>OU343160.1:246020024-246385108 GCA_910595825.1 Philhelius pedissequus | reverse complement strand
TATGCAGTTTTAAAGCCTATGTAGGTAAGATTAACCGGACATATGTGTATATAAATGTATGAGGGCCTACATTGTATTCACTCTTCAGTGACATACGCAAAAATACGTAAAAAGGGAACAATACAAGGTAGAAATAAATGGATAATACACATAATTAAATGTTTTAGTTATAGTTTGAGAAATTTCTTAGCGATTTTTTAATAAATTAATTTTTTATGGATACAATTTTGAAAACATTTTGAGAAAAAAAATGTTAAACCATATTTTGAAGATATTATTAATATACATAAAATTCATATTAAAAAAATTCTGTCACTGGTTTTTGAAAAATCGATGTTTAAAAAAAAATTTATTTATTTTTTAAATATCGAAAAACTTTTTTTTTTTTGAAAATTAGAGTATGCAGTCTTATTAACAATTTCAGGGGGCATTTGTACAAAAAAAAATCATTTTAATCAGGAAGTCGAAAATATGAAAAGGGAAGTACCGTTAATAAGTACGCAAAAAGAAATATTTTTATACTTAAAAGTGAACTGTACTAATTTAAGAACACACAATTTTTTGTATAAAAACTCTTGGAGCCGTTTTCGAGAAATAAATTTTTTTCGTAACGCTTTTTTTAACATTGTTGTTGTTTTTTTATTTTAGACAAAATTGTTTTTTAACTATTCAAGATAATGTCAAAAAACGCTAAATACGAAACTTTGAATTTTCAAAAAAAAAAAAATTAATTTCCAAAAACAAAATTTTTTGAAAAATTTTGGTACACAATAGTGTTTAAGCTTTCTAGGAGCTTTTGCGTAAAAAATTTCAAAAAAATCAAATTAACGGCTTACGAGACAACAGAAAACCAAAAAAAATGGTTCAACTAAAGGTACCAAAAATAAAATTTTTTTTCCAAAAAAAAAAATTATCAAATGTACTGTTTGTCTTCATTAAGCGTTTTAGAAGGGAACTACAGCATTTAACTGATAAGCCCAACTGTAGTACCTGGGCGAAAGGCATAATTTGGACTAATGGTCACAAAGGAACTAAATTGAAATTAAAAGTTGAGTCCACAAAAAAAGGAACAAAAGCAATACCTACGTTTGCAAATGCGTTTGTATTGTTTTTACATTTCTTCTTAAAATCAAAATACCTTCAGCAAATAAATATAACTAAAATTTTTTTAAATTCTTTTAAAAATACAAACAATATATTAATTAAAAATATATGTATGCAGTATAAATCGGGCTACCTTATCCTATATACTTATGTGTGAAATTTCGAAAGAAAAGGGTAAGCCATTTATGAGACAGTCGAAAGTAAAAAAAACGGTCCTATGGAAAGTACCGTTTTTAGACATTTTTAAATTTTTTTTCAACCATATGATCAAGCGTACCTTAAAAGCTGCACTGATTTTTTAAAAATAAAAATCGTAGGAGCGGTTTCCGAGCAAAATAGGCATTAACGTAACGGTTATATGGTAGGTACCGTTATTTCTTGAGCTAAGAAAATAAATTTCCCCACTGTACAATACCTAAAAAACTATATAACAAGTTTGAAGCAATTTTGCCCACCCGTTTACTCTGTATGTGTCTATACATACATACAGACAGACTGACAGACTAATAGACTGACAGACTGACAGACTAATAGACTGACAGACTGACAGACTGATAGACTGACAGACTGAAAGACTGACAGACTGACAGACTGACAGACTGACAGACTGACAGACTGACAGACTGACAGACTGACAGACTGACAGACTGACAGACTGACAGACTGACAGACTGACAGACTGACAGACTGACAGACTGACAGACTGACAGACTGACAGACTGACAGACTGACAGACTGACAGACTGACAGACTGACAGCCTGACAGACTGACAGACTGACAGACTGACAGACTGACAGACTGACAGACTGACAGACTGACAGACTGACAGACTGACAGACTGACAGACTGACAGACTGACAGACTGACAGACTGACAGACTGACAGACTGACAGACTGACAGACTGACAGACTGACAGACTGACAGACTGACAGACTGACAGACTGACAGACTGACAGACTGACAGACTGACAGACTGACAGACTGACAGACTGACAGACTGACAGACTGACAGACTGACAGACTGACAGACTGACAGACTGACAGACTGACAGACTGACAGACTGACAGACTGACAGACTGACAGACTGACAGACTGACAGACTGACAGACTGACAGACTGACAGGCTGACAGACTGACAGACTGACAGACTGTCAGACTGACAGACTGACAGACTGACAGACTGACAGACTGACAGACTGACAGACTGACAGACTGACAGACTGACAGACTGACAGACTGACAGACTGACAGACTGACAGACTGACAGACTGACAGACTAACAGACTGACAGACTGACAGACTGACAGACTGACAGACTGACAGACTGACAGACTAACAGACTGACAGACTGACAGACTGACAGACTGACAGACTGACAGACTGACAGACTGCCAGACTGACAGACTGACAGACTGACAGACTGACAGACTGACAGACTGACAGACTGACAGACTGACAGACTGACAGACTGACAGACTGACAGACTGACAGACTGACAGACTGACAGACTGACAGACTGACAGACTGACAGACTGACAGACAGACAGACTGACAGACTGACAAACTGACAGACTGACAGACTAACGGACTGACAGACTGACAGACTGACAGACTGACAGACTGACAGACTGACAGACTGACAGACTGACAGACTGACAGACTGATAGACTGACAGACTGACAGACTGACAGACTGACAGACTGACAGACTGATAGACTGACAGACTGACAGACTGACAGACTGACAGACTGACAGACTGACAGACTGACAGACTGACAGACTGACAGACTGACAGACTGACAGACTGACAGACTGACAGACTGACAGACTGACAGACTGACAGACTGACAGACTGACAGACTGACAGACTGACAGACTGACAGACTGACAGACTGACAGACTGACAGACTGACAGACTGACAGACTGACAGACTGACAGACTGACAGACTGACAGACTGACAGACTGACAGACTGACAGACTGACAGACTGACAGACTGACAGACTGACAGACTGACAGACTGACAGACTGACAGACTGACAGACTGACAGACTGACAGACTGACAGACTGACAGACTGACAGACTGACAGACTGACAGACTGACAGACTGACAGACTGACAGACTGACAGACTGACAGACTGACAGACTGACAGACTGACAGACTGACAGACTGACAGACTGACAGACTGACAGACTGACAGACTGACAGACTGACAGACTGACAGACTGACAGACTGACAGACTGACAGACTGACAGACTGACAGACTGACAGACTGACAGACTGACAGACTGACAGACTGACAGACTGACAGACTGACAGACTGACAGACTGACAGACTGACAGACTGACAGACTGACAGACTGACAGACTGACAGACTGACAGACTGACAGACTGACAGACTGACAGACTGACAGACTGACAGACTGACAGACTGACAGACTGACAGACTGACAGACTGACAGACTGACAGACTGACAGACTGACAGACTGACAGACTGACAGACTGACAGACTGACAGACTGACAGACTGACAGACTGACAGACTGACAGACTGACAGACTGACAGACTGACAGACTGACAGACTGACAGACTGACAGACTGACAGACTGACAGACTGACAGACTGACAGACTGACAGACTGACAGACTGACAGACTGACAGACTGACAGACTGACAGACTGACAGACTGACAGACTGACAGACTGACAGACTGACAGACTGACAGACTGACAGACTGACAGACTGACAGACTGACAGACTGACAGACTGACAGACTGACAGACTGACAGACTGACAGACTGACAGACTGACAGACTGACAGACTGACAGACTGACAGACTGACAGACTGACAGACTGACAGACTGACAGACTGACAGACTGACAGACTGACAGACTGACAGACTGACAGACTGACAGACTGACAGACTGACAGACTGACAGACTGACAGACTGACAGACTGACAGACTGACAGACTGACAGACTGACAGACTGACAGACTGACAGACTGACAGACTGACAGACTGACAGACTGACAGACTGACAGACTGACAGACTGACAGACTGACAGACTGACAGACTGACAGACTGACAGACTGACAGACTGACAGACTGACAGACTGACAGACTGACAGACTGACAGACTGACAGACTGACAGACTGACAGACTGACAGACTGACAGACTGACAGACTGACAGACTGACAGACTGACAGACTGACAGACTGACAGACTGACAGACTGACAGACTGACAGACTGACAGACTGACAGACTGACAGACTGACAGACTGACAGACTGACAGACTGACAGACTGACAGACTGACAGACTGACAGACTGACAGACTGACAGACTGACAGACTGACAGACTGACAGACTGACAGACTGACAGACTGACAGACTGACAGACTGACAGACTGACAGACTGACAGACTGACAGACTGACAGACTGACAGACTGACAGACTGACAGACTGACAGACTGACAGACTGACAGACTGACAGACTGACAGACTGACAGACTGACAGACTGACAGACTGACAGACTGACAGACTGACAGAGACTGACAGACTGACAGACTGACAGACTGACAGACTGACAGACTGACAGACTGACAGACTGACAGACTGACAGACTGACAGACTGACAGACTGACAGACTGACAGACTGACAGACTGACAGACTGACAGACTGACAGACTGACAGACTGACAGACTGACAGACTGACAGACTGACAGACTGAAGACTGACAGACTGACAGACTGACAGACTGACAGACTGACAGACTGACAGACTGACAGACTGACAGACTGACAGACTGACAGACTGACAGACTGACAGACTGACAGACTGACAGACTGACAGACTGAAGACTGACAGACTGACAGACTGACAGACTGACAGACTGACAGACTGACAGACTGACAGACTGACAGACTGACAGACTGACAGACTGACAGACTGACAGACTGACAGACTGACAGACTGACAGACTGACTGACTGACAGACTGACAGACTGACAGACTGACAGATGCAGACTGCAGACTGACAGACTGACAGACTGACAGACTGACAGACTGACAGACTGACAGACTGACAGACTGACAGACTGACAGATGACTGACAGACTGACAGACTGACAGACTGACAGACTGACAGACTGCAGACTGACAGACTGACAGACTGACAGACTGACTGACAGACAGACTGACAGACTGACAGACTGGACAGACTGACAGACTGACAGACTGACAGACTGACAGACTGACAGACTGACAGACTGACAGACTGACAGACTGACAGACTGACAGACTGACAGACTGACAGACTGACAGACTGACAGACTGACAGACTGACAGACTGACAGACTGACAGACTGACAGACTGACAGGACTGACAGAGACTGACAGACTGACAGACTGACAGACTGACAGACTGACAGACTGACAGACTGACAGACTGACAGACTGACAGACTGACAGACTGACAGACTGACAGACTGACAGACTGACAGACTGAAACTGACAGACTGACAGACTGACAGACTGACAGACTGACAGACTGACAGACTGACAGACGAGACTGACAGACTGACAGACTGACAGACTGACAGACTGACAGACTGACAGACTGACAGACTGACAGACTGACAGACTGACAGACTGACAGACTGACAGACTGACAGACTGACAGACTGACAGACTGACAGACTGACAGACTGACAGACTGACAGACTGACAGACTGACAGACTGACAGACTGACAGGACTGACAGACTGACAGACTGACAACTGACAGACTGACAGACTGACAGACTGACAGACTGACAGACTGACAGACTGACAGACTGACAGACTGACAGACTGACAGACTGACAGACTGACAGACTGACAGACTGACAGACTGACAGACTGACAGACTGACAGACTGACAGGACTGACAGACTGACAGACTGACAGACTGACAGACTGACAGACTGACAGACTGACAGACTGACAGACTGACAGACTGACAGACTGACAGACTGACAGACTGACAGACTGACAGACTGACAGACTGACAGACTGACAGACTGACAGACTGACAGACTGACAGACTGACAGACTGACAGACTGACAGACTGACAGACTGACAGACTGACAGACTGACAGACTGACAGACTGACAGACTGACAGACTGACAGACTGACAGACTGACAGACTGACAGACTGAGACAGACTGACAGACTGACAGACTGACAGACTGACAGACTGACAGACTGACAGACTGACAGACTGACAGACTGACAGACTGACAGACTGACAGACTGACAGACTGACAGACTGACAGACTGACAGACTGACAGACTGACAGGACTGACAGACTGACAGACTGACAGACTGACAGACTGACAGACTGACAGACTGACAGACTGACAGACTGACAGACTGACAGACTGACAGACTGACAGACTGACAGACTGACAGACTGACAGACTGACAGACTGACAGACTGACAGACTGACAGACTGACAGACTGACAGACTGACAGACTGACAGACTGACAGACTGACAGACGACTGACAGACTGACAGACTGACAGACTGACAGACTGATGACAGACTGACAGACTGACAGACTGACAGACTGACAGACTGACAGACTGACAGACTGACAGACTGACAGACTGACAGACTGACAGACTGACAGACTGACAGACTGACAGACTGACAGACTGACAGACTGACAGACTGACAGACTGACAGACTGACAGACTGACAGACAGAGACAGACTGACAGACTGACAGACTGACAGACTGACAGACTGACAGACTGACAGACAGACAGACTGACAGACTGACAGACTGACAGACTGACAGACTGACACAGACTGACAGACTGACAGACTGACAGACTGACAGACTGACAGACTGACAGACTGACAGACTGACAGACTGACAGACTGACAGACTGACAGACTGACAGACTGACAGACTGACAGACTGACAGGACTGACAGACTGACAGACTGACAGACTGACAGACTGACAGACTGACAGACTGACAGACTGACAGACTGACAGACTGACAGACTGACAGACTGACAGACTGACAGACTGACAGACTGACAGACCTGACAGACTGACAGACTGACAGACTGACAGACTGACAGACTGACAGACTGACAGACTGACAGACTGACAGACTGACAGACTGACAGACTGACAGACTGACAGACTGACAGACTGACAGACTGACAGACTGACAGACTGACAGACTGACAGACTGACAGACTGACAGACTGACAGACTGACAGACTGACAGACTGACAGACTGACAGACTGACAGACTGACAGACTGACAGACTGACAGACTGACAGACTGACAGACTGACAGACTGACAGACTGACAGACTGACAGACTGACAGACTGACAGACTGACAGACTGACAGACTGACAGACTGACAGACTGACAGACTGACAGACTGACAGACTGACAGACTGACAGACTGACAGACTGACAGACTGACAGACTGACAGACTGACAGACTGACAGACTGACAGACTGACAGACTGACAGACTGACAGACTGACAGACTGACAGACTGACAGACTGACAGACTGACAGACTGACAGACTGACAGACTGACAGACTGACAGACTGACAGACTGACAGACTGACAGACTGACAGACTGACAGACTGACAGACTGACAGACTGACAGACTGACAGACTGACAGACTGACAGACTGACAGACTGACAGACTGACAGACTGACAGACTGACAGACTGACAGACTGACAGACTGACAGACTGACAGACTGACAGACTGACAGACTGACAGACTGACAGACTGACAGACTGACAGACTGACAGACTGACAGACTGACAGACTGACAGACTGACAGACTGACAGACTGACAGACTGACAGACTGACAGACTGACAGACTGACAGACTGACAGACTGACAGACTGACAGACTGACAGACTGACAGACTGACAGACTGACAGACTGACAGACTGACAGACTGACAGACTGACAGACTGACAGACTGACAGACTGACAGACTGACAGACTGACAGACTGACAGACTGACAGACTGACAGACTGACAGACTGACAGACTGACAGACTGACAGACTGACAGACTGACAGACTGACAGACTGACAGACTGACAGACTGACAGACTGACAGACTGACAGACTGACAGACTGACAGACTGACAGACTGACAGACTGACAGACTGACAGACTGACAGACTGACAGACTGACAGACTGACAGACTGACAGACTGACAGACTGACAGACTGACAGACTGACAGACTGACAGACTGACAGACTGACAGACTGACAGACTGACAGACTGACAGACTGACAGACTGACAGACTGACAGACTGACAGACTGACAGACTGACAGACTGACAGACTGACAGACTGACAGACTGACAGACTGACAGACTGACAGACTGACAGACTGACAGACTGACAGACTGACAGACTGACAGACTGACAGACTGACAGACTGACAGACTGACAGACTGACAGACTGACAGACTGACAGACTGACAGACTGACAGGACTGACAGACTGACAGACTGACAGACTGACAGACTGACAGACTGACAGACTGACAGACTGACAGACTGACAGACTGACAGACTGACAGACTGACAGACTGACAGACTGACAGACTGACAGACTGACAGACTGACAGACTGACAGACTGACAGACTGACAGACTGACAGACTGACAGACTGACAGACTGACAGACTGACAGACTGACAGACTGACAGACTGACAGACTGACAGACTGACAGACTGACAGACTGACAGACTGACAGACTGACAGACTGACAGACTGACAGACTGACAGACTGACAGACTGACAGACTGACAGACTGACAGACTGACAGACTGACAGACTGACAGACTGACAGACTGACAGACTGACAGACTGACAGACTGACAGACTGACAGACTGACAGACTGACAGACTGACAGACTGACAGACTGACAGACTGACAGACTGACAGACTGACAGACTGACAGACTGACAGACTGACAGACTGACAGACTGACAGACTGACAGACTGACAGACTGACAGACTGACAGACTGACAGACTGACAGACTGACAGACTGACAGACTGACAGACTGACAGACTGACAGACTGACAGACTGACAGACTGACAGACTGACAGACTGACAGACTGACAGACTGACAGACTGACAGACTGACAGACTGACAGACTGACAGACTGACAGACTGACAGACTGACAGACTGACAGACTGACAGACTGACAGACTGACAGACTGACAGACTGACAGACTGACAGACTGACAGACTGACAGACTGACAGACTGACAGACTGACAGACTGACAGACTGACAGACTGACAGACTGACAGACTGACAGACTGACAGACTGACAGACTGACAGACTGACAGACTGACAGACTGACAGACTGACAGACTGACAGACTGACAGACTGACAGACTGACAGACTGACAGACTGACAGACTGACAGACTGACAGACTGACAGACTGACAGACTGACAGACTGACAGACTGACAGACTGACAGACTGACAGACTGACAGACTGACAGACTGACAGACTGACAGACTGACAGACTGACAGACTGACAGACTGACAGACTGACAGACTGACAGACTGACAGACTGACAGACTGACAGACTGACAGACTGACAGACTGACAGACTGACAGACTGACAGACTGACAGACTGACAGACTGACAGACTGACAGACTGACAGACTGACAGACTGACAGACAGACAGACAGACAGACTGAGACTGACAGACTGACAGACTGACAGACTGACAGACTGACAGACTGACAGACTGACAGACTGACAGACTGACAGACTGACAGACTGACAGACTGACAGACTGACAGACTGACAGACTGACAGACTGACAGACTGACAGACTGACAGACTGACAGACTGACAGACTGACAGACTGACAGACTGACAGACTGACAGACTGACAGACTGACAGACTGACAGACTGACAGACTGACAGACTGACAGACTGACAGACTGACAGACTGACAGACTGACAGACTGACAGACTGACAGACTGACAGACTGACAGACTGACAGACTGACAGACTGACAGACTGACAGACTGACAGACTGACAGACTGACAGACTGACAGACTGACAGACTGACAGACTGACAGACTGACAGACTGACAGACTGACAGACTGACAGACTGACAGACTGACAGACTGACAGACTGACAGACTGACAGACTGACAGACTGACAGACTGACAGACTGACAGACTGACAGACTGACAGACTGACAGACTGACAGACTGACAGACTGACAGACTGACAGACTGACAGACTGACAGACTGACAGACTGACAGACTGACAGACTGACAGACTGACAGACTGACAGACTGACAGACTGACAGACTGACAGACTGACAGACTGACAGACTGACAGACTGACAGACTGACAGACTGACAGACTGACAGACTGACGACTGACAGACTGACAGACTGACAGACTGACAGACTGACAGACTGACAGACTGACAGACTGACAGACTGACAGACTGACAGACTGACAGACTGACAGACTGACAGACTGACAGACTGACAGACTGACAGACTGACAGACTGACAGACTGACAGACTGACAGACTGACAGACTGACAGACTGACAGACTGACAGACTGACAGACTGACAGACTGACAGACTGACAGACTGACAGACTGACAGACTGACAGACTGACAGACTGACAGACTGACAGACTGACAGACTGACAGACTGACAGACTGACAGACTGACAGACTGACAGACTGACAGACTGACAGACTGACAGACTGACAGACTGACAGACTGACAGACTGACAGACTGACAGACTGACAGACTGACAGACTGACAGACTGACAGACTGACAGACTGACAGACTGACAGACTGACAGACTGACAGACTGACAGACTGACAGACTGACAGACTGACAGACTGACAGACTGACAGACTGACAGACTGACAGACTGACAGACTGACAGACTGACAGACTGACAGACTGACAGACTGACAGACTGACAGACTGACAGACTGACAGACTGACAGACTGACAGACTGACAGACTGACAGACTGACAGACTGACAGACTGACAGACTGACAGACTGACAGACTGACAGACTGACAGACTGACAGACTGACAGACTGACAGACTGACAGACTGACAGACTGACAGACTGACAGACTGACAGACTGACAGACTGACAGACTGACAGACTGACAGACTGACAGACTGACAGACTGACAGACTGACAGACTGACAGACTGACAGACTGACAGACTGACAGACTGACAGACTGACAGACTGACAGACTGACAGACTGACAGACTGACAGACTGACAGACTGACAGACTGACAGACTGACAGACTGACAGACTGACAGACTGACAGACTGACAGACTGACAGACTGACAGACTGACAGACTGACAGACTGACAGACTGACAGACTGACAGACTGACAGACTGACAGACTGACAGACTGACAGACTGACAGACTGACAGACTGACAGACTGACAGACTGACAGACTGACAGACTGACAGACTGACAGACTGACAGACTGACAGACTGACAGACTGACAGACTGACAGACTGACAGACTGACAGACTGACAGACTGACAGACTGACAGACTGACAGACTGACAGACTGACAGACTGACAGACTGACAGACTGACAGACTGACAGACTGACAGACTGACAGACTGACAGACTGACAGACTGACAGACTGACAGACTGACAGACTGACAGACTGACAGACTGACAGACAACAGACTGACAGACTGACAGACTGACAGACTGACGACAGACTGACAGACTGACAGACTGACAGACTGACAGACTGACAGACTGACAGACTGACAGACTGACAGACTGACAGACTGACAGACTGACAGACTGACAGACTGACAGACTGACAGACTGACAGACTGACAGACTGACAGACTGACAGACTGACAGACTGACAGACTGACAGACTGACAGACTGACAGACTGACAGACTGACAGACTGACAGACTGACAGACTGACAGACTGACAGACTGACAGACTGACAGACTGACAGACTGACAGACTGACAGACTGACAGACTGACAGACTGACAGACTGACAGACTGACAGACTGAAGACTGACAGACTGACAGACTGACAGACTGACAGACTGACAGACTGACAGACTGACAGACTGACAGACTGACAGACTGACAGACTGACAGACTGACAGACTGACAGACTGACAGACTGACAGACTGACAGACTGACAGACTGACAGACTGACAGACTGACAGACTGACAGACTGACAGACTGAGACTGACAGACTGACAGACTGACAGACTGACAGACTGACAGACTGACAGACTGACAGACTGACAGACTGACAGACTGACAGACTGACAGACTGACAGACTGACAGACTGACAGACTGACAGACTGACAGACTGACAGACTGACAGACTGACAGACTGACAGACTGACAGACTGACAGACTGACAGATGACAGACTGACAGACTGACAGACTGACAGACTGACAGACTGACAGACTGACAGACTGACAGACTGACAGACTGACAGACTGACAGACTGACAGACTGACAGACTGACAGACTGACAGACTGACAGACTGACAGACTGACAGACTGACAGACTGACAGACTGACAGACTGACAGACTGACAGACTGACAGACTGACAGACTGACAGACTGACAGACTGACAGACTGACAGACTGACAGACTGACAGACTGACAGACTGACAGACTGACAGACTGACAGACTGACAGACTGACAGACTGACAGACTGACAGACTGACAGACTGACAGACTGACAGACTGACAGACTGACAGACTGACAGACTGACAGACTGACAGACTGACAGACTGACAGACTGACAGACTGACAGACTGACAGACTGACAGACTGACAGACTGACAGACTGACAGACTGACAGACTGACAGACTGACAGACTGACAGACTGACAGACTGACAGACTGACAGACTGACAGACTGACAGACTGACAGACTGACAGACTGACAGACTGACAGACTGACAGACTGACAGACTGACAGACTGACAGACGACCTGACAAGACTGACAGACTGACAGACTGACAGACTGACAGACTGACAGACTGACAGACTGACAGACTGACAGACTGACAGACTGACAGACTGACAGACTGACAGACTGACAGACTGACCAGACTGACAGACTGACAGACTGACAGACTGACAGACTGACAGACTGACAGACTGACAGACTGACAGACTGACAGACTGACAGACTGACAGACTGACCAGACTGACAGACTGACAGACTGACCAGACTGACAGACTGACAGACCAGACTGACAGACTGACAGACTGACAGACTGACAGACTGACAGACTGACAGACTGACAGACTGACAGACTGACAGACTGACAGACTGACAGACTGACAGACTGACAGACTGACAGACTGACAGACTGACAGACTGACAGACTGACAGACTGACAGACTGACAGACTGACAGACTGACAGACTGACAGACTGACAGACTGACAGACTGACAGACTGACAGACTGACAGACTGACAGACTGACAGACTGACAGACTGACAGACTGACAGACTGACAGACTGACAGACTGACAGACTGACAGACTGACAGACTGACAGACTGACAGACTGACAACTGACAGACTGACAGACTGACAGACTGACAGACTGACAGACTGACAGACTGACAGACTGACAGACTGACAGACTGACAGACTGACAGACTGACAGACTGACAGACTGACAGACTGACAGACTGACAGACTGACAGACTGACAGACTGACAGACTGACAGACTGACAGACCAGACTGACAGACTGACAGACTGACAGACTGACAGACTGACAGACTGACAGACTGACAGACTGACAGACTGACAGACTGACAGACTGACAGACTGACAGACTGACAGACTGACAGACTGACAGACTGACAGACTGACAGGACTGACAGACTGACAGACTGACAGACTGACAGACTGACAGACTGACAGACTGACAGACTGACAGACTGACAGACTGACAGACTGACAGACTGACAGACTGACAGACTGACAGACTGACAGACTGACAGACTGACAGACTGACAGACTGACAGACTGACAGACTGACAGACTGACAGACTGACAGACTGACAGACTGACCAGACTGACAGACTGACAGACTGAGACAGACTGACAGACTGACAGACTGACAGACTGACAGACTGACAGACTGACAGACTGACAGACTTGACAGACTGACAGACTGACAGACTGACAGACTGACAGACTGACAGACTGACAGACTGACAGACTGACAGACTGACAGACTGACAGACTGACAGACTGACAGACTGACAGACTGACAGACTGACAGACTGACAGACTGACAGACTGACAGACTGACAGACTGACAGACTGACAGACTGACAGACTGACAGACTGACAGACTGACAGACTGACAGACTGACAGACTGACAGACTGATAGACTGACAGACTGACAGACTGACAGACTGACAGACTGACAGACTGACAGACTGACAGACTGACAGACTGATAGACTGACAGACTGACAGACTGACAGACTGACAGACTGACAGACTGTATCATCAAGTATCAAGTATGAGTGATAGCAAGTATACGTGCGTTAGTAAGCAGCTAGTAAAAGTGAATTTCTTAGCATATAATTACGTGCCAATCAATAGAAGTTGTTAAGACTTAACTCATTTGAACTTAATCTGTATCGAAATACATTGCAGTGAACTTTTAAGTACTTTTACATTGATATTTTGTTTTATTTTTTAATTTTGTTGTGCTTGAAACCAAATTTGAGTCTTATATTCCTTTGTTGCTCTTGACAGTCATAAGTTGAGTGAAATTTATAATATTTGCCCCTTCACACCAACAAAATACTAATATGTCAAGATGTACCGGTAAAGCGGCAAATACACCTGCATCTTCAAGCACACCATCAAGCAGTAAGCTTTATCAGTCACCATCATTTAAGCCAACACATGAGGACAGTACAGGGGATATATGGACCAGATTGGAGAAGGCACTTCTTAAGCAAAGTATGTCGATTACATCTTCTCTTAGCTTAAAAATTTCGGAGTCCGAACAGAGGTTATCCAAAAAAATTGATGACGAAATCGCCACTCTTAAATACTCAATCGATGACATGATCAAGAGAGTTGAAATAATTGAAACACAGTTGAGTGCCATAGACACTATAAAACGCGAGAATGACCAATTAAAACAACAATTGAACCAACACAGCGAAACCATTAATAAAATTTTAACACGCTTGGAACAAACTGAAGAAAAATACCAACAAAAAGAAATAAGTAGCGACGCGCTGCTTCAAGGTGTTCCTTGTTTACCCAACGAAAATTTAAAATTGATGTTTAATCACATGTGTGTACATGTTGCTGGTTTTCAACCGCCTTCGCTCAAAAGCATTTTCCGTTTAAAAACACAAAACAACAAATATCCACATGCACCAATTGTAATAAAATTCTTGTCACCGACTGACAAAAGCACGGTTCTCCGATCAGTTGCTAATTACCGAATGTCATCGCAACAACCACTGCGACTTCGAGATCTCGGGTTCGATGACAATGACAACGCATGTGTGGTTTTCATTCATGAATGTTTAACGGTAAAAAATCGCTCTCTATTACAAAGTGCAATCAAATTCAAAAGAGAACACAAATAATTTTCCGTTTATACAATGCGTGGACTTGTTCATATTAAAAAAAGAAATAAAAATGAGAAACCAATTTTAATTACTAATGCTGAGGATTTGGCTGCTGCTGCTGCTGGTCTGACGACAAAAAATGAAGCTGATTGCGAAGAATAAGTAGAGAAAACGATAACCATCATTTGTCTTCTTCAACAAGTACTTCTTTTCAATTCTTTTAAAAACTTTTTAAATCCTTTTTTGCATTTAAATTTTTCTTTTTATATTTTCTGTTTATATCATTTAATTTATTAATAATTTGCTTTGCTTTACTTTTCTTATAAATTATTGTAATGCATTTAATAACGAAACTTAACTTTGTATTTTTTAAGCTTTTTTTTTCTGAATCATGTACAATTTACCTTTTATTTTTATTTATCTTTGAGTTCGAGCCTTCGTTTTTTGTCAGGTCGAGTTTTTCTATCGATGATACATTCTATGCACTTGTGTGAAGGGATGCTTTATTAGCAGCCAATTGTTTTTAGTTTCTATTAATGGTTGGCCCTAATATAGTAAGCAATAATGGGAACTCCACAACTGCTGGTAATAATGATATCTCACGTAGTATGATTAATATTTTATGTAGTCAGCGTGCTGGTCTTCAGGTGTGTTGTATTAATGCTCAGAGCTTACTTCCGAAAATCGATGAATTTAGGTATTTGTTTGCAGATTCTAAGGTCGATGATGTGTATGTGACTGAAACATGGTTTCGGCCAGAAATAAATGACGCTTTGTATGACTTAAGAGGTTTCAAACTGTTTAGACGGGACAGAGTGGGTAGAATTGGGGGTGGAGTAGCTATTTATGTACGCTGTGGACTAAAGCCAGAATTCTTGTGTGAATCTCTACCTAGTGATGATGTCAATTTTGTCTTTGCTAAAATTACTTGCAAGGACAACAAAATTGTATTAGGCTGCGCTTACAGACCTAACAAACATGTAAATACTACATCATTATTAACTAAGTTAGATGAGTTGACAAATGTATCACCATATATTATACCAGGAGGGGACTTCAATAGCAATCTGATTTTGGAATCTACACTCGCTGATGACTTGAAAGCTCTCAGCTTGTATCCAGTGAATACAGCAATTCCAACACACTTTACCAAGGAATCAAGTACCCTGCTTGATGTATTTTTTGTAAGCCACTTAAATAAAGTTCTTCAGTTTGATCAACTATCTGCACCGTGTTTCTCACATAACGATCTGTTGCAAATTACTTTTGAGTGTGAGCCTATAGTCTCTAGTAACCATTACAGCTTTAGGGATTTTAAAAACATTAATTATAATCGCTTAGAACATGATCTACAATCAATTGATT
The DNA here is from genome assembly GCA_910595825.1 of Philhelius pedissequus. Classification (NCBI taxonomy): domain Eukaryota; kingdom Metazoa; phylum Arthropoda; class Insecta; order Diptera; family Syrphidae; genus Philhelius; species Philhelius pedissequus. The sequence goes on along the minus strand of OU343160.1, from coordinate 246,367,864 downwards.
TTTCTCAAGTCTCAAGAATGCTATCTGTTGATAACCAAGTTGAATTCATTCAGGATAATTTAAATTTTCTTTTTGATGTTCACGTTCCTATCAAAACAAAACTTTTTAGGTACAAGGACCATCCATGGTTTACTAACAATATAAAAATGTTGATTAATCAGCGCAATATGGCGTATAAAACATGGAAACGTTTTAGACTGCAAATATTTTGGAAAACTTATACCGACCTAAGAAATAAAGCTGTCTTTGAGATCAGAGAATCAAAAAAACGCTATTACTCTTCTCGATTAAATCCCTCTCTTGCTGGTCATAAGCTTTGGAAAAATCTTAGGGATATAGGTGTTGGAAAATATATTAATAATTCAGATAATAATATTAACTGTGATCAACTGAATGAAAAGTTTATATCTCTCTCATCGTTCGAACAAAACCATAGCTCTATCTTCTTAAATTTGGAAACTAACAGCGTATCTTCTAATGGTTTTAGTTTTTCCAACGTGACTGAAGAGGATGTTCTTAGGTTCTGCCTATCTATAAAATCTAATTCAGTGGGTTTTGATGAAATTCATCCGGTTTTTTTAAAGGCAACCCTTCCCTACACTTTGAAACCCATTACCCACCTCTTCAATACTGTTTTAATGACTGGAGTGTTTCCTGCAAATTGGAAACGAGCTAAAATCATTCCTATACCAAAAAATCGTAATGAGTACCGACCAATAGCTATATTACCTTATTTATCGAAAGTTCTTGAGAAAATCATAAACAGACAGATTAGACTTTACTTAGATCAAAATGACATGCTATGTCCAAATCAATCTGGATTTCGCCCAGGTCACAGCTGCACGACAGCTCTTATATCGAAGGCATTTGACACCGTCGACCACCATATCTTATGCACTAAATTAAGGGATAAATTCCAGTTTGCTTCATCTTCAGTAAAACTTATTTCTTCGTATTTATCCTCAAGGTATCAAGCAGTGGTTGCTAACAACCAAACGTCATCCTACCTTCCACTAGGCCGTGGTGTCCCTCAAGGATCAATTTTAGGACATCTTCTATTTTCAATGTATATAAATGAGCTCCCGTCTCTAGGTTTCAATTCGTCCTTTCATATGTATGCTGACGACGTTCAGCTTCGATATAGCTGTCCTCTTGGTTTAATTGAAAATGGAGCTTGGGAGATAAATGAAGACTTAACTAAGGTTCAACTTTGGTCACAATTAAATGGGCTATGCTTAAATCCAAGCAAGACCAAATGCTTGATTATTTCCAGAAATCCATTAGACACAGTTTATTTTCCTTCATTACTGCTCAAAAACATTCCCATCTAGTTTGTCGAATCAGCAAAAAACCTAGGAGTAGTGTTTAACAGAACCCTTACCTGGACAAACCATATAAATATGATAATTGGAAGATTGTATGGAGGCTTAAGAATGTTATGGACCACTCAACAAATTACACCAATTAAAACAAGAATGATACTAGCCAAATCACTTCTCATTCCCCTATTACTATAAGGTTGTGAAATTTTTAGTAATTGTGATTTCAGGGACAAAAGGAAGCTCAACGTTGTCTATAATAGTGTGGCAAGGTATGTTTTCGGTCTGCGCAGGTATGACCATATTTCCGCATACTCTAAAATTATACATGGTGTCTCTCTTGATAATTTATTCGCTTTACGAACTCTAATAATGCTTAATAGTATTTTGCAAACAAGAAAACCACAATATCTTTACAACAAAATTCATTTTCCGTGCTCAACTAGAACCTTCGATCTAACTCCATTACGCTACTCTTACCTTGTTTCTAGTCGTCAATTTTTTGTACACGCGATTCGGTTGTGGAATTCCTTACCCCTGGTCATAAGGATGATGGGATGTAGCACTCGGTTCAAGACGAGACTAAGGCAATATTTTGAGGCTCTTCGATGATTCTTTTAGCTTACTTGGTTATTTTTGATCTTTAAATCTTCTTTATTAAATGCAACTATTTTCTTTCCTTTTTTATTTTTCTTTTCCTTTAAAATCGGTACAAAATCTTTCAATTTCTTATTCTTTTTTTTTTTAATTATCAGCTTTTTTTGTTTTAACTTTTTATCATTCAATTTTATATAAATACATAGTATACTATTACTGAACTTTGCACTAGTTTAAAAGATGTTGTATCTTAATGTGTAAGGAATTACTATAAATAAATAAATGAAATGAAATAAATGACAGACTGACAGACTGACAGCCTTACAGACAGACATACAGACGGACAGAATTTTTAGACCATCTTTTTTCGTCTTCGCTATCATGGTAATGTCATGTTTAATTGTTATAGCACAACTTTTTTTTTCGACGAAAGCATAACCTGCCTTATAGTACCTATAATCGCGAGTAAAAATATGTCAGAAATCGTTGGAGCAGTTTTTATCTAAGTTCATTTTTTATGTATAAAATTTTAAAAACATTTTTAGTGTTTAAAATTTCAAAAAAATCAAATTAACAGTTTCGCAGAAAATCGAAAACCATAAAAATGATTCTACTAGAGGCAATAAAAATAATTTTTTTCCAAAAAAAAAATTATTAAAATGTACCCTTTCCCTTCATTAATGAACTGATTTTTTTATAATAATCGTTTGAGCCGTTGTTGGGAAAACTAGGATTTTCGTATTTGGTCAAAAGAAATGAATGGGAAATACCGTTATTTGTCGTCTTAAGAAAATGAAAAAATCGTATAGGCATATTATCGATAAAATGATATGTATCAAGTTTGAAGCAAATCCAATGAACCGTTTAGGCTGCAGACTCGCGGACAGACAGTCAGACGGAATTGGGGGACCCACTTTTTTGGTGTCCCCTATGATCATAATGTCATGATTGATTATTAGAATTTTTTTTCGAATCCATACATACCTTGCTTTATAGTAGGTACCTAGGTAAAAACTATGTTTTAAAAAAAACCGCTCCAAGATTTTTGGAGTGTTTTGTGTATAATCATACCTACCCTAAATACGTGTCAGAATTCAAATTTAGATTAGAAATATAATAATAATAATTATCATTATTATCATTATTATTATTATTATTATTATTATTATTATTATTATTATATGTTTTATTATTAGAAATATACCTACCTACACAACAATGCAAAAATATGTAGGTGCATTGTATATGCATAACTACACAAAAATCAGAAGTAGTAAAAAATGTTTAACCTAAAATGTACGTATGTATAGTATACTTATTAATATAAAAATATACATACAGTTATATCTTATAAGAAATAACTATCTAGAATAGTTTAGAAGTTATAGTATTTTGACCATTTTCTCGATTGTCTGTTGACACTTTTTTTTGATTCCATCCGACCCAAATTTAAAAACATTTCCACGTTGATGTAGTTATATCTACAACGTTGCTGGATTTCGCACCAAAATTCAAATGATATTACCTACAAAAACAGCTATGAATTCATAAAAAACTATACACCCAAACCAAATCCACGTCTACAGAAAAACTATGTATTTCCATTTTCTCGCCCTTAAGCTAAAAAATATCTTTTTCATTCATAAGGAACTACACACCCAAGCCAAATCGACGTATCTATACCTACAAAAATTTATTTCAATGTTTCACATATATATTTAGGTATATGCATGCAATACAATACCGAAAAATACCTCTTTTTTTGCCTATAATGTTCTTATTTCTTGTTCACTCGCACTCTTAAACATTTTCTATATAATGTACCCATTCACGCAATTGTCAATTATTCCACCATATATTCCCATACATGTTTCCCATTCTGAAAATTTCTTCAACAGTAAACATTTTTTCCGCAACTTTTAGTGTTGAGAGAAATATTTGGATAGTAGGCACCCCATGATATTACTATAGATTATATATATATATATGGCGGTATTCAATGGCCTCGTTCTGTGCGTCGCCGATAGGCCTTCCAAGTTTTATTTTCGAACGATTCAGGTAGCTTTCTCGTTATGTCAGTAGTATTGCATACACATCTGAAGTTTTGAATTAGCTGTTCCTCACATTTCCAAACGAATCTCAACGAATCCCATAATTTTTGGGTAGCTTGAGATTTGTGTTTGACAACATATGTTTAGTTCATGAGCTGTTTTTTCCTTAGGCGTTACAACACCAAGCAATGCGGTTTATTAGGTTGTGCCACCGAACGAGAGCAAGGCTATGGGTTTATAGGAAGAGTAACAGGAAAGATTCTTGTATGCGTTTTTATCAATTCGTCAAATGGAAGAGGAATGGAAAAGTTACTTGGGTGCGTGTTTCAGCTTCTTGGTAAATGTCAAAAAACAGCAGAGGTTTCGGGCAAAAATAAGCCATACTAAGATCGGAAACTTTCGTACGTTTCACCTCCCAAAACCGATTTTTTAACATTATTGTATTTGGACCTTTGAAACTCTATCCATGAATAGATGTGAAATCTAAAAACAAAACAAAAACAAATTACTAGTGCTGTCGTGTCTCTGGGTCTTTATTAAGAGGAACAGATAAGATTCTTGTGTGCGTTTTTATCAATGAAGCTATTGGAAGAGGAACAGAAAATTTATTTCGACGCGTGTTTCAACTTGTTGGCAAATGTCAAATGAAAGCAGAGGTTTCGGGTCTTTAAGTTATTAGTTTATGGTTTCGGGTCCTTATGTTATTAGTTGATGGTCCTTACCTTAGATTAGTATTTACTTTAAAATTTCTACTCTACTTCTTCTTTAATCTCCAGATACGAGAACATTAGAAAATTACGTAAGGTTGCTTTTTCCGCGAAAATTATCATCAATTTTTGTCAATTATTATTTTCAACACAAAGGTAATTATCTTCAGCAAATTCCTTTTCATTGAAAAATGTTTGTAATTGCACATCTAGTTGAAAACTTGCAAAAGATTTAGCCTTCGGTTAAAAAAGGTTTCGATAACGAATGGACTACCGAAAAAGCAAAATTTAGAACGTACTAAAGTAAACCCGGTGGGAACTAGCTTAAACTATATCTTATCAAGAGTCAAATGGTAATTATTTGGCCTGGAAACAATAAAGGTAAGTTTATTATTCATGAGTATACGAAGTGGATCGATTTTTTCCATCATCTTTTAACGTTAACGGCGTGTGTCAATGTATGACTTGCTTCCTTATCATGAATTAAAGTTTTTTCATCGTCAGTAGTTGATGAGTTCCACCTGGTTAAGTAGATTTATCGTCTGTCCCTGATGGGATTCCTCCTATTGTCCTTTGAAAATTTGTCTCCAAAATATTTCATCCACTAAGAGCTCTGTTCCCACTATCTATCTCATAGTTCTTGTTTCCCAAACAATGAAAGGCTATTCCATTATCCGCATTCATAAAAATGACATCTACCTATTGACCCAATGTAAGCTCTTGCATACCTAAACTTTTTAGGAATATAATTCATTAAATTCTTAGTTGAGCATTAATTGTCCCACAAGGAAGTCCCTTAGAAACTTTGATTTGCTTGGTAACCATTAATAATGTGGAACTTATTCTATCGATATCTGACCTGGAGATTTACGCTGATGAAATGCGGATGTCAAAGCACATTTTATGTATCGGAGACGGCCATTTGTTACAAAAATAACCATATGGGGTGATAAGTTAACTGAATAACTAACTGTCTTACGCCTTGTTCAAAATAAAAAATAACCGATGATTACGGGTCTAAGATCTCATCACAACTGATTTTATTTAAACATATGTATGCATAGAAGAATTAAGAATTACAGAGTTAAGTAGTGCATAAAGAAATGAAAGTTTATAGGTACATAGCAATTTAGTACATTAGTCAGGTATTACACAGCGCGTGACTGTAACGCTCAAGCCTTGGTTATTTTCTTTTGAACTTCTGTTTGGTAACGCGCGTCTTATTACACGTAGCCTTTTTCTCATTTTCAGTACTGCGCGTTTATTTGACAGCTATCTTTTATTTTATCTTCTTTGCCCAGTGTAGATATTGAACAACAAATTATTTTTAAAAGAAAAATTGAAGGCAAAGACAAGGATTGTGGAGAATGGGGTTCATTTGGTAATTTAAAATAAGTTTGGAAGTTTTTTCTTTCCTCCATTTAAATTCGTCAGCCATTTGGATTGGTTTTGATTCATCTACAGCGAAAATTAATTGAAGCAAATCTGAAAAAGAAAGAAAAAGTAGAAAGAGAAACGTCAAAAACACGCAAGGAAAATCCTAACCGCGCGTGTTCAGATAGATTTACTTCTGTTTCATCGTTTCGTTCTTTGTTTCTCTTTCGCACTTCATTCAAGCGGGGTAAACACGCACTGTATAATACCGGACTTAACATTGCATCAATTATGTATGAATGTATTCAAATGTATGCATAAGTATCAATATGTATATGAAAAGCAGAATAAGATATGGAGACATACATGTAAAAAGAAAACAGGGTGTGCCTTTGATTTTCAACATCCAGCGGGCGGGCCTGCTGGTACATCTCCAGCGGATATAACAGTTGAATAGCTCGACCATCGGTGAAGCTAACTTTACATAATCGGATTTTGTTATCTCTTCCGGGTAGCACACCTTGTCTATCGCTAACTTCCAATCGATACGGGGAGTGCTGGCATCGTCAACCAAAAATATGTCGTCAAGATGGATTTCTGTCGAAAAAATATGCATGGAATGATGTGCTCCACGTAGCTTGGTGTACTCGGCTTTCCATTTCTTCAATAGAAAAGATCTGTACTGCAACGTGGACTTCCATTTATCTTGAATATCCGAACCAATTGCTTGGCTTTTGCTCTCGTTAACAGTTACCTTTGAGCAATTGAAAAGAAAACATTCAGGTATTAAAGGGGTTAAATCAATTGGATCATTGCTTACGTGCGTAAGGGGTCTCGATATGATAATTCGCATAGTTTCAGTAAGAAGAGTATAAAGCTCTTCGTGTTGGTAATCTTTGCCTTCCAAATTGTGACTTTGAGAACGTCCTTACACTTTTGACCAACTTCTCCACAAATCCACCCCACCATGTTGCTCTTTCCAGACTAAATTTCCAATTTATTCCTCGGCTAAGAAATCCATGTAATTTCTAGCTGTTGAAAATTGTTCCCAAGCTCCTTACGTCAGTTGCATCTTTTTTAAACGTTTTGGCATTATCTGAATATATAGTAAGAGGCATGCCCCGCCTTGCTATAAGACGACGTATAGCTAAGAGGCAGAATTCCGTCATTAGGTTGAGAATTAACTCCAGATGGATAGCACGGACGACGAAGAGCTAATGTATGAATTTTTCTGCCCCTTTTTTGGGCCCTAATAGTGTACCATTTATTTAGAAGTACATTGACACCGATGAATTTGCGCAGTCATTCTCAGCATCTTTTTCCAGTTACCAATTGTTTCATACAGCAGCAGTTGTTGTGAACATTTAGATGGAGCAATAACATTCTCTTTCTGGAAAACATTCAGCAACATAGCAATACAATCAACAGCATACAACACATTTACCTTTGGTCAGTGACACTTATTTCAACCAAGATGGACCTTCCTTCAATGATGATAATTTTTTTATTTTAAAAGTTTTGACCGAGTTGGTTTTTATGTGGGTTTTGGAGAATTTTTAAAAAGTGATTCGCATCGGCTTTATTGGTCGTTATGATGATTAAATGAAAGCAATTTTCATTTTTTTCCCAACGTTTCGACGGAATTTTCCGTCTTCTTCAGGGGGTGTCTTTATTTACAAAATTAAAAATAAAATAATGTTTGTACATATAGATACAAGTAAACGAACAAAATATGACTTACTAAACTAAACAATAATTTGTTTAAAACCAAAAAATGAGTTGGAAAAGAGGGAACGTATTTTTGCCAATTGGCAAAGAAAATTTCTTTCCCAAGGACAGAAGCCATTTGATTTCCACGGGAAACAGTACGTCACTTTTGTTTACAAACCAATCGTCATGCCTTTTAATGTTTAATTTTACCCATAGATCAGCTTTGAGTTGATTAATTTTTTGTGTGTGGATTTTTTTTTTTTTCGTACAAATGGTTAGGAAATTTTATTGCTGTTGAGTTATAAATTGTTTGTGCTCTTGTGATGTTATATTTTCTTGTATTCGTTTGCTAAGCATTCTGAGTGTGTTGTTGGATTGTTTTATTGTTATTCCAGGTTAAGAACTTTGAGATGGAATTTATGTTCTATTTTGTCGTACGAGCTTTGTGATTCCTTGCTAGAGAAAAGCGCTTTAGTGTTAACTGTGGATCTTTGTAAATGTTCCGGAATAAATCCATATTGTCTACAGATTATCAAAAATTTAAGAGTTTGTTTTTGGTTTGCTGATTTACTTTTAAAGTTGCTGTATTCTTTAAGATATATACATACGTGTTCACCATACTTGTAAAGCATATGTTGATAAGAATTTCTCATCTTTTGTAAATAAAGAAATGTCGGCTCGCTGTCCGAATTAAATAATATTTTAGAAGTTTTTGACCAAGTTGGTTTTTATTTGGACTTTGGAGAATTTTTAAAAAGTGATTCTCATCGGCTTTATTGGTCGTAATGATGATTAAATGAAAGCAATTTTCATTTTATTTTCCTAACGTTTCGACGGTGGTTGCCGTCTTCTTCAGGGGTGTCTTTATTTACAAAATTAAAAAAAGATATAATGTTGTACATATTGATACAAGTAAACGACCAAAATATGACTTACGTTAAATTTTAAGATTTTTAATATACCAAACAATAATTTGTTTGAAACATTAAAAATAAACAGATTAAAAACAGATTTTGAGCACTTCTCATTTGAAGATTAGTCTACGTTTTATGATATTTACTGTCAGAAACTAATGAACAGTAAACGGCAGATATATTTTGTTTGTTGATATATCTTGTTTGCGGTTCATATTATTTTTGTTGTTAATTATATGCAGTGTCTCTAGTGTGTAACGTTTAGATGTATGTTTTTCTGTTGCAAGGATCTCCATTGCCTCGAAGTCTAATCTGTGACCGGTATCAACGCTGTGAGAAGCCAGTGGCGTCTTCTCAGAACTTTTTAGGCGTATGTCTGACTTGTGGTTCGCCATTCTTTGCCGAAGGAGTTGTTTGGTGGTGCCGATGTAGCAAAGATTGCAGGGGGTCATTCCGTAACTCGATTATCGTCAGACGATATCGTTTGAAATAGTGATGCCTTTATTTGCTGCACGTTAGTCGATAATCGTCAAAACGATATCGCCAAAATGATAGCGTTTGGACGATAGCTTAATAGGTATCGTCTTGCATTAATTTTGAGTAGTTTGTAGGTTGAAAAATTGAGTAGCCACAGTAGTTTGACATCTTGTTTTTGTCTATTTGCAAATTAAAGTTAAAATTTTTCGGCGCAGCAATTTTCATGTGTCACATATTGGAAATGAAAATGCAAGTTTGGAAAAATACAATTAATTCGAATGCGAAGACAATTGAGAGGCAAATCGGGATGTTCATCCATATATCGAGTCAAAATTCCAATCTGAGACTGTGGCTGCCCTATATATACATTGATGTACAGTGAAATCGTCATTGGGCGGACAGCCATTGTGCAGACATTTTTGTCCGCCTAAGGGAGTTGTCCGTTTAAGGGTAATCAAATAAAAACACCAATTTTCAAAATTAAGGGTATTCATTTATTAACAGAAAATAAAAAGAGCAAAAATATAGAAACTTCAGCTCTTTTTTATCATATGAAATGGAATAAAATTATTAGATTTAACACATATGTAAATTCATATAAAACTCAGCCTCTAACAACTTTGCAATAATATAAGAAGATTCGTATTTATGTATTTTTCAAACAAAAATATTTCAATATTTGCTTGTTTAGTTTTAGAACGCTTTATTTTGGAATCTGGCCGTAAGGTTTTTTTTTTTATTTTGCAATTGAAGTGTTTGCTTCTGGTCCTGATCATCTTCCTCAGATTTACTGCCAGACTCGTGGATTTCAACAGGAATTGCAATATTTTCATCCACATTTACATTTTCATCCATCAACACAAATCTTTCAGGTTATCCATTCAATCTGCATTCATCAAGGAGCTAGGAAATTTCTCTTAAATTTGCTATAGGCGAATCATCTTCGGGATCGAATCCACAGTCCTCCAAATTCAAAGGTAGTTTCATCTGAGCGCAAATAAACAAAAATCTAAAACTACAAAAATAAACCTTTTTACGTCAAACAAAATAATTTGATGCTCGCTGTAGAAAACTGTAACTTGAAAAAAAAATAACGTTGTCAAAATTATCAGCGTGATGACTCATATTCAATCCTGCTCTGGGGTCCGTCTAAGAGAAAATATTTTGTCATTCATATTTGAAATTCTTGTACGTGTCCGTCCAAGAGAAACTGTCTAAGAGAGGTGTCCGCCAAAGGGAGCTGTCCGCAAAGGGAGATTTCACTGTACCTATTTATATTAAGAGTTAAGAGTTTCTCAAATGTTCCAAATGCTCTCAAATTATTAACGATTGACGAGACGATAGTGGTTGAGTTACGTGATGCAAATTAAAGACGTTCTCGTCGACGACCATCGTTTTGACGATTATCACTTGAAAATTATGGAATGACCTTTCAGGATCCGTTTTCCCTTTCAATTTATTTTGTACACTACGTCTGAACGGCGATCTTTGTGGGTTTCCGTCTTCAGGTTGGTGAATAGGGATGGAACAGTTTGCTCGACCTGCAGTTGTGTTCAAAAAAATAGGAGTGATTCTTTTTTAAGGTAAAATCACAATTTAATTGTTAACTAAAATATTTTCCTTTAATTTTTTCTTTTGTACAAGATAGGAAATTCAGACATGTGTTAATTGTGCTTATTTACTACTACATAAATTTTCTTAAAATTAGGTAGAAAGGAACTGTTCAAAATAATAGGAGTATTTCATTTCAAGTTAAGAAAAACGAAGAAAATAATCAAACATTGATGATTCATCGCAAAGTCAGTTATTGCTTTCACTCATGAAATTAAAAAGAACAACAGCAATATAAAAAAACCAAAACAAAGATAAAAGCTCCTTTGCAGACATAGTGAAAAGAAAGGAATCATCGGTCCTTGTCTATCCGAAGGCTAAAGCCTAGTACGCTGCTGATGCGAAACGAAAAATCCCATACAAAAATGATGACGAAATCATGAATGAAAAATTTCTCTCTACTTTTCGTTTTCCGATCTGTGAAGATGTGAAGTGATAAATTTTATCACGCTTTCACGTCTAATTCGATTCTCGATTCGTGAAAAAGTGAAGTTATATGCCAAACATTTTCAATATGATAATTTTTTTATCACAGTCATTTGTTTTGTGAAGAAAATGTTTCTAATCGATTAATAAGAAGAAAAACAGGATATGGCACATGACAAGTAGGCAGCAATTATATTTATACACAATATTATTTTGGTATTAAGTTATATTTGTGTTAATTCGAGTAAATAACGAAATTGTTAAATCAACAGATTCACAACAGCCGACGCGACGGTGCTCATTCCCGCGACATCGTTGGAAACTACCCATTGCAAAAAAATGCAGAGCTCTTTACCATATTTAAATGGCTTTGAAGCGCATTTATAAGTTGTGTGTTTTTCAATAATGCTCTCAATTCACGTATTAAATCCATGCATAAATGTTTTGGGAATCTATAAAGTTCAATAAAGTGCTTCTAGTTGTAACTTCGAATAGATTCTGCCCATCTCGAAGGGAAAGCCTCAATATCCTCACTTGAAAAAATAATAAATCTTACTCAAAACAGAGATACTATTGAATATAATATAAAACCCACAATTAAACGAATTATTATTCCGGACATTATTCTTAAGCAAATTTAGAAACTGAAATGAAATATTTACCTTTCCCAACAAAAAAATCTAATCAGAAATGACAGAATTTATCATTTAGTACTTTTTTGTACAAACTTTATCACAATGAGTTCTAGAATCGTATTAGGCGTGTGCGTGAAGTTCGAAAATGATAAACCTCTGTGAAAACTCCAATTTACTCCAACGTAATGATACTAGCCTACCTACCTAGAAAATATACTAACTCAACAGAAAACAAATTAAATAAACGTTCGTAAGTATAATACCATATATTTAATCAATCTATGAAGTATTTTCGCATTATAGCTTGTAATACAGAACAAACGGGTGCTACAACATCACCACTAGCCGGTGCCCTTGCGACACATTCACCACTACCAGAGCCCAAAAGTCCTGTCTCTTGTTCAGAAGAAATAGAAAGCGTATTGAGCAAAGAAGCTGACCCCGTCGCTGATAACTCAGGTGTTGCGAATTATGCATACATTTTTATAAAAAAGATTTAACGTATCTTTTGTACATAATTAATATATATCGATTGAAACGACGCCAGCCGCCACGGCTCCTTAAATGCCACATACGGGATATGTGCGTTACATCAATATAGAAAGGGGCCAGTTGCGTTCGGAATTCCCAGAGAAGAAAAGTCACCTTTTCTAAAAGAAGCTGAAGTTGACAGGCAGAGATATTTAACAGAACTTAATGATTTTCTTAAAGATCGTCCGGATATATTAGCATCCGAATTGGCAAAAAATAAAATTCGGAAGCGCAAAGAGAACTTCGCAGCCAAAAGAGTACCCACCGAAAAGAACCAAGTAAATGGAAACAATTTTAATGGGAATTCTTCAACGAAGCCGTCATCCTCACGTAAATCAATTGAAACCATTGCCGTGGTTCCTACAAAAAATTAACAAAACAACCCCAAACTACGCAAACCACTCAAACCAGTGCAAACGTAAATCGTCAAACAAGCTGTGGATTATATGATAATGGTGGCATTCCAATTTTCACTGAAGAATTTTTAGAACACAATAAATGTGTTCATATGGAACTGCGAATATTACGAAAACCTCATGTTGATTTTTAGCAGCAAAATGCAGTGCTTGAAAAACATATTGAGAATATGAAGTTTGGAGTTGAAAAGACTTTACCTGAAAATGATGCATTACAAGAGAAGAATCGTCTGCTGGAAATGTATTTGGAAAAATTAAGCTTGAACTGACACAAGCTTCTGGTTCGTCTATTTCAACAGAACCCAATGGGTCTAGGCTACTTTGTACAAATCATCATAAAAATGGCAATAACAAACACACACGGTCCAGCTAGGCTAAGTTAGGCAAAGTACATAATTCGAAAACTTGGACGATGTGCTATTGCATGCTACACTTATAATATGAAACATGCATTTTGATGAAATATCAGTAAGTTATTTTCTAAGTTTTTGTTTACCTTTGTAAATAATACATGATTCATTAGATTACAACTTTAGTTCATCTAATTTTCATTTTCGGAATTACTGGCGAAATCGCTCCATTATGTTTCATTTTCAGTTGCATTATTTTTTGTCATTTTGTTTTCAATAAAGATACATGTTTCCGTATAGTGGACCTTTATTTGGAGTCTATTATCACCAACTATCGACTTTTCTTTGGTTCTCTGCAACAAAGGGAGACAGACCAAATAATTGTGGTAGATGTGCCATTAGGGACAATTTGTCTAGTTGATAAAATTGCAGGGTCTACATCGCCACGTGAGAATGGTTATGGAATCGAGATCTCTTGCGAAGATTCCATATTAATATGATTTGCCCACTAACAGCAGAATCATTCTCGCCAATCGGCTTGTGAGAAAATCATGTCTTCTGCATTTCCATTTTAGTTTAGTGGAAAGATTTTTCCATTTAACTACACTGAGCAGTTTGCCATAAACCGTTGGGATGTATTATGATAATGTAGCCGAGTAAAGTAGATTGGGATTACCCAACGAGATTTGGAGACTATCTAAAGTGAATGCAATTACTTTTAGATTTTAAAATTTTTTTATCAATTCTAAGAAATTAAATGAAATTTGGACTTAGGTAAACCACTCTATAATTCGAAAACTACGTGCTTCATTGGGATGATCTAAACGGTTCTGAGTTCTAATTTGTGTTTCATTTATAATTCCGGATACCATTTTGAAAGTCCAAGAATTATTTCAAGAAAATTTTATCCTAAAGTAATTTGGTGACAAAAAAATCCATCTAAAAATAATTTGGTCACAAAACTACTTTTGGATGTAATTTTTTAAAAACTAATTCTCGGACTTGAAAATGGTATCCGAAATTAGTAAGAAACTATAAATTAGAACTCAGAACCGTTTACACCATCCCAATGAAGCACGTAGTTTTCGAATTTTAGAGTGGTTTACCTCCCAACTTCATTGATTTTCTTTAAATTGATAGAAATTTTATCAAATCGGCAGATAAACCAGTTTATAAATCCAAAAGTAATTGGTTAATTTGGATCATTTAAACGGTTCTGAGTTTTATTTTAAATCCTCTAATTGTAACTAGAACCATTTTTATATCGAAAGAATTATTTCATAAGAATTACATCTAAAAGTAATTTGGTGACAAAAAAATTCCATCTAAAAGTAATTTGGTAACAAAACTCCTTTTTTTTACAACTTGTCAACTTTTTTTGACAGCTTACACCACAGAATTTTTTAGCTAGTAGTTCCATCGATGGGGGCGCTAGTTTCTCTTTTCTTGATATTGAATTGTTGATGTGAAAGAAGAAAAGGTAAAGGCAAAAAGGAAAAAAAAAGCAAAGGGAGACGTTCGAATCTTATTAGTTCTGACAACAATATAGGGGGTAAGGGAGAAACCCGAATAAGCTGTTTTTGCCATGGCAACCTTCAAAATATGGCGGATATAAATAAATTACATCAAGGCTATTGCCGTATACATGAATTTGAAGTAAGAATGTATATGGGTATACATGCATGTTTAGGTTATTAGAATTTGTTTTAAATTTTTCTTTGAAATTTTTGATATTTGGTGGATTTTAGGATTTTGAATTGTAGCAACGTTGCTACTTTTCACTTTCTGTGCGAAAATAGCAAAGCAATGTTGAGATATTTCAATATTTTTTGTTTAGGTAGGTACATATGTACCTACATACAATTATGTATGTACATAGGTACTTTTTGTTCTTTTTCAAATAATATCTATTGAGATTAATTTAATTTTTTGCTCCACAGACAGATTTATTTGGAAATAAAGCATGTAGGTACCTAGGTAGTACAGAGTATTTTTTTTATATATTTTTGAGATTTTGATCCAACTTGACATTAAGATGATAGCTAAGACGAAAAAAATTGGTCCCGCAATTCCGTCACTCTAAACGTTTTTTCATAAATATGCCATACTTTTTTTTTACGAAAAAGGTAAATATTATTTTTCTCAAAAACGGCTCCAACAATTTTTATAAAAAAATCAAATCATTATTGAAGGGAAAAGGTACTTTTTGGTAACTTTTGTTGATTTATCTTATGCAGAAGCTCCTACCAATAATGTAAGGCCAAATTAAAAAAAAAATTAATAAATAATATTTTTTTTGAAAACTTAATATTTCGAGATTTCGACTTAATCGATTTAAAACAACGGCGAGCCCAAATCCTCCAAAAGAACCAGATTTGTCAAGAGCAATGGCCCAGCCGCTAGCCAGGCAGTCTGTCGGCACGGAGTTGCCCCGATTTGGTGGCAACACCTTAGAATGGATGACGTTTATACGTGATGTCAGACAATCATTATTAATTTGCGGGTTCTCTCCTCAAGAGAGCGTTACACGTATTCTAAGGGCTCTATTTGGGACAGCTCTCGAATCTGTTCGAATGATGTTATTGACAAACCAAGATCCTGTTGAAGGTTTTAGAGGAGAATTTTTGTGGACCAGAAATGCTCATAAGGTGTTTTAAAGACGAAGCTAACAGAATAACGACTGTGGAAGGTTGGTCAGATTTCATAAGATATTCCAATACGGTGCGTGGTCTTTATTTAGGTGTTTCGAACGCCAAAATAGATATAAATAGTTGTAATGGTTTGTTGCATCTGTTAATAAATAAACTTCCACCTTTTATTTCCCTCCAATGTGGCTAGTACATGATGTTAAACGAAATCATTCAACATAGCTTTCACCATTGTACTGAGTGGATTAAATCCATTAGCTCTTCTGTAATGCGACTTAGTTTTTCTGCCAATGCGAATGTTTACCAACAAAAGTTAACAACGTGGAACACCCCTTCAGAACCAACAAATTCACCACCTGCAGTTGCACAAACTCCCCGACTTCAAAAGTGTAATAAAGACAACCAGCCATTATTTTTCAAGTGTTGAAAATATGGGCATGTCGCAAAATATTGCAAAAGTAGTTTCGCATTACATTTGAGAACTGCTCAGGAAACAGGAAATTCTTGCAACTACAAAAAGGTTATTTGTATTGGCGAAAAGTCTGTTACGGCACTAGTGGACACTGGAAGCAGCAGGAATATAATCCGTGAGGACGTTACTAATGGCTCAAAGACCGAAAAAATATCGTGCTCATTGGTGGGTCTTAATCAGTCAAAAATAGTATGTGAAGCCGGAATCGACACATCTGCCATAGAAGACGAAGTAATATTGGGCCAAGATTTCCTCAATACAGTACGTTGGAGCTGCAATGGAAAAAACATCATTTTTGAAAGCTGTTCTCAAATTGAAAACCAAGATGTTCATGCAGATAATCCTCGTATGAGAATCGAGATTGAGAATAGCGAACACGAGCTGAAGATAAATTCGAACATAAGATCGGAACTAACAACGAAAGTTCAAAATATGCTTGTGAATTTTCAAACTATGAACCAAAGGACTTTCTTAAGCTCCCACATACGATGAAAATTAGACTGATAGATGACATTCCGATAATTGCAGCACCTAGACGAATATCTTCTTATGAGCGAAGTGGCCAATATTATCGACGATCGACTCCAAAAGAAAATAATACGTCCCAGTCTGTCTGAGTATACCAATTTGTTCTACCGGATGCACAACTTGAATATTTGGTTATGCCCTTTGGTCTGATGAATAGCCCTGCCGTCTTTCAAAGGAATATAGACTACATTTTGGCGAAATAATAAAATACGAATATTTGTTGATGACTTGCTGATCGCGACAGTAACAGCTGAGGAGAGCATAGAGGTGTTAGAAGTTGTGCTGGCCAGAATGAGAAGATACAATTTAAATCTACGTTTGGATAAGTGCGTGGTTCTGGAAGAAACGATCGCTTACTTGAGATATATTATTAATAACGGAACGATTCGAATAAGTAACGAGAAAACGAGAGCAGTTGACAATTTTCCTGGCCCTAGTAACAAAAAACAGTTATAATCTTTCATCGGACTTACCAGTTACTTCCGCAGATTTATCCCCAACTTTGCATTGAGGGCAGCACCACTAACCGACCTTTTGAGAGGAGATACAAAATTTGAGATGGGACAGAAACAGTTTGAAGCGTTTAAATTGCTCAAAGCTTTGTTAGTCGATAAACACATTCTGCAAATAGAAGATCCGGATAAACAAATCGAAATACATACCGATGCTAGCACCCGTGGCTATGGAGCTGTACTATTACAATTACATTCAGACAAGAAATATCACCCGATTTTCTATTTTATTGCAAAGGCAACGGACGCGGAGCAGAAATATCACAGCTTCGAACTGGGAATGCTCGCAATAATCAAAGCACTTGAGAGATTTCATGTCTACGTGTATGGTAAGCCATTTATTGTGACCACAGATTGTAATGCAATTAAACAAACGATGAACAAAAAAGAGATGAACTGGATATTTAAACTACAGAAATACGACTATAAGATTGAACATCGACCTTACGAAAGGATGCAACATGCGGATGCACTCAGCAGATGTTTTAATGAAAAAAAGATGATCAACAACCATATGACTGTAGCGTAGTACTTGAAGAACATGATTGGCTTTTGTTCGGCCAAGGATAAGATCTAAAATTGGAGTATATTCGAGGTATTTTAACAAAGCGGAATAGACGATTGCGGTGCAGAAGATAAACGTGTTCGGAAGTAATTTGTGTTAAAGGATAATAGGATCTTCAAGCACAGACAACGATTTGAAGTGGGTAATCCGAGAAAGAATTCGAAATCGAGTTTTGAAACTTAATCATGAAGATACCGCACATTCAGGCGTAGACAAAACATTTGAAAGAATAAATAGTTCCGGAGTAAATTTGTGAAAAGTTATGTCAGTTCGTGTCCACAGTGTCAATATCACCTCGTTCCAGCCGGGAGAAAGCCTGGTATGCTACGCTCAATCGGAAAAATTGGAATACCGATCCATACGATACATATGGACCACCTGGGACCGTTTGTTAAATCGAAAAAGGTAATACTCATGCAATCGTGATAGTAGACGGTTTCACAAAACTGGCTTTGTTAAAAGCTGTCCGAAGTACATATCCGGAAGGTGCCACTAATTTTTTAAGAGAAATGATAGATCTATTTGGACCTCCAGGTAGGGTCATAACTGATAGTGGGACATCGTATACCTCAAAACTATTTGAAAACTTTTGCCAGTTAAAAAACATTGTTCACATCAAAAATGCTACAGCTAGCCCGAGAGCAAACTGCTAGGTGGAACGAATTAACAGGATGTTAACACCGTCCATATCAATGATGACATGCAATCCAAGAAATGGTGACGACTGGGACAGTAATCTAGGGCGAATACAATAAGGCATTAACACCACAATTCAACGTTCTATTGGTTCAACACCTTTTCAGCTTATGTTCAATTTTATTCCCAGAAGTTATGACGGAGACTTGTTTACTGATGAAGCCAGACAGTCGACCAGGTCAGAACACACATTGGATGAACAGAGAAGAACAGCGCTAAAGAATATCAACGAGGATCAAGAAAATTAAAGAAGGCGATTCGACACAAAGAGATTTATTAAAAAATATAAGACGGGTGACTTAGTTCTCATCAAGCGTTAAGATCCTGCAACGGGACACTCCAGGAAACTGGAAGAGAGGTATAGAGGCACTTATATCATAACAAATGAGCTACAAAATGACCGATGTGTGGACATTCCAGGACACACAAGTTTCCCAAAAATTCTTCGAAGGTACTGCTGCTGTCGACAGGATGAAATCGTACAACTCAGCGAATCCTGAAAAAACTTGTTCCATAGATGGCGATAGTGAGGATTAGTTCTTGGGTAATAAAGATGACGAAGCCATACGAAGAGAAGTTCAAAGAAGGATCCATTTGTTAGAGGGCTTACAACAGCCAGAAAAGGCCGACTGAAAGAGACAAAATCAATTTTTTTGTTACACACACTATATCTAACATTACACTTTATACACACAACACAGTACATAACACATACATATGAAAGCACAATTTACGAAGTTACGAAGGAGGCTCCTCCTCTATGGCGGACGGAATATGAAAGAAAGGTCAGAGAACATTCAGTGTTGAGACGTAAAACGAGACGCAACTAAGAAGTACAACTGAATTGCAATAAAACCCATACAAAATATATTATTTGTTTAACTCATATCTTTTATTTGTTTAACTTAACTTATTTAATGAATTAAAATTGTAATAAAATAAATAGTTATCACAATATTTTGCAAAATTAAATATTTTGATGATTTTTTTTGAAATAATATTTTCAAATGTATATATATTGTTAAATACTCATTTAAAAACATTAAGTAAAAAACGACTTAAAAAATATGTAATACCTATTAATAAACAATTCTTATTTGAAAATTCGTCAACTCGATTTTTTACGAAATTACTTATCAAATCTGAATTTTCAAAAAAAAAAAAAATTTTCAAAATCCGAAAAGTTATTAATATAAAAAAAAATGTGTCACAAGAACAACTTTTTTGCACAACGATTAACAGAAATCTCAAATTTTAACTGTTAAATTATTATCATATTTGTGCATTTGGTAAAAAACTTTATTTTTTTGAGTGGTGACCGCTGCACACAAGTGTATAAATACAAATAATTTTCATTATATCTGCCCGTAGAATAAAAAAAAACACACACACAACCAACTCCTACTCAACAAAAAAAACATCATAAAAAAAAACAAAAATAACCTATGAAATACATTGTTTTCCTTTCCTCCTCTAACTTATAATAAGTTTTGTATATAGTTCTCTCATCAATCTATTATCACGCTATTCTTCTTCATATTGGATTTTCTTTGCACACCAACACTACCTAACCTCCGATTTGGTAGTGGAACCCATGATGAGTAGTGGACATTATTGCAGGCTGGATGAATTTCGTTTCTATTAATATCTATATAATATCTATACAATGATATAATCCAAAGAAATGGTAAAAATGGCAGATCTCTCAACTATCGCACAACGCATACAAATTGTTAAAACCTACTATTTACTTACAATAATTTTTTTCTTTAATTTGTTTCTCGGCTCAGTAGGTTTTTAGTTCTTGAATTTTATTAGTTTTAAGAAATTTTATAAATTCGTGGAGTCTATAACTTCCTTGGCGTTCTCACGATGGTGGCTGGAGGTCGAAAAGGAAACCAAAAAAAAAAACCGAAGCTAGTCAACCATGATGACAACGACTTATTGTAGTAGACGGGGGTGGCCTACCTTTAGTACAATTCTGACTTATACAGCGTTGCAAACACTACATTTAAAAAGAGATTTTTGACCATCGAACTATCCAATTCAAAGAGCCATTTCTCAACCGCTTTCAAAAACAAATGAAGATAATTTTGTCTTTTTATATCAAATAGTAATTTATTAAAGAGTTAAGTGCTGATGCAGTAAAAAAAATTGAAAATTGCGTTTTATTTAATTTTGGGACGTTCACCAAGATCTGAGTTTACACTTAAACTACAGTGCATTCTCGATTATCGCAACTAATTAAAACAAGGGTGGTTGAAAAGACCGAGGTTGTTGCAATAACTGAGTAAAGCTTTGTTTTGGCTCAATTGGAGATAAAAAGCGAAAATCAGAAGACCAGCACTTATATAATATATTTAGTGGAACAATTTTTTTTTCAATAACAAAAATAATAGTTAAAAAAAAGTTAATTCATTAAGATATAAGTGCATAATTACATTTGTTTAGTTCTCTATATATAGCTATAATTATTTTCTGTGGAAAAAATTGGACATTTTTGTTTTGATTTTTTAAAATCGCCATTTCTCGACTTTGATTTAGGAACCACTTATACAAAGCCTTTTCGATCTTACGGTACTTACCAATCACCACCTTTTTATGTAACTCCCTTTCCGGGTCCACATTCAGCAATAGAAAGAAACTTCCTTATTGCACCCTCTTTTTGTTTTATTTTGCTGTTTGTAGATCTATAATTCACGGCATAGTTTTTTAAATTATTTTCTAATTTTTTTTTTGGAAAAAATTTTTTTTTTTTAAAACACACAAGCGACTGATCACTGAACAAAATCCATTAAACTAACAAGAAAATCTTGCATTGTATAGATACATAATATGATGTACATTCACAATTTCATCGTAACACCACTCAAAAGTAGTAATTAGCGGTAAAATAACTGCCGAGACAAAATGTAATGCAACAGACAAAAACAAATATGTATAGCCAAGAACCTGTGTAAATAAACATATGAATATAAAAACAAAAGTTGCACTTATCGAGTCAATTTTTTGAAGGGTTGTGATTACTGCGTCAACAGTGATATTAATTCAGCTGTTGCGAAAATCGAGATTTGCATCGAGAACGTACTGTATATGTATTTAAATTTCTTAAAGTTTAAATGTATCCGCAGTATGCATGAAAAATCTTTGAGAACTTGAAATACATATAAGTGTTTTAACTGCAGAATTGAACGTTCTTGAAACTACTTGTTAGTCTAGTTTTCTTACATAAAATTCGGACAATATGCGTCAATGAAGTTTGTGAACTTTATAGTTTATTAAAACTTCTCTATATGAAAACAACTGAAACTTTGAGTCTTTACTGGAACTCGTCTTTATTAGAACTAAAAACTAAATCTAGTTAAAACTATGAATTGGTCTCGCTATTCCATTTTTTTATCCCCACCTCGATTGAGGTTAAAGATAAGAGAATAGAATAAGCTCTTTGGATAAGTCACACACATCGATATGTATCTCAATGTAATGTGAAATATACAAACCAAATTCTATTACAATGTTTGTTTTTTGTTATCGTATTTCATACAGAACGATGCAGAAGGCAACGTTAGATATCGTTAGATGCTGAGGACAGCATCAGATACATTGGAATACATAATGAACAAAGAGATTTTGTATGAATCGTCATCAGTTTACAAGTGAGTAGTTATGATTTGTTTATATGACAATCATTTTTTACGATTATGAATTCCAGATAAATCTTATGAATTTAAGAACTTAAGCATGACTTTTTTAAGTGTACAATTTATATGACAATATTTTTTTACGATTATGCATTCCAGATAAATGTTGTGAATTTAAGAACTTAAGCATGACTTTTTTAAGTGTACAATTTCTTGGTTTTCTTACAATTATGTTTTCTTACAATGATGTTTCGATAAAAGTGTCTTACTTGCAGTTATAAAAATACAAAATGAAATGTGACCTTAACTCGTCTGCGCTGTAATAATTGGGCTTAGCGTATTGTGGTAAGCACGCCTCCAACTTGTTGTACAATACTGAAGTTTTGAATCAACTAGAACAAAGTATATTTTTGTTAAAAGGTTTTTTGAGCATGTACGTTTTAATAGAAACATTTTGCGTGTCAAGGACATCATATATTTTTTAAGATTTACAGTATGCAACTTCCAGTTTAAGTTTTGATCCATAAATACTCCTAAGTATTTATAATTATTAACAAACTTAATATTAAAACAAGTGTTTGAACACGGAGTGTGTTGTTTCAACAAAAAGGTTTATTCCGAAAATTAACAACACCTTTGTCAGTGACTTTTTTAACCTTTATTTTATATAAAGTGTAATCCAAAGCTCATTGGAAATGCAATTAAAGTGCCTTAAAGTACATTAAATACATTAGAAGTGCAATTAAATACATTAGAAGTGCAATTATATACACCAGAAGTGCACTACAAATTTCCTGCAAATATATACATACAGAGAATTTAAACATAGTTTTAAATAAATTAATAAATATTTACTTTTAGTATTTCTTGATTATTTTCAGACAATGCTTTACAAAAATAAAATGGAGTAGATAATCTTGAATTCAATGACTTTGTAATATACTGCGTCTTGAAGATCTCCTTCACTTCTTCCTCGTACTGCATCTGCCCGCCAACTTAACGATTTACATACATCTTCGTTCAACCCATCTGAACTAAAGAACGAAAAGTTATGCCAAGTATTTCTTAGAGATGTCGGTGATGCCACTCTCACCAACACTCCCCCCGGTATGACAATCAACGAGTCCTGCGAGATCGACTTACCCTTTGAAACATCGAGTACAGCTAATTTTACTGCGGGCCTTTTATATAACCCTGATGCAGTTTGAACAGTTTACCTACGGACTTGTCCGTCTTTTCCCATGGTTACATCTATTACTCGTCCCTTAGGCCATAAATTTCCACGATTTGCTTCATCCGTTACTATTACAACATCTCCCACGGCAATCGGTTTTACAGGTTCAAACCACTTTTGGTCTATGTATGGAGATAACTTGCGAATCTGGCTCGACTTATAGAACGTTTTTTTTTTTTTTTTTTTAATTTATCTTAATGCCTGTAAGACCTAAGGTCTTTTAAATGCAACCTGAATTGCACGGCACTAGTTTGGCACATTGGATTTGAGAACCAGGTATTGACTGTCTCAGTTTAACCCATGGGCGGCATCCAATTGAAATTGGATGTATAGAAAAGAATGCGCCTAGTGTGGGGATCGAACCCGCACGTCTAAGTTAGCAATCAAGCACTTTAAAATTGGAGGTATAGAAAAGAATGCGCCTAGCGTGGGGATCGAACCCACACGTCTAAGTGAGCAATCAAGCACTTTATCCACTGAGCCATTGCCATCCAACGTAGTTCTATAGGCGAATTAAGATTGTTTTTTAAGATCGCTATCTCATCACGGTATGAATTCAACTGAGCTTGTTTATATAAGTTGTTTTCGGCTTCGACATATTCTTCACTTGTTATGAACTCATCATTCCTTGGTAAGACTATTTTTTTCCTTGCCCTTACATTCCATAAGAAACGAGAAACATATGCTTGTATACGTTCCAGTCTTATCCACTTAGAACATCGTTTGGGTTCAACTAAGGCACAATCAGAAACCGCATGGTGGAATAAAACAGATGATTTGAGTTCTTCTGGTGTGTCTGGGACCTGTGTTAACTTTCCAGGCCACCTATCCTTGGATTGCGTTAGAAATGATGGTCCATTAAACCAACGACTAGACATATCGAAATCCGGCACTCTCTGCCACTTCGTAGCATCATCTGCTACAAAAGGCTTTGAGGGTATATATCTCCACTGGTTGGTTTCAGTTGTCTCGAGTATTTCACTTACCCTGAATCCAACATACTGCTTATATTTTCGGTGATCAGACTGAATCTAAGAAAGAACTACTTTGGAATCTGTCCAAAAGATCTGGTCTGAAAACGTTTTAGTATGAAATTCCTTCATGCTGTTCGCCATACGTACTTCTAATCTTGCGGCCTCGAGTTCTAGGCGTGGCATCGAAGTGACGCTAAGTGGAGCGACTCTTGTTTTTGCAGTTATTATTCTGCATTCCACCAGGCTCCCTTTAGTCACACGTACGTAAGCTACGGCAGCAAAGGCATTGATACTCACATCTACCAAGACATGCAGTTTGCAAGAATCGTGTGCACCAAACTTTATGTTTCTCAAATAGAATCTAGGAATTCTTACTTTGCTGATGTTCTTCAAATGATTCACCCACATTTTCCACTTTTCATATAAATTGTCGTCAGTAGCCTCACCCCATTCATTTCTTGCATTACAATTTTTGTGTAGATTAATGAATTCGCAATTAAGCCTAGAGGATCAAATATGCTCATTAGAACTCGAAGCACCTGACGTTTGGTGGGCTCCATTTCAGTTGTGTGCAACTCACTTGTAGACGCTTTTAATGAGATTGAGTAGGTGAAAGTATCTGTGGTTGTACACAACCATATACCCAAAACTTTTTCGAATGAACCTTCTGGATTTAAATCTAGATTTCATTTTACTTCTAGTCTCTTTTCTTGGAGAGCATTGATGACGACTCAAGAATTGGAGATCCAATTTCCTATCTCAAAACCAACCTTTTGGTGTATAAACTTTAGTTCTTTGGCCGGTTTTACAGCTTCCTCTTCAGTGTCAACACTGTCCAGTAGGTCATCCACGTAATGATTATGCAAGACCGAGTCCACTGCTTTCGGGTATTTGTCGCAAAATTCACTGGCATTCTTGTTGTTCACAAATTGCGCGCTGCTGTGAGAACAAGTGGCCCCAAACGCCAACACCTGCATAACATCAATATCTGGTGTACTTTTTAAATCATCGCTCCAGAGGAATCGTTGTGCGTGCTGGTCTTCTCCTTTCACACCTATCTTGAGAAACATTTCACGAATGTCAGCACAAATGGGTATTGCTCTTTTTTGGAAGCGATATAGAACGGATAACAAAGAAGCTAGTTGGTCAGGTCCCTTTATCAATACGAAGTTTAAAGAAACGCCGTTGACCACGGCAGCAGCATCCCAAACTATCCTTATTTTGCCGAGTTTATTCTCGTTCGCAGCAGTAAATATCGGAAGATACCACTTTCCAAGATATAGTTGTTGAATTTCGCTTTCTGATAGTTTGCGGATGTACTTTTTTTCTTCATACTCTTTTAGTTGACGTTTGAGGTTCTCAGACAGGTCTGCGTTTCGAGATAATTTTAAGCTTAACGTTCTCATATTTCCACACCAGTCCAGTTTCAAATCGATCACCCTTTATCGTTGTCAAGTTTTCTGGCATTTTGCAAGTCCGTTCCTCTCCTTTCGATTTCAGCCATTTCTTTGATTCCATTACTTTAGGCTGTCCAGAGAAAAATACTCTTTCAACATATGTTGGAGAATGTCACCGTTGCCGCCGCCTTTCACACACTCGCATTCATGAAAACCAGTGAAATTAAAATTTAACTCACCTTTTTCTTTGATGTGGGTTGATGGTCCATATGCAATCCATCCCAGTCGTGTTTTTGTTATTACAAGATCTCCTTCATTTCCTTCAATCACCTTAAGAGGAATCGCGAGCTTCAGATTATCAAGACCAATCAGCATTCGAGGTACCCCCGCATGTAAGGATACTGGGTTGCCAGCTGTTTAACATCTAGAGCTTAACGATTTCACCGTCCTAATAACTGGAATCGAGAATTTCTTTTTTGGGTTATTACTTCCCGAAATCTCGACTAACACTACTAGGGATTCATTTTCGTTGCGATGTGTGTTCCCAGTCCATTTAAGAAGCAGTGGTTGATGTTTACCTTGGGGATTCAATTCTGCCGCCAAAGAATCTTCCATCATTGTTAGCGAAGACCCTTCATCCAAGAAGGCAAAAGTTTCAATACTCTTTTTGTTATTGTGTAGAGTAACTGGCACAATTCGATATTTTATGTCCTGACCAGATCTCCATGTGTATTGTAGTTGAATTGTCTTCCCTCAAAGGTAGGTTGTTCTTTAAGATTTGAATTATTATGCTGCACTGCTGTTGACGTCGGTGTTGTTACAGATTCAGTTGTGTTTTTGTGCAGCAGTCGATGATGTCTGTAAACACAACCATATACACCACAAGAGATACTTACTCGGCAACGCGAGTTAGGATGTGATCTCAGGCATGTGCGGCAGAGTCGTTTTTTCTTTATGGTTTCCCATTTCTCATTTAGGTTATTGTTTTGAAACCGTACACATAACTCCAACCCACTACATGCTTGTTTGTACACTATACACTGCCGCTTCGTTGATGTTATTCGCTCATCATCATCTTCTGTGTGTGCGTTGTCATGAGCCTTCTCTTTCCTGCGTGTTTGAGGCTTCTCAGGATCGAAAGATGTACCCGGGCTGACTACATATGTTGTCGATTAGCCTGTGCAACCAGGAATTGAAATCCAATAGATTGAATGACGGCATATCTTCAATATACGCGGCCCATTTTAGCATCAACTGTGTTGGCAGTTTACTCACGAAATCATCCAAAAGCTCAGCATTCTCCAAATATGGACATAATTCACAGGCCTCCATAGTAGAAATCAAATTCTGCACCGCCAGTAAATATGATACTACGGTTTCACTCTTTTCTACGTTTATTTTCGTTTCAGCTTGGATTTTTTTGTAGGAGTGTCTTTATAATAATCGTTGGACGGCCGTACATGATTCGTAATGTGTGCATGATATTTGGAACGTTTGATGGCAGCGTCAACATTTTTGTAGACGCATGATGTTCTCTTCATCACTGAAACCACACAGCATTGTACTTCGCTCGAAAGTACTTATAAATAGTGGCCATTCCTCGGGGCTACCATAGAAGTTCGGCAGATCTCTGTACATTGAGTGCCGATTTGCCATTTGAACCCTGTTAGGCTGTGAAAGTTCGTAAATCGGAATTTTTTGGTTGAATTGAGACGACTCTGGTTCGTTTGGATTGCAAAGTGATGATGCACTTGGAAGGGGTTGTTTGGAATGCGAGAAGTGTGCTCTGGCTCCCAGATGATCATTAAATGTTGTTTGTAATGCATCTTCCCATGCATTTGTTGCATACACATTACGATGTTGTTCGATTTGCACATCTTGACCGAGCTGCACCCATTTCTCAACTACTCGTTCAACACTTCTCACTGAGTTCGTGCCACGTTTCATTACCTTCCAAGAGTCTTTTTTTCTCTAAATATTCTTCATCTCTCTTCTCAAGTGTCCTTGCCTCTTCATCCCTCTTCTTCTCAAGTGATCTTGCCTCTTCATCCCTCTTCTTCTCAAGTGGTCTTGCCTCTTCAAGGATCCTCATTTCTATCTCAAGAAGATTTCTTGACGACGTCTTTTTTGAGTGAATAGATCCTGCATCTACGTTTTGGCTTTTTTGGCAGTTTGAGCAACTCTAGTCCTCTTCGATGGCCGCTGTGACGTTTACACATACAAAATGGTACCACTCATTGCAGTCATCGCACTGCACCATTTCATTTGTGCCCGGAAGCTTACAAATTTTGCAAGATATATTGTTTATATGTATTTCTCTACCTTTAAGTCGTTGGCTTCTCCTTATTTTTGGAGTGTTCGCTTCTTTGTCAGATATTTCGTTTTCCATTACTTATTATTGCAAAAGAAATTTGTAGAAATTGTTGTTTTAACAACATGGTTAATTGCAATGGAAATGCAATTAAAGTACATTAGAAGTACAATTAAATACATTAGAAGTGCAATTAAATACACCAGAAGTGCACTACAAATTTTCTGCAAATATATACATACAGAGAATTTATACATAGTTTCAAATAAATTAATAAATATTTACTTTTAGCATTTCTTGCTTATTTTCAGACAATGCTTTACAAAGATAAAATGGAGTGGATAATCTTGAATTCAATGACTTTGTAATATACTGCGTCTTGGCGATCTCCTTCTTCCTCGTACTACATCTGTGATGTTTCTTAGATTGCAGGACATAACTTTTGTTTTTTAACTCATTATGAGTTCATGTCTGGAAAACCATTGGCTTAAAATATAAAGATCCTGTTGTAATTTGGACATCGACTCTAATAAGGAATTACTCGTATAAGTCAAAGCCATATCATCAGCGAATGCAGTTCTACTGCTTTTAAAAGATTGTTTAAAAATAGAACTAGCATACACTAAAAATAACCAGCTTTGTAAAGTTAAATTAAGTAAAATTATATGACAATAAACAGCTCTAAAACGCATTTAATTATATTAATGCCTTCACTTACTTCACTACAAAACTATAATATTGTATCCGCAGTGCATTTACCTTCGCGAAATCCAAATAGAACACCGTCTGCACTATAAGAATTATTACAATTTCCATATATTTGATAACCAGGTATATTATAATCTGGAAGTTCAATGCCGTACAACCAAATCTCTGTTAAAAAGATAAAATCCGCTGCTAAATTTAAGGCATCAAAGTGATATAAAAAACATTTTTCCTCATACTACGAATGTTTTGATGAATTATTAAAGGTGACAAGTTTTCAATACTAATGTTAGCAGTAATTTTTTGCATTAATTATGAATTTAGTACACATTATTTTAAATCAAATTTATAAAATATTTAAGTCATCAGAGCAACTCACTCTGACAATAGTATCTCCTTCACTTTTGCGCAAAAAAATTATATTGGTTCTCACCCATAAAAACTTATATTTTTTGTCATTTTCATCTTCATAGCTGTATTATAGAGTTCATGTGTATGAGAGGTCATGCTGTTGTTCATGTAGATTTGTACCATCATAATCATCTCCAAATATTTTTGTTGTTAATGCCGCTCTCCTCTTTTGTTTCATCTTCATGATAATCTGTTTGGTATTGCGACGGGTCCAAACATAACTAAGATGTTAGCAGTTGATGACGAGTGATGACCACTTTTCATATTTTCGACTTTCTAACTTTTTAATGGGCCGAATAAAATTATTTTTTGTATGTAAATGTTCCCTAGAAGTAAATAAAACTGCATACTCAAATAAAAAAAAATCATTTTTCGATTTTTAAAAATATTAATAAATTTTAGTTTTTTGAAAAATCGATTTTTCAAAAACCAGTCACTGACTTATTTTTTAAATTAAAATTTTATAGGCATGGTAATAATTATTTTGAAAAGGTAATAATTATTTTTCTAAAAATATTTTTAAAATTTTATACACAAAATTATTTTTTTAAAAACCTCCAACGTTTTTTGATTTTTTTTTTGATACATTCATATTTGTCTGTTAATTTTTAATTTAAAAAAATCTCTAATCTGTTTCATAGGTACCTGCACCTAATAAAAATTGATTTTTCTTAAATCGAAAAAACATATTCTTAAAAATTTGTATATGCAATATTATTAATATCTACTTTTAAAGAGCATTTGTTTAAAAAAATTAATCGACGAATAATGAAAGGTCGAAAATATGAAAAGTAGTTCTATGGGAAGTACGTACCTTATCTACCTAATTACCGTTAATAAGAACGCAAGAAAAATGTATTTATTATATTTTATCAAAATGTTTAGATCCGTTTTTGGCAAAGGGAATTGCTTACAGGCTTTGTGAAATTTTTATATGGCAGGTGCCGTTTTTTAATGTTTAAAAAAATGAAAAGAACGTGACGGCATAATGGTTAGCTGCGTTTTATTATCTACGGGTCTGGGTTAACACGTATATTACAAAAACAACATGACATCCAGGTTTCTATCGGGGTTTCTATCTCTGTTTGCAAATACTAGTACTAACTTCGGCGAACAAAGGGTACATCTACATAATCAGTGCATTACCCAGATGGTTTTATTTTTGGGGGTGAATCATAGGGGTTATTGGCGATAATCAAACACGGCTATTATATCCACTTTTTTTCTCGTCTTCGCTTTCATCAACGAAATGTCAAGATTGATCCAAACCTCAAGTTTCATTTTTTTACGAATCCAAAACTTGCAATATCTACGTACCTACCTACATAATTTTTATAATGTAGGTAGGTATCAACTTTTTAAATGTTCAAAATTCTGTGTTTCTGATTTAAAATAATAACAATATAACTATGTAACTACATAGATACTTACAGCACACGATTCATAATCTTTTTTTTTAATTTATAATGCAAACGAATAACTAACTTCTTACCTACATAATCGAAAAAACCTTGCCAATTTTTTTTTACCTGTCTCACTTCTAGACCTTGATAAAATTCAAACTGTAGCATTGAAATGACCTGTTAGAATTAGTTGAGGTAATTTTTACCGATGCTATCTTTTTCTGCTTAGTTAATTTCGAGCCAATTTGTACAAACTAACTTAATTTAGAGCTAATTTGTACAAACATTTATTTTAGACAATCACCTAAGACACTTACGAGGTGTATACCAAGTTTGAAGTAAATCGCTTCAGCCGTTAAGGCTGTAGAGCGTTGTACAGACAGACACGGAATTGCGGGACACACTCTTTTGGTGTTCTTCATAATTGTACTGTCAAGTTTGATTAAAATCTCAAGTTCGATTTTTTTCCAAATGCAAAACTTGCCAAAGGTATACCTAGTACCTACCTGCATATGTATATTGCAAGTAAAAACCTACGAATTGCAACCTTCCTAACTATTATTCCCACATAAACCGCATACCTACATAGATATGGCGAATTACTGCAACGTATCACGTTGCTTATAAATAGCGAATAGTAAATCAATAAACTAATAATGTCGACTGACATTCGTCCTTAAACTTGAAACAAGAAATCTATTCGTAAAAAAGATTTAAAACATCTTTTTTACGAATAGGTTTCTTGTTTCCAAGTTATATACAAATATGAGTAAGCATTTACTCTGGTTGTATGTACATATGTATAGAAACCTACAGCCCAAAAGGGTGGGCCGAATTACTTCAAACTTGGTCTAAGGAGTTTTTTTTAGGTATTGTGCAGAGGGGAAATTTAAAAAATTTGTTAGCTCCAAAACTAACGGTACCTGCCATATAACCGTTACGTTAAAGCCTATTTTTCTCGGAAACGGCTCTAACGATTTTTATTAAAAAAAAACCAGTGCAGATTTTTAGATGCGACCGATTATATGATTGAAATTTTTTTTTTATAAATGACTAAAAACTGTACTTGTCATAGGACGGTTTTTTTTTCTTTCGACTATCTCATAAACGGCTTACCCGATTCTTTCGAAACATATATAGCCTTTGGTTGCCCAATTTATACTGCGTACCAATATTTTTAATTAATATTTTTTTTGTATTGTAGCATTTTTAAGAAAAAAATTTTATTTTGAAAACTGCTCATTAAATTTTTTTCAAAATTTATATTTATAATGTATTCTCTGAATACCTATGAATTGGCGTTTTTGAATTTTTTTGAACTTTTTTCTCAAAAACCGCTCCACAGATTTTTAAAATTTTTTCTCATAAATTCAAATTTATCCAAGAAATAAAATTGCACACTTTTTTGAGCTCAAATTAGTTTAAGTATTTATTTTAGAATTTTGAATTATTTTTTCTTTGATTAATCCAATTTCAGTTATTGTTTTTAATTTTATATTATTAAATATTTAAGATTGTCATACCAATTTTTTTAGAAATAAAAATAAAGAAAATTTGTGAATACAAAAATAAAGTAAAAAATGACTTTAGAAATATATTTATTATTATAAGAGCAAGTTAGTGCGATCCAGTCCTGCATTTTATTTTTGTTTAAATAAAATAATTAAAATATCGCGATTATTAAAGTGGACGACTTCCAAAGAAAAGAAGGAAAAACAATACAAAGTAGCCAAGATGCAGAGGCCTTTTCATCGCCGGAATCTTCAGTAAGTTTTTTTATTACATAACCGTATCCTACTCGTAATTTTTATTTAAACAAAACTAAAACTTTGGGTAAGGGGTTTGTGGGGGAAAATTGTTAAGAAGCAGGGAAATTCCTACAAAATTCGGTAAAAAGGAAGTGAAAGTTGCCAAACATTGTTAATAAACCCAGTGTGTTTCTATAGAAGTATAGACGAATTTAATATAGTTGATTTAAATAAATTAAAAATGTTTAAAAGAAATCATATAAAGTAATTCAAAGATTTTAGAAAGTTTTAAAATATGTTATGTTATGTTTAATATGAATAAAGAAACAAAATTATTAATTTAGCACTAAATCAAAACATGGCTTTTAACATTTTCTTGTATTCGTTTGCTAAGCATTCTGAGTGTGTTGTTGAATTGTTTTATTTTGTGAAAGGTTTCGGTTATTTCCAGGTTAAGAACTTTGAGATGGAATTTATATTCTATTTTGTCATACGAGCTTTGTGATTCCTTTCTAAAGAAAAGCACTTAAGTGTTAACTGTGGATCTTTGTAAATTTTTGGGAATAAATCCATATTGTCTGCAGACTAGCAAAAATGTAAGAGTTTGTTTTTGGTGTGCTGATTTACCTTTAAAGTTGGTATATTCTTTGAGATGCATACATACGTGTTTACCATACCTGTAAAGCATATGTTGATAATAATTTCTCATCTTTTGTAAATAAAAAAATGTCGGCTAGCCGTCCGAATTAAATAATATTTTAGAAGTTTTGATCAAGTTGGTTTTTATGTGGGTTTTGGAGGTGATTCTCATCGGCTTTATTGGTCGTAATAATGATTAAATGAAATCAATTTTCATTTTATTTCCCCAACGTTATGGCGGTGGTTGCCGTCTTCTTCACGGGGTGCCTTTATTTACAAAATTACAAAGAAATATAATGTTTGTACATATAGAAATATTTTGTAACAAAACATTTCAATTGGCTTTAATCCACACAGTCCACAAAAACAAAAATAATATGGAAATATTGTTTGCGTTTTCACGTCACAACAATTTCAAAAAATATTTAATATTTCAATTGGCTTTAATCCACACAGCCCACAAAAACAAGAATATGGAAATATTAGCCTAGTTCTTTTGGTAAATCTATCGGCAGCATAGCAGGATTTCCTAAAATAACGATCGGCAGCAGCCTGATTTTTTGTATCTTTAAATTGGTATTACTTACTTGTGTCTATTGTTACTATTGTAATAACTAAATGCGATAAATCTACAATTGATTCGTTTTTATTTCTTAAGATTAAAGGCATTTAAGAATACTAAAACTTGAATTAAAAGATGCAAATAAAATGGAATATATATAAAGCAATAAGAAATAACAAAAAGTTTAATTTTCTACATCTGTGTGTTCCAAAATGTTCATTTTAAAATTATTTTATGTGTTTGACGTTTCTTTTCAATAAATCAGATCTTGTGGCAATAAAGGGTA
The DNA here is from genome assembly GCA_910595825.1 of Philhelius pedissequus. Lineage (NCBI taxonomy): Eukaryota > Metazoa > Arthropoda > Insecta > Diptera > Syrphidae > Philhelius > Philhelius pedissequus. The sequence continues at coordinate 246,334,014 of OU343160.1, read as the reverse complement.
TGTTGGCATTGTGTTTCCTTGCAAAAATTATCGCATTCATTATTTTACTATTAAGTATTTTTAAACTTCGCTTACATGCGGCTTAGAAGTAGAGAGGTTAATTAAAAATGAGTTACGAGTATATGAAATATGGACAAAAATCCCCTTTTTGAATATCATAATTGGGGTAAATAGTCGCGTTTTGTTAAAAATTATGATAGTGGAAACATTATTGCTAAATCATCTGCTGCCAAAGTTCCTTCGTCATCTCCATCCACTGGCTCTGATAGACCTGATGAGAGTTTAATTTTTGCCAACAATGGATTGCCAACGGTTCCGCTTGCAACTGAATAGAAAGAGGAGATTGTTGTTGTTGATGCTGGTGCTTCTGTTGTTGCTGCTGTGGTTGGTGCTGACATTGCTAGTTCTGATGTTGCTTTTGGTGGTTCTGCTGATGCAGATGTTGCTGGTGTTGGTGTTGCTATTGGTAATGTTGCCGGTGTTAGTGATGCCACTGCTATTGAACATATCACTGATGATTACAAAAAAGGTAGTTCTACACATTCCAAAGTAAGACCACAAGGAATTACTGGTAATAGAGGGCAGTGCGAAAACATAAAGGTAATACGTAAAGTACAATGCTTTAATATTTCCAGTTTCCATCCTAATACTTATTTATTTAGTTAGGGGGGCGCTACAGTCCGGGGTGGACCAGGGCCTCAACCAACAAGCTTCTTCCAGTCGGCTCGGTTTCTAGCTATCTGTCTCCAGTTTCGCACTCCAAGTTGGTTGAAATCCTCTTCCACTTGAGTGCGCCACCTTTTACGCTGTCCAGCTCTACTGCGCTGTCCCACGGTGCAGGATTCAAAGACTTTCGGGGCCGGAGTATTGGTGTCCATTCGCTCTAGCTGACCCAGCCATCTCAGTCGTTGGCTTTTCAATTTTGTGACTAGGTCGGTGTCTCTGTACAGCCCGTATAGTTCGATGTTGTATCGTCTTCTCCATTCCCCATCTATGCAGACGGGACCCAAAATCACCCGGAGAATTTTCCTCTCAAAACAACCTAATGCGTTTTCATCCACCGTTAACATTGTCCATGCTATGCACCATACATTAGGACTGGGATGATGAGCGTTTTATATATGGACAGTTTAGTTGCTCGAGAGAGGGCTTTGCTTCTCAATTGCATTCTTAGCCCAAAGAAACAGCGATTGGTAAGAGTAATTCTGCGTTTGATCTCAGCACTGGTATCATTCGCTGAGCTTATAGCCTATCCTAGGTATACAAAGTCGCTGACCACTTCAAAATTATAGCTGTCTATAGTGACGTTCTGTCCGAGACGCCGCCGGTGCTGGGTGTCCTTTCTTGTTGACAGCATATATTTTGTTTTGCTTCCGTTTACTGTTAAACCCATCTTCTTGGCTTCCAACGCTTTGTTCCTCCGATTATGTCAATGTCGTCAGCGTAAGCGAGTAATTGGACGGACTTTTGAAAGATTGTGCCTCTAGTGTTGACGTGAGAGTTTTGCACTATTCTTTAAAGAATGATGTTAAATGATGTCGCCCTGCCTAAAACCTTTTTGACAGCAAGGGTGTCTGAGGTCTTTGCCGATCTTGATGGAGCAGCGTGCATTCTCCATCGTCATCCTGCATAAACGAACGAGTTTGGTATGGATGCCAAAACTAGACATGGCTCTATATAGCTCGTCTTTTTAGATGCTGTCATACGCGGCCTTGAAAATCGATAAAAAGGTGGTGAGTATCGATTTGAAATTCCTGGGGTTTTTCCAAGATTTGCCGTAGTGCGGATATTTGGTCGATAGTGGACTTCCCTGGGCATGCTTTCCTCCGACCATATTTTGCAGATGAGCTGGTGCTTAATACTTACCAGTTCATCGCCAGCCGCTTTGAACAACTCGGCCGCAAGACCATCATCTCCAGCAGCTTTGTAGGACTTAAGTTTAGATATAGCTATCTTTACTTCGTCGAGATCGGGTGGACGGTATTGTTGGCCTACGTCGTCCAGGTTGAATGGTACAGTCTGCACAATAGCGGGATTCGGTTCGTCATCGCCGTTATACAATTTGCAAAAATAATTTTTCCATATCCTCAGCACCGACTGCGATTCTAACACGATGTTCCCCTGATCATCCTTGCAGGTTTCGGTTCGGGACTTGTACCCCTGGGAGGTTCTTTTTACTTTATGGTAAGACTTCCGAATATCATTCCTGCAATGGCATCCCGCTATTTCGTCGATCGCGCGCTTCTCATGCTCTTTCTTTTTCCTTCTTAGAAGCTTGTGTTCCTCTCTCCTCTTCTGCGGCAGCGCCGCTTTGTATGTCTGTTGTTTGGCTGTGTGTACTTGCCGGCATTCTTCATCGAACCAGTGGTTTCGCTGTGGTGGTCGTGCGAGGCCCAGCATTTTAGAGGCGGTATCTCTGATTGCTTCCTGGCAACTCTTCCACTGGTCTTCGATACTTGCAGTTGGCGGCAAAGGACGATTTAAGGGGGCGTGAGAGACTTGATCAGTTATCGGAGGTGGTGTCGTGCAGGCTATATTTTCCGATTGTGCCACCAAAGAGGTTTTCTCTTCCTAGTTTGGCATTAAAATCACCTAAGACAATTTTAATGTCATAGCTGGGGCATTGCTCATACGTCTTGTCCAGGAGGTCGTAGAACTCGTCCTTGTGTCCTTTCTCCTGTGTGTGCGCGCATATGAGGCTGATGTTGGCGAATTTAGCCTTGATGCGAATTGTCGTGAGGCGCTCGTTCACATAGTTAAAACTCAAGACTTCTTGTCTAAGTCTGCCTGTAACGACGAATCCACATCCAAAAAGGCGTTGCCCTTGTGGTCGATAACAGTTACCATAGTAGATATGCTGTCTTCCGAAGTTCGTTGTCCTTATTTCGTTTGCTGGGTTCGTCAACAGTAAATCCGTCTGTATCCGAGGCTTGTTGTGGCTTCGAGACTAAAAGTTGCTTTACGTGGCAGGGAAGTCACCCCGACGGCACGACCCCCAACCTGGAGGACCAGACCCTTACAATATAACTCCAAGGGCGGGGAGCCGATTAACTGTTCCTTATATGCCTGAGTTTCGAATATGTCGTAGTAGCCCGTAAAAGGTGTTCACTAAGTAGTTCAGCCTCACTGGAACTGTAGACGCCACCGTTGATTCCATCTGGGGAATTCTTCCACTGTCGTCTTGCAGAGGGCGAAGTGCCTTAGTGGGAACACTCCTCTCGGTTTCTGTCCTCAGTGCTGTTGATGGCACCCTTGATTCTCTGTGGTGAATTCATCCGCCGCACACCATCCTTCTGATAGGGTGGTCCAAGACTTCAGTCCAGTTATACAGCCAGTCATTTCCAACAGAAGATTATAGTGTTGCTATTTTTGTCTTTTGTTCAACACTCGCGCTTATTAGTTTAGCAAGTCAAGTTCGGATGAACGAGACCAGTATCCGATGGTTACCACTTTGAGGTAAAATAAGCACAATTGAGGTGTAGTATTCGTTGTATCACTAGACGCCATGTTGACGCCAATCAGTGACTTCCGCGTCCTACAACGCCCAACCATCCTAATACTACCACCTGTTCAATCATCGAATACATTGAATCTAACTTAGGTGTGCTTAAAACTACTTCTGGAGTATTTTGTTTTTTGCTCAATCATAAAAAGGAACACAGAAAGTTTATTAACTTAAAAATTTGCGTTCCATTGGAATTCTCCAAATCAATTTATAATGCTGATTTTTGGCCATGTGTCCAAAAAAACGATTGACTACCTTATTTCAATCCGCTGAAGACACTGCTTCAATATCATCTATTGGGTTAACTCGTACTGCTGATCATCTCCTTCAATGCTCATCTTTAAATTCTGCTCATATAACATCATCTTTACATTTTGAAAAGAAAACATTATCATTTTATTATCAAAATGTAGGTGGCTTAAGAACTAGATTACATAGTGTATTTGCTTCCTTATCTGCATTCAGTTATGATATTATTGTTCTTACTGAAACATGGCTTTCTCATGAGTTTTTAACATCTGAATTTTTTTTTCATATTATTACACTGTATTCAGAAAGGACAGATGCAAAGTAAAAACATGAATGGAAAGGGACGGAGGGGTATTGGTTGCTTTTCGTTCTTCTCTACCTTGTAGAGAAATAGGCTTAGAATGATATTCCTCAGCTACTAATCATGATATAGATCAAATTATTGTTTGTATCAATATAAATGAATCTGAGCTTTATGTTATAGCAAGTTACATACCACCAAGGAGCTCATTAGAGGTATATACTTTACATCTTTCAAATTCAATTAAAACATAATTTTTGCTGGTGATTTCAATATTTGAAATGTAAAATGGATTTTAGATCCTGAAGATAAATATTTAATTCCATTCGAAATATCAAGCGAAATTGAATCTTCTGTTATTGATTTCTTAAGCCAATATGATTTAGTTCAAATTAATTATGTACACAATGAATTGTTTCGTATTCTTGATCTGATTTTTGTTGACATAGAATTTGAAAATCAATTTTACATGAAGCATTTGAAAAATATGGAAGAATAATAACCCTATCTGGTTTAACCGAAGTTTAAGCAATCTGAAAAATCAAAAAAATAAAGCATACAAGGCCTGTATGGAAAATAAAGATAATTTAAGTCTTCACATAAATTACTTAAATTGTCAACGTAATTTTAATTATTTGAACAAATTTTTATACAGAAACTATATACTTTCAGTTGAGAGAGATCTTAAAAGTAATATAAAACGCTTTTCGAGTTTTTTAAATGAGAAACGAAAAACAGTACCGAGTGGTATGAAATACTTAAACATACTGTGATGTGCCGGTTACTTGCAACTTGTTTGCGAAATATTTTCAATCTGTTTATACCGCAGAAACTTTTTCAAATCAAGTTTTACCTATAATTAATCAGTGTAACGATATTGAGTCTCTTGTTCTTAGCCAAGTGGAGGTTCAAGAAAACCTAATAAGCTTAGATTTGAACAAAAGTGACAATATTCCTCCCCTCACAACCTCTTACTTTGATATTTAATCTATGTCTTTCTAAAGGTTTGTTCCTTAATGCTTGGAAAATATCTTTCTTATCTCCGATTTTTAAGTCCGGAAAGATATCATTAATTATAGACCAATATGTAAAATTTCTGCAATCCCGAAACCTTTTGAGAAAATAGGATTTCCATCCTAATTCATAACAAAATATCTGTTTATCAGCATGGTTTCGTTCTGGGAAAATCCACAGCAACAAATTTAACTATAATGACTAATTATATTATCACTAGGACTACAAACTGACATTATTTTTTACAGATTTCGCGAAAGCCTTTGGCAGGGTGAACATAGAATTCTTATTCACAAGCTCAAATGTTTTGGGATTCACTCAACCATGTTAAAGTGGTTGGAGACTTATCTAACTGAAAGAGTGCAATTTGTCAAAATTGCTAGCTATCTTTCAGATAAAATATATGTACCTTCAGGCGTTCCTCAAGGAAGTCATTAAGGTCCATTGCTCTTTCTTATATTTATAAATGACATCCCTAATATTTTTGAAAACTCGTAATGTCCCCTTTTGGCTGATGATTTGAAACTTTATCGTGGAATTTCTGGTGCATCTGATTGTAATTTATTATTAACTGACTTAAATATTTTGGTCAATTGGTGCAATATCAATTGCCTTAATCTAAATGTGTTTAAGTGCCAAGCCTTATCCTGCTTTAGGAACTGTCATCCGGTTATGTTTCAGTATGTTGTAGATAATACAAATTTTGGAAGGGTCATGCAGAAAAAGATCTAGGAGTAATTCTTGACGTAAATCTGTCTTTCAAACCTCATTATGACTACATGATAAACAAAGCCAATCAAATGTTAGGTTTTGTCAAAAGAAACACTAATGATTCGTATACATTGATACTCGTAACATTGTTCAATTCTTTAATAAGATCAGTGCTTGAGTATTGTTGTACAACTTGGAATCCTCATTATTCTAACGCATCGAGAAGAATCGAAAGAATCCAAAGACATTTTAGTAGATATGTCTTTTTAAAAATTGAATTGGAATATTCCTAAGCCTTCATATGAAACCAGATACTTATAATTTGGAATGAAAACATTAGAAACTCGGCGGTAATATTTTTCTGATATGCTCGTAAGAGATCTTTGAACTGGCCATATTCAATGCACTCCGCTCAAAAATTTATTTTTTGAAGGAGATGCCGTGACCGTTTTCTAATATATAAACTATTCCATCGAACAAACTATGGGCGCAATGAGCCCGTTTCGCGATGCATGAGAAGCTAATTTAATATGTACTAGGGTAGATTTTTTGATGAATTGTACAAGAAATTAATTTAAATGAATTGTGTTTTCAAATTTTTAATTTAATTTGTATTTATGTATGTGCATATTATATTCATGTTATGTTCGTTATAGTTGATATTTTTAATTGTATTTTCATTATGTACTTTTTATTGTGTACTTTTTTTTGTATACTTTTATTGTATGCTTTTTTGTATATTTTTATTGTATACTTTTATTGTATACTTTTTCGTTGTATAATTAGTTATTTATATTATTTATTATTCCCACCTACAATTATTATAACTGTTATTGTTTTCAAATTAGTATGTAAGAGCTTATGTTTCTGATGAATAAAATTAAAATTATTGTAAATCGATATCCTAGATTTGTTTAAGCGGCACATTGAAATTAGAACCGTAATTAATTCAAAACGCTGTAATTTTTCGTTTTTTTTTTGTTTAAATAAAATAATTAAAATACCGCGAGTGTTTAAGTGGACAACTTCCAAAGAAAAGAAGGAAACACAATACAAAGTTGTTAAGATGCAGAGGCCTTTTCATCGCCGAAATCTTTAGTAAGTTTTTTTTATTAAATAACCGTATCTTACTCGTAATTTCTATTTAAACAAAACTTAAATTTTGGGTAAGGGGCTTGTGGGGGAAAATTGTTAAGAAGCAGGTAAATTCCTACAAAATTCGGTAAAAAGGAAGTGAAAGTTCCCAAACATTGTTAATAAACCCAGTGTATTTCAATAGAAGTATAGACGAATTTAATATAGTTGATTTAAATAAATTAAAATTAAAAATGTTTAAAAGAAATCATATAAAGTAATTCAAAGATTTTAGAAAGTTTTAAAATATGTTATGTTATATTTAATATGAAAAAAGAAACAAAATTATTAATTTATCACTAAAACAAAACATGAGTTTTAACTAAAGGATAAATAAAATGATATTGAGGGTAATGAGGAGGGGATGAGAACGATGGTGTGAGACGCCTAGTTAAGGGGTCGTCTAAGCAAGTATGACGGCTAAGGAAGGGAGGGTAAGAAAACTTCTCGTGCATCTACTACCATCTATAGATGAAAAGACTGGCATGATAAATTTTTGTGACGAGCTATATGGTCAAAGAACCCCTTCTGATCTGGCTGTAATCTAATAAAAGCCTTTATTCGTCCAAAGCTTGAGTATAATTGTCATATTTGGGCAGATGCTTCTATAACGCACTTAAGTCTCCTGGACAGAATCCAAAAAAGAGCTTTAAAAATGATGGGTGATGAAACAATAAAATTGAGCCTCTCTCGCACCGTCGCAATGTTTCATGCCTTTCATTATTTTACCGGTATTATAATAAACAGTGTTCTCGGTATCTCCTGTCTAATCCTATCCCATTTCCCTAATCGCTCGCACTGTGTATAAACATTTTAAGGGTATTCATAACCCCTTGAGTGCGCGCATAATTAAAAAAAAAATCATATTAAAATTGACATATTTTGTACATACATTTTTGTTTAAAATCATATTTAAACTAAAATTATTTATTTTTGTTTAAATTTATTATTTTATTTTATTATTTAAACTTGTTATACATTCTTTTCAAATAAAATTCAACTTTTTGCAAATCAAATCAAAATCAAATATTAGTCGTAAGAAAAAAACATCAAACCATCTGAATATATAATTATTTATTTCATGTAATTTAAGTAATTGCTTAATAACATAGTATGGACATAAAAACAAATGTTAACATCATACTAGTCTGGAATGGTTCTCCTATAGCAGCAGCTTGTAACTTTAAATACATATTCATATAATAGTTGTAGTAATTTGTAGAAGTTATAACAGAATTATTATTAACATCAACTTAATTATTGTGCATTGCAGTAGGATCTGCTGACAGGTTTTTTGCATGGTATATGATTTTAGAGAATACGTCTTTGATGGGGCTTAGGATTGGGGAGAAAAATTAGAGTTTGTCTTGTCTGGCCCCCAAGATCGCGCACTCCTGAGTCTTATAGATACATGCGTTGTCCAAAACTAACCAAACTGCATTCAAATTAGCATCTTCCAATTCCAGAAGTAAACCTCTTAGAAAGTCGCAAAAAATATGAATAATAACGTAAGAAAGCACAAATTGTATGTTGTTATGCAATTTAGATAATTGCATAATAACATGGTGTGAACATAAAAACAGATATAAATTAAAATTTATTTAAAACTACGCGTATGTCGCACCCACAGTGCACAAGAGCGATAAGTCAAAAAATGTAATTTTTGAGTTATTGGTGAGGAAATATTTTTATTTAAATTACCTTTGTTTTGAGGGGCTGGTCATTTAAAGGAACAGGAAACAAATCCGAAAGATATGACTACGCATATTTATAACAATTTTTTGTTATATGACAGAAAAGATTGGCTCTTTCTGTAAAAAGATTGGATCTTTTTGAATTTTCAGAGTTTCATTGCAACACAAAGCAGATCTAGATCAAATCTTAACAGGAAAGATCTGATATCTGATGGGTTGGCAGATCTGTCAACGGTTAAATGGTAAATATTTTGTTATTAATTTGTTGTGAACTAAAAATCCGTGGCGCGATAGTTGTGTGCTCGCCTATCAACCTCATGGTTGCAGGTTCGATTCCTGCCGTTGTCTATGTCTTCTAAAATTTCATCAAAAACCAATTCTAAAAATTGCCATAAAATAAGTTGCTGGTTTACTCATTACATGCTGTTTAGGCATAACACTAACAACATGTGATTGAGGAAACTAGCATACCCATAAATATGAGAACGAAATAAATAAAATAATGCGAATTATAAGGAACATAAGTAAATAAGACACGATAATTCTCTCCGCATTAGTTCAGCCGCCATGTCTGGAGATAAATCTAAGACAACAATAAGCTCTAGTCTTAGAACATCGGGCCAAACATCTTTCATATCCTTCTTTATCTTCTTTCACCGGAAATTATAAAAAAAAACTAGTTCTAAAAAAATTTTTAAAATGAACAAATAATGGACCAAGATGTTAATAATTTAGAATTTATAAATTTAGTGGAGTTTTTGATTGCTTCATCTTCCTCTTCATCTGATGACGAAGATATGTTTTTTTCAGAAATGTGTGTCAGTCATTCACCAATACTAAAGGGTTTTCCAATAAGAGGTGTTATTTTGATATTCATAGAAAAATGGCATTTTTGGAGATAAATGATCGGATGTTTATTTCATTATAAAGAGGAAGGTATGCCGTTAATAATGGAACACAACATCAGCCAAATGGCCGCCAAGACCACGCTTACAGGACCATATCCTTTTCATGAAATTTTCCATAACCAAATCGCAAAGTGGCTGCCCTATGTCCTCGATAGCCTCACGAATTTCATCTTTGAGGTCTTGAATCGACGCTGGGCTGTTGGCGTAGACCTTATCTTTCACGTGGCCCCAAAGGAAGAAGTCGCAAGGTGTTAAATCACAAGATCTCGGTGGCCAATTGTGATCACCTCTTCGAGAGATAACACGGTCCGGAAACTTTTCCCGTAAAAGATCGATGGTTTCATTGCTTGTGTGGCACGTAGCGCCGTCTTGTTGAAAGTAAACGTTGTCCAGATCAATACCATCCAATTTAGGCCATAAAAAATCATTAATCATCTCTCGATAGCGCAATCCATTGACCGTAACTGTTGCTCCAGCCTCATTTTCGAAAAAGTAAGGTCCAATGACCCCGCGGGACCATAAACCGCACCAAACAGTCACGCGTTGAGGATGGAGAGGCTTTTCAACAATAACTCTTGGGTTTTCCGAGCCCCAGATGCGACAGTTTTGCTTGTTGACGTAGCCTCCGAGGTGGAAATGGGCCTCATCAGTCAAGGTGATTTTTCGATGAAATTCCGGTTCATTTTCATGCATTTCAAATACCCAATCAGCAAAGACACGACGTTGTTGATGATCAGCCGGCTTGAGTTCTTGTGTTAACTGAACTTTATAAGCCTTAAGACCCAAGTCTTTATGCAAAATACGGTGTAATGACGTTTGTGGAATGCCTAATTCCAAAGAACGACGAGGAATGGACAAACCTGGGTTTTCTTCAACACTTTGGGCTACAACAACAATATTCTCAGTTGTTCTTGAGCGACGTGCACGGGTTTTATTCTTCACATCACTAACTTGTCCCAACAGCTCGAATTTGTCCACCAATTTCTGTATTGCGGTCCGACAAGGTGCTTCACGACGACCCAAAAATGTTTTAGTTTTACGAACCGTCTCTGCCAAATTTTCACCATTTTTATAGTGAATTTTAATAATTTCAATGCGTTGTTGAAGCGTGTATCGTTCCATTTTTATTAATAGCGTAGTTTCTACTTGTCAAATGTCAAAAAATGACAGCTTCAAAAGTGACAGCTACCGAAATAGCGGGCTATTCAAAATAACACCTCTTATTGGAAAACCCGCTACAATTAAATCTGGAAAAAAAATAATTGAAAAGATCAAATCTTGATTTTGAGAGGAGATCTTTGAAATTTGAATAAAACTCGCTATTAATTTCAAATGCAAAAGAGCTAACACAAAATTTTCACATTTTTTCTACAAATTGAAATAAGTTCAATGCAATAGAGAGATAATCCAAAATAATCCAATTAACCAGACAGATTTTCTCATTCTGACAAGAAAAATATATGCAAGACAGAGACATTTCAAAAAATGTCACTTCAAAAAATTATTGGTTCCAATGCAAGCCAGATACAAGACAAAAATATTTCATTTTGCTTAGTGCTTAATGTTTAATACAGCGATAAACTGAAATATTCAAAAAAATATATTTTTATAATGCAAGAGAGCGCTAATTCAGAATTTGGCAGGAGTTTTGGTTAATCAAAGAATATTTTTGCGAAAATCAGTCATTTGTGAATTGAGATCATGAAAGTGATAAGACAAAATAATTGTATAGAACAAAAATGGAAAATAACCGCCGTTTAAATATTTTAAAAACGGTAAGAGTATATTTATTAAGTGAACAAAAGAATGCGAAAACTAAAAAAAACTATTATATATTTTTGTTTATGTTTCACAACATAATCGTTGCAAGACTTTGTCGAGGGCATCAAGAAAATGTTAATAATGTAAATATATCTTTTTGTTGTGTAGTTAGTTTTCATTATAATACCTATTTTATGTTTTTCTTATAAAAGAATTGTCAGAAAAAAGAATTGTCTACGTGAATCAGACAAAAGCACAAAAGTTGCAGGTATGGACCTTCAAGCCGGTACCATTTAGAAAAAGGCAGTGTTTAAAATCCAATTTTCCGGGTCCAATTTTCGATTGACATCAGCTTGTGCCGATTATTCAGCTGGCAAAAAAATCAAAACCACTTTACAACTTCAAACTAACGAGGTAGGTATACGGCCTAAATGACATGCTCGAAAACTGGAAAAAAAATGTCTAAAAACGAAACTGGAGAAAAAGATGTTTGGACTGAAGTAAAAGTGGTAATAGTAGAAAAACAATGCAAATATTATTAAGTGTAAAACTTTATTTGCGGATGCCAGGTACAAATCGATGAAGGTATGTAATAAAGCTTAGCTCACTGAGTTCAATCCTGCATATCCTAATGGGCCGCCAAAAATACCAGCAGCTAAGAAAAATGACTTGATGGAGCTATGTAAACCAAATAAGCTATCACGTAATCACCAGTTTTCCAATAACTTGGAAAGTGATGAAACGGAAAGTCCTAAGTCAGCTGCCATCTTAGAATAATTGTAATTCATATTAAAACTTGTATTTTCTTATAAGATAATGTATCTTACAATGGAAGTATGCAAATAAATAAATAAATAAAAATAGTATGAAAAGAAGAAGTGTTGGAGCCTAAGAGATTTTTTTTAATAATTTACTTTTACTAGAAAATTACTTTTTCAAATACGTTTTCACTTAATTTATAATATTTATTTAGTTAATAAAACTAACTTTTTTTTCAAATAACTTTTCACTTAATTTATTGATTATCTATAATTTTACTTAGATTTATTTTGGGTTGTAGCTTTATTGTACCAGAGAATACTTGAATTCAATAAGTCATTTTGACTTAGCGCTCTCTTACACTAAAATTTTGTATTACTTTTGTGAACTATCTCAAACACCTAGATTATGTTATATTATTTAAATAAATTAAACAAAAAATTATTATAAACCCAAAATATATTTATATGTTCTTGTCATAGAATTTCAAAATTATAGAAAAAGATACCGGTTGTTAAATTATTGCCAAAAGTTTAGAGTCAGTATTTTCTCGTTGCGTTTTTTTTCGAGGGTGCGACTGACCATCATCGATAAGTGTGTTCCCGTACTTTGTGCACAAAAATGTGAAGATTTTCATTTTTCCAAGAGTGGGGATTTAAAATCTCTCAGAGAGGAACAAAGTTTTACAAAAGTAGGGAAACGCTTTGAACAATAATTTTAGCAATTTTTTAAACGTCAAAATAGAAGTGTATTTTTTAAAAGGTTTATAAACGTCATTTCTTAAAACACCCAATTTGATATCACAAGTTTTAATTTATTGAACGAATAAGCCAGACCTAGCTATAAATTCTATTATTTTCAACTTTGTAGCGATCATTATTGGCAACTAACAGCGTATGTATTATTTTTTTTTCTTTTTTCCTTCATTTGACAGTCTTCATAATTCTGTCCAAAGAAATTTCTTGGACTAAAATTCGCAGCATGGGGAAATATTTTACTCCCTCATGAGGGCTCTCTTCTGTGAAATACTACGAAAATTTGGAGTACGGGAACAGGTTTTTTTTGTAGAAATTCGTAGATTTGGCCAGTTTTAGGTAGTACGGGAATGCACCTGATATTTCGTTTACCCCATTTTCGCACGAAAATAATTGCTTTCCTTCAAATTGTGATTTAATCTTTATTATAGTTCTCTGTGCAACGATCCTGTTGTTAACTCCAAAAAATTCTCTACATTTAAGATCAACTGAAGTAATAAGCTGTTTTTTTTTCAATTATAGTAGTCGTAATTATTAAGCTCTAAGTCTATCTTACAATTTCTAGCTAACTGCATCCATTCAGCATACCAACTTGTCTTAGAATTTATGTCTTGACTCATTTAAAGAAAAATCAGAGAACTGTTTGGCAATGTGAGAAAGCCAACTGGGATGGTCTCAGTTCAATTCTTCATTAACTTTAACTGATCACTATGCTTTCTCGGAACTTACGTAGGCTCCAGCGCAGATATGATAACAAATGTTATTCTTCTCGGAATGAAAAATAGCGAATCCATCAAACCGAAAGAAAATGCATGGTTTGATTTGAGCTGTAAAGAATTTTTTAGGGTTGGGGAAGTAAGTTTCTGGAATTATAAAGCCAAGTCCACTGGGGTAAACCGGAATAAGTTTCAACAAGCTAGAAAGACTTGCAACGTTCACATTTAGAGAAAACAAATTTTTGCGTGACCAAAAATTAAGGAAACAATTACTACAATGTCTCAAAGGTAGTAACATTTTTGGCAATTTGTTAAAAACATTCGAAATTCAACTTCGTCTTCGGTTTCAGTCCTCGTCTTTAATGACACCGAATTTTTCAGCTCTTCAGGGTCAGTTGAGGGCGACCCTAGGTTTCAAAAAACACAGAATCAGTTTTTTAGGATGACCCCGGGTTAAAAAAAAAACACTAGGACGACCCAAGGGCGACTTCAGGGCTCAAGGAACAAACCTTTTACCGTCCAATTGCACTTGCGTCCCTTCTTTCCTAGGTCATGAATATGCTGATTAATTATCAGCTAAAGAAATATCTTGAAGAACGAAAGCTCCTTAATGACCGGTAGTATGGTTTTCGTAGCAATAGGTAGGTCTCTGGTGATCGCTCAGTACAAGTTGTATTGACGGCTTGAAGTCTAATATTCAGAAAATGAATGCTGGTGTGAACTATCCTCCGTTTTGTCTCCAACTCTTTCTCATTTTCATTAATGATCTCTTATCTGGAATTTCTAATCCACTAAATTGTTTTGTGACGATAGTACTCTCAGCTTTTCATATTCGTTTTCAGATTCTACTCCTCTTTACGCTCTTGTTCTTCGGATGTGGAACTGCAACGGCAGGGAGGAATAGAAAACCACGTAGAATTTAATGCCTCAAAAACTCAGTGCTGTCTTCTGTCGTTAAAGCAGAATTCGATCAGCTTTTAGTCCTTGGTAGAAATTTGTCTCCCTTCTGATCTAGGTGTAATCTATAAGGTCTTCATTCGTCCAAAGCTGGAATATAGCTCTCACATATGGTCAGGCGCTCTTAAAACTCAATATCTTTTGGATAGAATTCAAAATAGAGCTCTAAAAAGAAAAATTTTTGCGATAGAAATATAATGGTAACATTTCCATCTCTAGAACATCGTCGAAATGTTATATGTCTCTCATTATTTTATCGTTATTTTTATAAACAATGTTCAATCGAAATAGCTAGTTACATTCCTCCCCTTAATCTATTTAAACGAAATACTCGCGCTACCAAACCCATATTCCTGAAAACGAGTCGATCGAGTTTCATATGAAATCGAGACATTTTACATGAAATGTTATTCCCGAACACTACTCACTAATAATTGGTATTCCTCAACTCGAAGGTCAAATGTAAAACACCACTCGAACACTGAACACTAAAGTGAGCATTTTTATGTTTAAAATCATTGATGTTTACAAATCAATAAAGTGCAGACATGGATCATGGATGGACACGGATCCCAAATGTAAGTACAAACTAAGAAAAAAAAAATAAAAATAAAATAGTAACAAATATTCCTAATGGATTATGAAATTTAAAATATTATAGATTAAAAGTTCTGAGTGCTATTAAGTATGAGATTTTAGTAGATTTTTTTTTACAAGACATTCCCACCTTGCAAAGGGAAGAATAAAATCAAGTGAATCAAGTAAATACAAAAAATACTTTAGACTACCCGGAACAGTGGTACAAATCTATAAAACATTCCGTGATTTTAACTTTAGCAAAATGTTAAGAGTAGTAAAATGTTAAAATCGTTTAAATTAGTTAATTCATTTTTAGCCAAGTAAATTGTTAAAAGCGGCTTTAACATTTTACTAAATCGTTCAAAATTTTACGCCAATAAATTTATGTTTTGCTTATTGCTTTTATTTCATAATTTATTCTACACATTGCTAGGAAGCCTTAAGCGTTTTGTTTCATCTCTTATTGTCTTCAAAATGCTCCTCCTGTCTTCGTCAACACGATTATCATTATCACAGTGATATAAAATAACTGTGCTTATCATTTCTAATTTTTGTAATTTAGTTTTTTAAATTTTTTAATCGATTTAAACTGAAATAAATTTACTGCAGCTATTGTGTTTAAAAATGTAAATATTTTTCTATTAAACGTCAAGTCAACATATAGCGAAGTTAGCTACATTTGAAAGGATGCGTTCAGGCATGACATGACATGTTTTTGACACTCATTAGAGTTTTGGAATACATAGGCTGCTCCTCGACTCGACAGTGAGCTCTCAGCTCCAGGCTGCGAATTTTAGTCCAAGAAATATCTTTGGACAAAACTATGAAGTCTATCAAATGAACCAAAAAAGAAATAAAACCAATGCAAAGCTGTCAGTTGCCATTGTGTATCGTTACAAAAGTTGAAAATAATGGAATTTATAGTCTGGTCTGGCTTATTCGTGCAATAAATAAAATTTTTTTAATAAAAAAATTAAAAAATACACTTTTATTTTGACGTTTAAAAAATGGCAAAAATTGTTGTTCACCCGTACTTTTGTGAAACTTTGTTGCGCTTATTGGATTTTTTTGTATTAAGGAATGAAGAACCAATTTATTTAAACGTTATATTTATTCAGAAGTTTATCGAAGAATGATATACAAAACAATTTATATTAATAATCAAAGTAAATAAACGTACAAGTTATATACTATAACATAATATTTCAACAGCCCCACTTATTAAAATATTAAAATAAAATAAGATTTCAATTTTTAATATGCATGCCCATCTTTTTGACACATAGTTGGTGCTTGCTACAAGGAACTGATTTTGTAAGATTATCAGCAGCCATTTCTTCAAATGGTATGTAACATACAGCAATAGTATTCACTTATCCGGTCACGAGTAGGGTGATGACGATCCTCAATGTGTTTAGATCTTGATCTAAAACAATTTGTTTCCGCTAGTTTAATTGCACTTTGGTTATCGCATGCAATCATGTACGTGATGGTCCTTGAAACAATCATCAATTTCGGCACCAAATTGCTTAAGCCATGTTGCTTCTTGAACTTCTGCGGACAACGCTTCAGTGCTTGAGAGTGTGACAGTTGGTTGTCGTTTGCTCCCCCAAGAAAATATTTCTTTAGCTGAACCTCCACAAAGGTTGAAAACAAAGCCCGTGCATGAGCGACGTTTGTCAATGTCAGAAGCCCAGTCAGCATCCGAAAACCCGTTTAGGTTTTCAGAACCTTGGAAATGTAATTTTAAATTTATTGTACCTTTTAAATATCTAAAGTTTCGTTTCACTGCAGTCCGATGCGCCTTGCCATGGTTTGAATTGAAACAACTCACATCGTTAACTGCAAACGCAATATCTGGCATTGACCCTTGCACCAAATACAGGAGACTACCAACACCTTGCTGGTACGGTACTTTTACTGTTTCGTCTTTTCCATCACACATTTGTATTGATAATTGTTGATTGGGATCGCTTGGTGTTCCCACTTATTTGCAATCAGACATGCCAAATCTTAACAGAATTTCTTTTGTATATTTAGACTGATCCAATCATATCCTACTTGTTTCTTTATCATAAGTTATATTTAGTCCAATGCAAAAATCTTTCATTTTGAAAGAACTGCATAGAGATTTCTTTAGATTATCTCGAAGTTTTTCTTCACGCCAGAAAATCAAGACATCATCGACATAAAACCATCAATAATCTTGCCATCTTGATTACAATAAACACAGGGGTCTAATTTTGACTGTGTAAGCCCAAATGAGTTTAATGCAGCATCCAGTTTTATGTTCCATTGTCTACTGCTTTACTTTAATCCGTAAATAGATTTATGTAACTTACATACCTTATTAGTGCGAATTGAGGTATAACGAACAACTGGGGAGTAGGTTTCGTTGGAATCGATGTCATGTTTTTGGGAAAATCCCTTTGCAACCAATCTTGCCTTGCGACATTAAATTTCCATCTCCATCTTGCTTGGTTTTAAACACCCACTTCGATTTAACAGCATTTCGACCGTGTGGCAAATTTGCAAGTGTCCAAGTTTTATTGTCTTCCAGAGACTTCAGCTCGTTTTCAGTATCTTTTTCCAATCATTTCTATTGTCACTGGCCATTGCTTCCTCGATAGTTGTTGGATCGATAATTAAGTCATTCGTGAAAGATGAATATGTCACAAAATCTGGAAATTTTCGAGGAACTGGTGTTCTTTCCAATTTTCTTAACTAAACGATTCATCCTCTTCAGATTCAGCAGTGAGCAATGCTTTTTCATTATCGGTTATTTCTTCATCTTTGTCCTCACAAGGAATTGGAAAATCTTTTATTGAATCACTTTCCTTACTAGGCTTTTGGGTTAATTCCCCCACTGTATCTAGTTCCTCATTGTTTGCTAATGGAACACAATCAATTATTTTTGTTTCGATAAAAACAACATCACGGCTGGTTCGAAACTTTTTGGTTACTGTATTGATGCACCTGTATCCTTTTGTTATTTCGCAGAATCCAACAAACAGTATTTTGATTGATTTTGAGTCCCACTTTTGCCGTCTTTGTTTTGGAACGTGGACCATGACAGGTGATCCAAAGATCCTTATTCCACTCAAGTTCACTTTTGTGCTTGTGCAGATTTCCTGTGGCGTTTTGTCAGTGAAAGAAGAATTTACTGACCTGTTCATCACATAAGTTGCAGTATTAACAGCCTCTGCCCAATATGACTTGTCCAGCTCGGCATCAAAGATCATACATCTGGCGCATTCTACAATGGTTCGATTGAATCTGGCAGCAACTCCATTTTGCTCTGGGGTATATGTATTTGTGGTTTGATGAATAATTCGCGTTTGCAAAACGATTCCAAATTTTGTCCAACATATTCGGTTCCATTGTCTGTCCGAATAACCTTTATTTTTTGTCCTCTTTGAGTTTCGACCGTCTGCTTGAATTCTTTAAACAAGTTAAAAACTTCAGTTTTTGACTCCAAAAGACGATAAACGAAACAGGAAACGGGAAAAGTTATCAATAAAGGTTATAAAATAACTTGCTCCTCCGATAGACTTATTTTGCATAGGACCGTAAAGTTCAGAATGTATGAGGTCTAACATGCTCTTAGCGCGTGTGTCTGTGTGTTTGAATGGTACACGAGTTTGCTTACCCTTGAGACATGTTTCAAATTTCTTCGAAAAATTATGTTCTCGTTAAAATCTACACCCTTCACAGCTCCATTCTTCATTTTACACAAATCATCATATTAATGTGACCCCAACGTCTATGCCGTGTCATGAACTTAGAATATGCACTTGCAAGCGTACATGATTCTTGCCATCTGATTCGGTAAACACCACCTGAAGATTCAGCTTTGACCATAAACTCAACACTATTGTTGAATACGCTACAAACGTCCTTATCGAAAACAACCTTATTACAGTGCTTAGTTATTTGCGCAACGGACAGTAAGTTTGCTGTAAGGTCAGGCACATGCAAGACGTCATTGATTTCAATTTCTTGATGATCAAATTTCAAAGAAGTAATTCCCACACCAGTCACTTGTATCTTTTCATTGTTTGCACTGACTATATCAACAATATCCGATTTTGTTAATCCATTCATCCAGTATTTATAAGGCCTCATGTGTTGCGAAGCACCACTGTCAATATACCAGTCATTATATTTTTGGTTTCATTTTTGTGTACTGCACTCGACTTCTTTTTATTTAGACAGTTTTTGGAAATGCGCCCTTTCTTTCCACATTCATAACACTTAATATTTCCTTTGAAACCAAAACCTTTAGAATATTTCTTTTTTGCTCAAAAGAATGCATTTTCACTCTTAATTTTGTTATAATTACAGTCTAACAGTTTTATTTTGATTGCCTCTCCGGTTATATTTTTACCACTGCACAGTGGGTACCTCCATAGGCCAAAAATAAAAAAAATGAATGTGAGCAATCAAGAATTCAAAGAGTCAGTAACGTTCTTCAAACTTATAAAAACATACAGTTTGCTTATCGGTGCAGTTTTATGATAGTGAAATTTTAAAAGTGATAACTTGTATTAAAAGAGTTTGAACAATATTTTATTTTAATGGATATTAAACGACAAGGTAAGTACTTTCTAAAAACCATACATTTTATTGTTAAATACCTTCAAGTCCAATTGTATGGTTCTCTGAAGCAGAGCATTTTTTATAGTATTTTTTATAGATTTATTTACGATAAATTAGAGATTTAGTAGGTTTCCCTTCGAGCTCCTTCTATGAATTTGGTATTCAAGTTTAGAATATTGTCCTACCTTTCGAAATAATTTTGTGATTTTTTCCCCTTTAGAAGTTATAACAGCTTTAGTAGACATCATTACGACAAAATTACTGAAACAAAAAATAACAAAATATTTTGTATGTATGAACTATTTTATCTTGAGTAGGTAATGATTATGAATGCTGTTTCTCACGGCGTTTCTTATTTGGCAAATAGCTAGAAATCCGTGAAAATAACTCTACGTGTGTAACCGAAGCCAACCAAATACTTGAAGGCATCAAATGCAGTTGGTTTGATGAAGGCGAAGAAGACGTGAAATTTGAACCTCTCTATTACCGAATTCTTATGGTTTGCAATAAGTTAACTGAATTTTGGAAAAAAAGTAAAGCCAGAAAAAATTGTTTGATAAGATCTCATTCTGCATGGCTCGATAAACCTGAGATCGTTTCGTTAAAGGTTGCTGAAGAAAATAATGCAAGTACGAGTGCGAGTGCGTCACAGCAACGAGGTCGTCCCAGGAAAACTTTTCAGGAATGTTCTGCTCGTACTAAGCGAAGACGTTTGGCAGAATTATCAATATAGAAGATGAAAAATCTTTGCCTGTAACTTGTTCTGAAGTATTATCTCTTTTCGTTGAAGCGAAGTTAACCAAAAATCAATACTTACTTATTGAAAACTTTGTCAACACAAAACTTAAGAAAATCGGTTGCCCAGCTACAAAGCTATTCAGAAGGAAAAGGAGAGCTGTTATCCAGAAGCCGACAAACTAACAGTAACGGAAACAAGTGCTGAAGTAGATTTACAAGCTTTACTTGACCACACAGCAACTAGATTATTAATTTCTCAGAAAGATGTTCTAGAAACACTCAGCAAAGAAACCTCTAAAAGTCTTCATTTAGAAGGTAAATGGGGATTTGATGGAAGTACAGGGCAAAGCGAGTACAAGCAGAGTTTTCGTGAATCTGACGCGAAAGAATGTGACTTATTTGTCACATCTTACGTGCCATTGCAGCCTGTAATGATCGCTGATGATGAATGGTCAGTCAACTACAGTTTACATTTAACTATGGTGGACGGTAAAGTTTGTAACGCGCTGAATGACTCCACATCATTGAAATGTTACATATGTGGAGCTACACCCAAGGAAATGAATAACATTGATCTGTGCCTTCAAAAGGTGGTCAATACAAATAGTTTTTCTTTTGGCTTGTCTCCACTTCACGCATGGATAACGTTTTTCGAGTTTTTTGTACACATTTCATTTCGTACAGGCTTACATTTAAGAAATGGCAGGTAAGAGGTGACGGTAAATTTGAATTCGAAAATAAAAAGAAAAGTGTTCAAGCTCAGTTCCGAGAAAAACTAGAATTAATTGTGGACAGACCGAAACCAGGCGGAAGTGGTTCCTCAAATGACACAGTCAATACAGCCAGAATATTTTTTTTTAAATCCTAAAACTGCGGCTGTTTTTAGGTTTTTTTCTTGACAAATGGTAAACAACTAAACTTAAGGCAATTAAATATTGCTCTTTCGTTTATACCTTCGGGAGTGAAGGGCACCATTATAGGGCTTTCTTTTTACTAGGAAGGGAACGCTTGAATTATATTTAAGTCAGCACTTTGCTATAATTTGAGTAGGTGTCAGCGGTCAAGTATAATGCGAGTAATTTAGCATAAAATGTTAGAATTCTAGGGGAAGTGCATCTACTTTTTTTTTTTTTTTTTTTTTTTTAGAACTGCACGCGCTCAAGGGATTATGAATACCCTTTATATGTTTTTCTTAACACAGCGCGCCAGCCGGTGGAAGAAGAGAAAGAAGGATAGGAAAGATGTGTGATGCGCGATTTTCTGAGACTAGGCTAGTTGTTGTCTCAAATTTATCTCCAGGGATGGCGGCTGAACTAATGCGGAGAGAATTACCGTGTCTTATTTATATATGTCCCTTATAATTCGCATTATTTTATTTATTTCGTTGTCATATTTTATGGGTATGCTAGTTTACTCAATCACATGTTATTAGTGTTATGCCTAAACAGCATGTAATGAGCAAAGCAGCAACTTATTTTATGACAATTTTTAGAATTGTTTTTTAATGGAATATAAGAAGACATAGACAACGGCAGGAATCGAACCTGCAACCACGAGGTTGACAGGCGAGCACACAACTATCGCGCCACGGCCACCCCCTTGTATGTCGCATGAGACTTACGATTGCACTCGAAATTGATGACAATAAGTGCGTTAAAATACAAAGATATTTACACCCACAATAAGATTACGCATAATTAAACGGATAACGTCTATAAGCGTAATTATATGGATGCAAGTAGCCGTATTTTAAACAAAGGCTGGAAAATCTTGGTTGGTATGTTTGAGTGCGGAATTTTAAGGCTAGGGTTCTTTAGTGAAAGCCGTCGGTAGGTACGTTCTTTCACCATTAGAGGCATCAAAAGCCAGCATAAAAAAAAGAGGAGTGGAGAAAGAAAAAAAGTACCACCGGACGGAGCTACAAAGGCAACAAAATCGTAGGAACCTCAAATGTGAGTAGAAATAATTTAGTCAGGAATTAATTTAATCAGGAATACCTACTATTTTTTTTGAGACATTTATAATTTGAAGTGCTAGTCGAGGGATTGGGAAAATATAAGTCCCATCGACTCCAGAGTGGAAAAAAGCAACAATATTAGATATAAATATCTATATATCAGATCATACACAAGTCCACATACATACTTCTTTCAAGCACCTACTTACATATATAGTTCCACGTTAGAACTCAAGGTAAGCTTCAGTTAGGAGGTTCTCGATAGGGAAGATAATTAAACATATTTTTTTTGAAGATAGGCCGTTAAACATTTTTTTTGACGGCCTAAATATATTGCTAAACGCCGTTCTAAACTTGACAGTTTGCTAATACTAAATCACTTTACTAATATTTTCCTAATTTTAAACACTTTTTAACTAGCACCATACTAAATCTATTTTCTTAGTAAACTACAACTAAACACGCCTAAAATAATGCAAAACAGTAAGCGAACATAACTTTTTGACGTTTTTAAATGTCAAAGTGGCATATGGATTTAGTACGATACTTAAAAAAATAAAGTGCCATATTGTGATTTTAACTTTAGTAAAATGTTAAGAAAATAGTATGATACTAAACTGGTTTAAAATTAGCAAAATCCTCTTTTAGTCTAGCATAATACTAAAAATGATTTAACATATTACTCAATCGTTTAAAATTTCGCGCCAATGAAATATATATATGTACCTATATGTGCAAAAATATTACTTGTCTCGTTGCGATACTAATTTTTTTAACTGATTTATTAGATTTCTCGATTTTTTCAGCTTCAATTTTTTAGTTTTAAAGCTCAATGATTTTTCTTAATTTATTTATCCCTTCTATTAAAATTTATACAAACACATACTTGGATAAGAAAACACCAACAAAATCTCAGAAATATTTTCATAATTTTATTAAAAGTGCGTCCTCATTGTACCTACTAATTCTCATAGCTACGCTACTGCCTGACTGAAGTCAGCTGTTGAGTTAATTTAATTCTTGCAACTAATTTACCTAAACACTTTTTCTAATCATTTTTTCTGGTCATATACCTACTTCTTAATATCTTTTAATATTGCAAATGTTAGTGAATACGATATAAGGTGATAAAAGGCACGATATACATCAAACATCACAATTTGTCTAGCAAAATAATGATTCGGACATTGTTTGTCTTGGAAAAATGAAGTGGAGATTTTTCTATGTACAGTTCGAAACAAAGATTTTTATTTTGCCTTGAAGTGAGTACTGGGTCGGGAAAAATTAGAGATACAATTTGTTCTGGGGAAAAAATGTATGAGAAATAATATTTTTTC
The DNA here is from genome assembly GCA_910595825.1 of Philhelius pedissequus. Taxonomy (NCBI): domain Eukaryota; kingdom Metazoa; phylum Arthropoda; class Insecta; order Diptera; family Syrphidae; genus Philhelius; species Philhelius pedissequus. The sequence continues at coordinate 246,310,340 of OU343160.1, read as the reverse complement.
CGAACTGAGTACTGGGCTTTAAATCAAAGTCTAATTTTTGAATTCATTTTAAATACATTAAAATCTAAATTGGATTTACATAATATTTATACTTTAAAAAGTGGTAACCTATTCAAATGTTTGTATTTTGTTAAGTGGTTACATACCTATATATATACATGTACCTACATATATATATGTACCTACATGTATATATGTACAGATATAATATATATAGATCTAGATTATCAGTTTTTTTTAAGTGTGGTAATATTTATAAAAATTTAAACATATTAATAACCAAAAATAAAAGGGGCGTAATAAAGACAAAATCGAGGATAACGTAGAAGTTACACTTTCAAGTGATGCAATTAAAACAAAACTGCTGCAAGAACTGCCATCTCAAAATAAAGACAATGACTTTTTCAACCTTTCTAAAAGTAAATCGAAAAAAGGTGGAATTCGTTGTTACTCGTGCAATAAGAAGGGTCACAAGTCACCAGAGTCCAGAGAAAAAGAAATGGAAAGAGTAATCAAACAAGACACTTCCAGATTCGGTCAATAGTGCTTCACCTGCACCTACATTTAGCAATCTGGAAATTTCAATAAAGAAGATTGGTACATTGACTCTGGTGCAATGCAGCATCTGACAATGAACAACGAATGGATATTTGATGCAGACAAATCACATATATCTGAAATTCTTGCTGCTAAAAACACAAAGATGAATGTTTAATCGTGTGGTACAGTGAAAATGTATGCTAATATTAATGGAAGTCCAAAATCGATTGAAGTTTTAGATGTGTTATGCGTGCCAAATCTCAAGGCGAATTTTTTATCAGTAAGTAAATTGACAAAGCATAATCACAAAGTTAAGTTTTTTGCAGATTGCTGCAAAATCACAGATAAAAACGGACGACTTTTGGCATCTGCTGAAGTTGTTGATGGTCTTTATCGTTTGAATGGTGCAAAATGCAAAAGTTTCGTTGCAGTAGCAAGTTCTGACAGCATTGAAACATGGCATCGGCGATTGGGTCATATAAATTTCAATGACTTGATAAAAATGAAAGCTGGAGCTGTAAATGGCGTTACATTTAAAGAAGATAAAAGCGAACAAGTATGTGTGACGTGTTTACAAGGTAGACAAAGCAGATTTCCATTTAACCATGTTGGAACTAGAGCAAGTGAGATTCTGGAACTTGTTCACGCAGACTTAGCTGGACCTATTCAGAAAAGATCAATTAGTGGAAATCGAAATTATTTCCTTTTGGTTGATGACTTCAGCAGAATGACATTTACATATTTTTTGAAATCAAACGATGAAGCTTTCGAAAAATTTTGTGAATACTGAAGAAATTTCGATCTGACAATGGGATGGAATTTTGCAATAACAGATTTGACAAATTATTTCAAATTGAAAGGCAAACATCGACACCATATTCCTAACAGCAGAATAGATTACCTGAAAGAACCATTCGAACATTGACGGAAAGAGCCTTATGTATGATCACTGATGCGAAATTGTGTAAAAATTATTGGACTGAAGCAATAGCAACTCCAACTTACCTAAAGAATCATTCTTCTTCGCATGTGTTGGAAAATAAATCACCAATTAAATTTGGACAGGTGTTAAACCAAATTTAGCTAATTTTCGAATTTTTGGATCACCGGCAATGGTACACGTACCTGATCAAAAGCGCAAGAAATTTGAAGTTAAATCGGTTCAGTATTTGTTCATTGGCTATTGTGAAGGTAACAAAGGATATCGACTAATAAACCCTTCAACAAATAAGGTCATCCAGAGCAGAGATGTTGTATTTTTGGAATCTGAACGAAATAACCAAATTGTAATTAAAAATGACATATTAAACCAAAATACCGCAACTGTCGTTTTAGGCAATATCAAAGATTAAAATGTTGAAGTGGAGAAGACCATTCCCAATGAAATTGATGAAACTGCAACATTAAGACATTTAACACGACCTAGGAAACCTATCATTATGTCAGATTTTGTTCAATATTTAGTAAAAGACAACATCAATGAACCGTCAACTTTTAGTGAAGCTATGTCAAGTCCAAATAGTAAAGATTGGAACAGCGCAATGAACGAGGAGTTTCGATCATTTGTTGATAACAAAACTTGGCAATTGGTCGAACTTCCGAATGACAGGAAAGCTGTTAACTCAAAATGGGTGTACAAAATCAAAACTGACTCGGATCGAAAAATTATACGTTACGAGGCCAGACTAGTTGCTAAGGGATATAATCAATGTGCTGGTATTGACTATGAAGAAACGTTCTCACCAGTCGTACGTTACTCATTGATTCATTTGATGATGGCACTAGCAGCTAAGTACGATCTCGACATTGAACAAATGGATGCCATAACAACATATCTACAGGGATATGTCAATGAAACCATCTTTATGAGACAACCAGAGTGTTTTGACGATGGAAGTGGTCGAGATTGTTTGCTTAAAAAGGCAATTTATGGACCGAAACAAGCAAGTCGTCAGTGGAACATCAAATTAAATGATGTAATGATAAATAGTGGATATAAACGTTCTCAAATAGACGCATGTATACATTTCCGGCGTGAAAGAAGATGATATATATCGCTATTTACGTTGATGATTTTTTTAATTTTTTCGAATAACAGAGGATGGACAAATCAAAATAAATCAAACTTGATGAAGAATTTTAGCATGAAGGAGAGGCAAGTCATTGCATTGGAATGAAAATCATTCGTGATAGAAAACAAGGCATGATATCACTTGACCAAAAAAAATTCACTGAATATATGATTGAGAAATTCCAAATGGATGATTGCCACTCTGCTAAAACACCGGCCGATACAAATAAAAAATTTACCGAGGAAATGTCAGCAAAAACACCAGATGAGATCAACGAAATGAAAGAAATTCCATACCAAGAAGCAGTGGGCAGTATACTTTATTTATCGCATTGTACACGACCAGATATTTCATATGCTGTAGGAAGTGTAAGTCGTTTTAATAATGAATATGAAAGAGGACACTGGAATGCTGTAAAACGAATTTTCAAATATCTGAAGGGTACTGAAGAATATAAGCTTCAATTTTCGCATGATGGAAATGTAAGTTTAATGCGATTTTCGGATGCAGATTGGGCATCGGATATTGATAGCCGAAAATCATGTACTGGCTATGTTTTCAAACTTCAAGGTGGAGCTATCTCATGGGAAAGCAAGCTTCAGTCAACTATGGCTCTATCAAGTACGGAGGCTGAATATATGGCTTTATCATCGGCGGCACAAGAAGCTATTTGGCTTATATGATTTTTGTTTTTGTGGACTGTGTGGATTAAAGCCAATTGAAATATTTTGTGACCTATAGTCCAAAATGCGTTTCGCCCTGGCACTATAGTTGGACTCATCAGTTAGATGCTATCGTACGTTTCTAAGACGCAATATTTTTGGTCGATGTCTACCGAACCTAATAGAATTTGCAGCATATATATACTGCGAATTATGTTATTGTTCTAGGGGAATTTGGTTAAATTCATGCGCCTAGAAATAGAAATAGGTGCATGAATTTAACCAAATTCCCCTAGAACAAAAATATAATTTGCAGTATATATGCTGCAAATTCTATTAGAGTCGGTAGACATCGACCAAAAATATTGCGTCTTAGAAAGGTACAATAGCATCTAACTGATGAGCCCAACTATCGTGCCCGGGCGAAACGCATTTTGGACTATAGGTCACAAAATATTTCAATTGGCTTTAATCCACACAGTCCACAAAAACAAAAATCATATAAGCCAAACATGAATTTTGCTCAAAGAATATGGGCTTAACTTAAATGTTTTATTATACTGGTAGTTTTATTGTTTACTTTGATTGACTTCAATTTTATATTTAATTGTGAATTAATGTGGAGTGTTGTAGAGTAGATGTAATTCACTTAAACTTTTTAATTATGTTTTGTTTGTACATCTAATTTTTATTAATCAATATTAATATTTTTCATTCTCAATATATGAAATGAATAAACGTTTTTCTTATTTGTTAGCTTCAATTATTCTCTGCATAACTTCAAAATTACAATAATTTCAACAGCGCTTTGAAAGGTTTTTTATCCTCTGGCAAAAATGACAGTCTTCACAATTTTGTGCACCAAGTACGGCAACACAATTATCGCAACAAAATTCTGAATGGTGCAATACAAGTTCATCATGCACTAACAAACATACATAGTAGCTGATATATTGACATAACCGAAAAACTTCACAAAACTTATGGACTTCAAACATAAGAAATCTTATGCGTTCTAGTAGGGGTGATGAAAATTGAAGACCGAACACTACTTGTTGAGAAACAACTTTCTATATTAAATATTTAAGTAGTTATTGATTTTATATATACATACATATATCGGAAAATTGTATTAAATACTCATTCTGGCTTCCTTGATTCAAGTTTCATCTTCTAATTATAATTTGGCTATTAGCGAATAAACTACATGTTTTCTATCATTTTTAATTTTTATCAATATGTTTTGTTTGCAAAAAATAACTTAAGGCCTGTTTGCTGATACACAACTTAAGCATTTAAGTTCTATTTAAGAACTTAGAGCAGGTTACGCAGAGGAAAAAGTAGCCCTTGGGCGTTTTAAGTTGAACATAAATGTTTATGATTCGTATCAGCAAAAGGGCCTAAATCTTAAATTAAAATTAAGTCACACGAACACTTACTGCGTAATGTTAATTAATTTTTCTTTTCAGGCGCAATCATAAAGGTCTTTTTGCTCCTAAAAATACTCGCAAAACGTGTATTCGACCAGGACAAATTTCATGTGGGAACACATGTCCCATTTCCCGCGATGAATACCACAGAAATATTGATCTCTTGAAACAATTCATATCTCCACAAACTGGCCACGTATTAATAGTTATTCTTAAACTGGTCTTTGTCACAAAAAGGGATATTGAATTACTTGTGGCTGTTGAACGTGCGATGGACCATGGTCTTCTAATAATTGATATTCAATTCAGGCAATTCAATTACTCTGAATATTATTCACTTTTAAAGGAAGGAGCAAACAACGCATAAAATGACAACTTCAACTAAACAGTTGGAAGCAGCAACTTTTTTAATCATAGGTGGAGGAATTGCCGGAGTTACATGTGCTGAAACATTATCATTTCTGCGTCCGACTGACAGTATCATCCTTCTGACAGAAACTTCTCTTGTTAAAGCAGTCACAAATTTAGTACCTTTGGCCAAACATATTATCAAATTTGATATAAAAGAAATAGAGGCATGTAATTCCTTAAAAAGTCAAATCACCGTTATTGTAGATCAGTTAAAATTTATAAATTCCAAGGAAAAATATATAAGAACTAATTCAGACCGCAAAATTACATATAAACTGCTATGTTTGTGTACCGGAGCTCAACCTAAACTTATAGAAAATACTAATAAACATGTCATAGGCATCCGAGATACGGACTCTATTTTGGATTTTCAAAACCGCATAAAATCTTCAAGGCGGTTAGTCTTGGTTGGTAATGGGGGAATCGCTTCAGAAATTGCGTATGAAGTCAAAAACATAGCAGTTCATTGGATCATCAAGGACTCACACATATCATCAACTTTTGTTGATCCTGGGGCGGCTCATTTTTTTGAAATGAGTCGCCTTCAGGTCGGTGAAGCTAAAAAACCAAGTGTTGTTAAAAGAATGCGTTACTCTGAGGAGGATAAATATAATTCCAATACAGGTAAAAAGGGAGCAGCACTAGGCCCGGATTGGCATCGCAAAATCGATGTAATTGGCAGCCAGTCTGACCTTAAAGAACACGTCAAAATTCACCATATGACAGAGGTTTTGTCTATTGAAGAAACTCTGTCAGATGAATATCCTATTCTTGTCAAACTAACTAACGGTGAAACCATTAAAGCCGATTTTGTCGTTTCCGCTACAGGTGTGTGGCCTCGTATAGACTTCAAGTGCGATACCAGCTTCGACATTAGCCCCGAAGGCGGAATAATAGTTAATGATATGATGGAAACAAATATTGCCGACATATATGCCGCTGGTGATGTTTGCCATGCTGGCTGGAATCTAGCTGAACATTGGTTCCAAATGCGGCTTTGGACACAAGCACGACAGATGGGTGCTATGGCTGGAAGAAGTATGGCGGCAAAATTTTGCGGTTATGAGGTTTTCCAAGATTTTTGCTTCGAGATTTTTGGACACGTTACTACATTGTTTGGATATCAAATTGTTCTTCTCGGCAAATACAATGGACAAGACATGGGACAATGTTACGAGATATTACTTAGAACAACGCCCGGCAAAGAGTATATTAAATTTGTTTTACAAGAAGGCAAGTTGCAAGGAGCTATTTTGATTGGAGACACTGGCTTGGAAGAAACATGCGAAAATCTTATATTAAACCAAATTGATTTAACATCATTTGGCGATGACATTCTTAATCCAGATATAGATATAGAAGATTATTTTGATTGAATGTGTATGCTGCTATCTAATGTTATGTAAGATTAGCTAATGGCATGTCCAACTGTTTAATTTTATTTGCTTTGTTTGAAAAACTATTTCAGATTCAGTATTTTCTGCAAGTATCTACGCAAAAAGCGGCTGAACTTTCCTTTATACTTAAAATAAATAAATATAACAATTTAAAAGTGAGAACTTTTATTTCTATTTGTAATTAATTTTAAAAATTTTAATTTTTCATACGTATGCAAATGATGACTAACGACAACTTTTTTTTTGTGTTGACAGTTCGCTGATCCATTACCCCTTTAAGCAAGCGATTCCGTTTTGGATCCGAAACCATTTCATAAACGGACCAACAAACGGATCCGAAATGATTCCAAATCGGTTCAAATTAGTATGGAAATTAGAATCACCATGGAGCCATTATGTGAACGTATTGTGAGAGAGAGACTTCTACTTTACCATACTCACGAAAACCGAACCTAAATGGAATCCAGCAAAAATGAACTAATCTAATAAGAAATATGCTCTTTTACAAATATTAAACACTTCTTTGTTTATTTGACAATAATCCCGTTTTTCCTTTTGAAAGTATTATTTTATAAATTTTTTACACTTGTTATTTTGTATTTTGGTTTTACTTAAAGAGACAAATTTTCTTGTTGCTTGTTTACTCTGCAAAATTGAAAAAAACAAGTACTCTATCTCTCTATTTGTCTTCATATCTAGTTTAAACAAAATGCTCCCCACTAGAATATCGACTACTTTTTCTATTTCCGGTCCATACAAAAAATAATCTCGATTCTCGTTCTTTTTTCTACATGCGTACACAGAAAATTTGTTAATGTGTGTGAGACGCTCAGTTTTTTTGGATTTCAAAGTGATCCCCAAGTGAACCAAGAAATTCGGGTCCGTATTTTTGCTTGAAGGGACTATAATGTTGTCATAGAAAATTCAAAAAATGAGTTTTATACACCAAAATTTTCGTCTCTTCAATGGCTTCAAGAATATGTATAAAGTTTACCTAGTTCGATAGTGTTTGTATAGCCCAAAGAAAAATTTATTTTTTGAAAAATTTTAACTGTAGATAAGTGCTATAAGGTTCTAAGTTGATATAGAACAATTTGTCTGATTGAAGTAACATCCGAAAATGCTTGCTTTCAAATTACATAGAATATTTTTGCACTTATTTTAAAACCTACAACGTTAAAGCACTAATTATTTTCGAAGAATGCTAGCTAAAATGCTCTATGTTATGTCTAACATAGAACATTTTGTTGGAATTTTGTACTCTTTCCCGCTTTTCTTAATTAAGTTTTGGTTGGGAGAAAGATTGTAGCTTAAAAAGCAAATCGGAAAACTGCATTAAATTTATAATAAAATGTGTTCTTTGAGTGAATCAATTATTTCCGCACCAAACGAAGAATTGATGTATGAAGAATATCTAGATGATATCCTTTCTGAAAGCAGTTACTCCACTAACAGCACCCACTTTCCTCGTAATTGTAAAATAATAAAGCCCTTGTGTATTATCTGGGTTCTTATAATACTTTTACACAATTTTAGTAACCACAAATCTTCGGCTATCTGAAGAAAACGAAGAAGTTAACTTAGTCGAAATAAATCGATGTGATTCTGAAATTATCACTAATTATGATTCTGAAACAATGCAGCTAACAGTAAAATTCCAGGTATATTTTTCAGACTTTTAAATTCAGTCGTGATAAAAGGTACTCATAACACACAAAAATCTTCAATATACCTACTATTCTTTAGCACCGACTAGAAAAAGACAAAGAAATGAATCCACTTGGAAACAGAGAATAAAACAGCTTCGAGAAGCAGGAAGTGTTTATGTGAATGCGCAAAATAAACATATTCCCGCAAGGAAAATTAAAACAAGAAAATATTGTGTTAAAACCTGCTCTTTTCAGTGCAAACTTATAAGTAATGATGAACGCTCTTTTTTTAAAGAATATTTCCTGAAGTGTATTTAAAGCCTAAGTTGCAATTTCTAAAGATAAGAGTTTAATTTTTTTTTTAATAAAGCTGCTCGATTCATTGTGATATAGAAAATTGGTATCCTTAATGTGTAATCACATCTATTTTCTCTAAGGGAATTAAAGTAGGATTATTTTTTTGTGATTGTGTTTGATTAGAATTAAAGCCCTGAAAAATGTTTTTTTTTTTTAATACTATGAAAAACCAATATATTTATGTACATTACTATGCAAAACGAGAAATTATAAAATTTCTTCCGCATTGTTTAACAGGGTAAATTTATAGTTCCAATCTAAACATGGCTAACTTACACTAAAAATTGAATAGTTACATACATACATTGATTTTTTATTTAAATTAATGATACATTTTTTTCTTGATAAAATAAATATTTTGTATTTATTTTGGGCAACACCCTATTATAATATGTTCCTGAGTAGATGGCGTCAAGATATTAATTCTCAGCTGTACAACCGATTTGTAGTTGGTCTTTTTATGCTACATTTTGACATTTCGAAATGCGCATGCGTTAGTATTTTAACTCTAAGCTAAAGTTACGGTTTAGAGCTCTTTTCGCGTCTGTTATTGCATTTGTGTAATTGAAAGCTGTACAACGGCCCTTTATATGTGGGAAATGCTCGTGCATAGATAGCATAAAAGGGATAATGGAGCTACGTTGAATAACTAAACGTTGCACGAGCTGACAGTGTTGTTAAACTTCACTATAGAGCATGATTTAGAATAGAATAGAATAATTATAACACATCGTTCGTGTGTCTATGATAGACAAGGGTGCGATGAACAAAAAAAATAAACTTTTTGCTAATGCAAACCGTTTTTTTTTTATCACCCAGCGGAGGTTTTCGGCATGCTGGCAGTTGATGCGGCTAGAGCTCATTCGAGGTGTGGGATTCTTTCCGCTGTCCAAATTATTCACAAGAAAAATTAAATTCATGCCGATCTAAAACTTAATGGATATGAGGAAGAGGAAGGGCATATTTGATTTGATAGTAAGCACTATTGATTCAAAAAAATAAGAGCGAATCATATTATAAAGTTTGGTGGTAAGCGTACCTAGGAGGACTAAAGCAGCATAGGAGCGGATTTATTACGAAGGAAGAAAGTGATACACGAACACGAGACACAAAGATGGGCCGGTGTTGTTGCCCCTGGCTATATACCAACCCTATACCACTGAGTAAACGTGTCAGGGCTCCTTGGTCGTCTAAGAGCCGGAATTTAATGACGACCCCTATCACGATTTTACTTTAACATTTTACTCTGCACTTTTACCTTAGCTTACCTACGTCGCCCATTAAGGGATAAATTAGAACATCATTGTCCTTCTCTTAATGTTCAAAAAGAAATTCGCAAAACATTTCAACTTTCCAAAATAAATCCAGATTTTATTTTAATTAAAACTTAAATAGAAGGTTCAAGAACACATAGATTTTTGAAAGATATGTATGATCATATTAGATTTTAGAAAGAAATGTACAAACACATTCAATTTCGAAATCAGTTAATGAGTTTGATCCGGTTTTGGTGAATACTAAATCTAGTATAACAATCTTCATGAAATTCAAATTTAAATAAGTGTAAATCCGATCGTAATAAAACACCAATGTGTATATCAAAAAAAAAACAAAAAAAAGAAGATAATTAACGTTAATTGCGGTAGCTAAAATAATGGAGGAGAGGATAAATTTCGTTGGGATAATTCCTACATCGGGAAATTTAAGGTAGGCACTTTTTCCTGTTTAATCGTATTTTTATTCTACTTTATTTTTCAAAAAAACGGAACTATCTTTTGTTTTTGTTTATTTTCTTTTCTCTTTTATTAATTTATTTTTTTTTTTGTTATGGATTTGTTTAAAAGAAAGATAAAAAAATCACTTCAGTAGGTACTTTTATGAAAATATCAGCATATGTATAAACATTTTTTATAATAAGTTACTTACAGGAGATGGATGTGACCTCAATATGGCGGTCTGAGAAATAAGCGGAAATGTTTCGTTTAACGAAGAAGAAAAAAAAATCATTCGTTCGGAGAACGAACGTGCGAAAAAATCAAGAATAAAAGAAAGTCGGAGTGCTAAATTGATATCGAGCATTACATAAATGGAAAGTGTTTTTATGTTGTAATTTTATTGTATTTTCGTTTTTTGCATTTTTATAAGTCTTTAATTGCTGGAATATTTAGCCAAATAAAAATGCTTACACTTTTCTTATTCGTTTTTTATTGAAATTCGTTTTTGGTAAGCATGTCAGGTTATTATTTTGGAAATCGCGCAACATTTAAAAAATTGATTTTATTTAATTTTGCTACAGTATGAGGTAAGTACCTATAAACAAGATCTCTCACATAGAGAAACTAACATTAAATTCAAAAATTGAAAAATTAATTGCTTTTTAGTTAAATTGTATTTTGAAAGGCCTTTATCAAATAAAAAACATACTAATAAAAGCTTTTCCTTGACTCTGGTTTACAAGTTAAACAATATTTATTAATTTTATGTTCAAAATGAAGAAAGTCCAATCAAAAAGTAGAAGCAAACCATAGCATACTAATGCGTACGTGCCTAAATTCCACCACAAGAAAAGACCAGTTTACTCAATTCGAGGTGAGTATTTTGACGGATGACAAAACAATAAAAAAAAAGATATTCAATTTCAGAACAAATTTCGGAAGTGGGTAAGTTTTATTTTGTTTATTACGTATTTTATTCTGCAAAAAATTTGTTATAATATATTTTAGTTGTTTCATAACAATTTTACTAATAAATTACTTGTAACTATTGTATTACAGTCAACGTCGCAGCAGGCGCAATAAAAAGGCAGAAACAGCAGGCGAATTCTGTGAAAGTTGACGGCCGCAAGCCACCAACATTTTCATCCCGATTCGCGTATTCTGCCATCTCCGCGATGATACTCTTCATCCAAAATAAATCCTCCTAAACCGCAAACAGGACCAGCAGGCAGTGAAACAGTTGCTGCAAAGCGGGGTGAAGAAGTCTGGAAAGAAGTTGTTCGGATAGGATCCACTTAGCAACAAACTTCTTCAAATTTATCTTTGTGTCCACAAATCATGTTCTGGCGCAGATATAGTGCTTTGCAAACTATATCATTTGATATTATACCAACCTTTTGCGTTTGCCGCATCTGGGGCTAACAGTGGGTAGACGTTTGTGCGAAACTCGTCCAACAAAAGTCACAATACTCTCCAAAGGATCAAAAAATAATTCTAACATGAATACCCTGGCACGTCCAATTAGTACGATTAATGTAGGTGAGGCTGCCATAAGCATAGTATTCGGGGCAAGTGCAGCCAAGCAGACACAAGCACAATCACAGCAACAACTCCGTTCTGTACCACCTTTGGGGCAGCAAACAATTGTGGCTAGCTGCCAAACTTTAACGCACAGAAACACTTCTCACCGCCTTTAATGATTTCAATTTAATCACAAGTTTCTGTGCCCGCAACAGTATCTGATGAAAATTTTCTAAAAGAAGATCTCTGCTTATACAAACAATGTAATATCCAAATGATATAGTTTGCAAAGCACTTTATCGTAACCCAACTTGATTGATACAAATCGTTGATTACCGTGTCGAGGTAATTAGAATTCGTGCTCTAAAATGTGTAGATTGTAAGGATTTCTGTCCTTTAGTGAAAGTGCTTTTGATGTAAATGGTTTGCTCATCCCGCTAAGCGAATATCCAGATACTATTGTTAAAAAAATTTGCTTGACCCCATTCGCAGATATGTTCCGGTAAGCAGAATGCGTTCAATTTTGTAATATCCGATAAAGATAATTCGATTTTCAGAAAAAGACATTCTATTTTGTTATTTATTTCAGATGTTTTCTCTGACAAAAACTCCGAGAAGCCGAGGGGACATTTGTCCACCATCTAAACTACTACACACAGTACTTGTGGGAGTTTGAAGTGACTCAATAGCTGGTAAATAGTCAGCATTACAAGTAAGGACAGTCGTTGAACATGAACGTGAAATGTTCCTGGCTTCTTTGAAGAGCAAGGAACAATCATTCTGCTCCCAATTAATACATAATTTTAAACACTTTTTCTTTCTTTCTAAAGTCCGACTTCCTTTGGTCACTTGCATTGATAATATCTTGGTATCCTGATTCAAATGTATACATGCTTAAAGAATGTTGCAAAATACTTGGGAGTGCAACATCTTCGCTTTCAATACAAGGAACAAAGTGAGTATATTTTAAATTAAAATGCCAAACATATTTAAAAATTAAAAATGCAATAAGCATTTATGTATGTATGTTTTTTTTACTTGCGATTATAGGTACTATAAGGCAAGTTATACATTCGTAAAAATATCTAACAATCAAACATGACATACGATCATAGAAAACACCAAAAAAGTTGTTCCCTCATTTCCGTCTGTCCTCGAGTCCGCAGCCTAAACAGTTTGATAAATTTGCTTCACACTTGCTACATATTGGTTTTTCGGTAAAACGCCCACAGGTTTTTTAATTTTTTTTTAAAACGACAATCAACGTAGCTCCCATACATCGTATACGTGTTTGGTAGTTTTTTGACATTATCTTGAATAGTTAAAAAAAACTATATTACTACGGTACCTCCCATACAAATGTTAAAAAACCATTAAGAAATAAAATGCACGATTGGATGTTACGAACTTCATCTTGTATAGCTAATAACTTTAACGTAGCTAAACATTGACATGTCCATCACGGACGAACTGTATTATTTCGAGATTTATTTGATTGAGGATTTTCAAAAGAATCGCAGTACCACAGATTTCTATGAGGCTGTGCAGTACTCGGCAAATATAGTACCACGTTTGTATCTGCTGATTACAGTGGGGTTAGTTTATATAAAAAGCAATTCGACGCTAAAGAGAAGCATACTCAAGGATTTGGTTGAAATGTGCCGCGGTGCTCTACATCCACTGCGAGGACTCTTTTTGCGGAACTACCTGCTGCAGTGCACATGCAACATACTCCCGGATATTGTGGTTGCCGAAGATGAGAACGAGGGCAATGTTCTCGATGCTATTGATTTTTACGTCACTGAATATCTACCTACTTACATTAAATACTATTTGGGCTCTCATACATTTATATACCTATATATCATTAAAAATCAAATGAATATTACGTATATTGCACCTATCATATAAAATTATATGCATATATCTACCTACTTATCACCAACCTACACTTTCAATGTACATTGTATGTATACACATTTACATGCCTACATATACATATCATTTATATTACATTTATATAAATATATATGAAAAATCAAATGAATATTATGTATATTAAAACTATCATATAAGGTTTTATATGCATATATGGATCTACCTAACCATAACCATCCAACACTTTCATTATACATTATTATGTACATACATATTTACATACCTACTCTCCATATACATACATATGTATGTAATGTAGGTACATTTTACCATCCCACTTTACAGAATTAAAATTCATGACATAGATTTAAATATACATTTGTAGGTAGGTACCTAGTAACTATTTCCTGAAACATACAATAATTCGATCCATTATACTAAGACCTTACCTACATCGGTTTTAAACTTACCTACATCGGCTTTAAACTTACCTAATGATAATTGGACCTACATACTAACAGCATCAAAGTTTAGTTACATTAAAGCAAACTCGAAATTTAAAACTAATAAATCGACCATATCACAGAATCCATCGCAATCGAAAATCTACTACGAATCTTGAAAAATCTACCATATCATCCATTAGTAGTCGAAAATCATAAAATCGGATTTCATAATCTCTAAATATTTACAGATTGTTTAATTTTTATTTTACAGATAGTTTTTGTGGGAAATTTGTTGCGTGTGAATCCAATTTCTATGAAACTGCTTGCCTATGCTATGGAGCCTTGTGTTCTTTGATTCAGTTCAATGAAGAAATATCTCCTGCAGTCAATGAGACCAATGACGACACACACACCAACACCAACGACGCGACGCACCGGCGACAACTGTTGCAGATGAATCTGCCTCACAAACTGCTACATCATCTTCAACAGAAGACACCACATCATCCAATATTGAAATAAAAAAGATAATTAATTAACATTGATTGTGTTCCCGGCAAAAATGTGATCTTATTCTATTCTTCATAATGTTTTATATATATCTGTGAGCAGCAAACTTATTTGTAATGAATAATAATAATTATTTTTATTATTTTGTGTTGTCATTAATGCAATGTATATATATATATATATATATACATATATATGCATGTATATGCTCCTTTGTTTATTTTCGGGAATGTTTGTTCATCTTCACTTTTAAAAAAACGGTCTAACTTTAAACGGTCGAACTTTAAAAACACGGAAGAACTAATTTTAGATAGCAATTTATCGAAATAATTGTTTGATTATAAAATGATTACAAGGATTTAGAAGCTGATGTAAATTTGCACTCAGAACAGTTACAATCATCGAAATCAAGCAAGTATTTTGGAAATGAGAGCTTTGCGTAAATTTTTTTTGATATAAGTAGAAATTTCTTGGATTTGCTACTTTGGACAAGCTGTCATTTCCAAAGTACTTGCTTGATCTCGATGATTAAAACTTTTCTAAGTGTTAATTATTGTTAGTTATTGCAGTAGGTCACTACTTATATATTTTTCGAAATTATAATATTTTGTATCAACTTTCGCATTCTTGAAAACGAAAATCAAATTGATAACAGGTTTATCCTCTCTTAAGTATGATAGGACTTGCCAACTTAACTTGCCTCAATAACATATAGGCAATCACGCCAATAGAATTTGTTTTGCTTAGACCACTGTCCAGAACGATGAATATGGTGGTCTGTATGTATATAGATTTGTGATTTAATTGTAGATATTTAAACCAGTTTACACAACAAATTTATGTAAATTAGTTTTATTCCTCAAGTGTTTTTTTTAAATTAAAGAAAATTTCAACTTACAAACGAACAAAGTACAAAAAAAAAATTGAGTGAATCGGTTGGAGCTCAAAAGAAGTTCTGGGGTTTATACCAAAGTGTTACTACACGGTTTGTGAATCGGGTTTTCTGTTCATTATTTGGAATGCTAAATACAAGCACACAAACGAAATCGGATAGTTTCAGGATGTCATATTTGGTTATAAGTACATTAGCAGCTTTCATATCACGATGTAATATCTGAAATTATTGGAAACAAATTATGGTTACTCTAAGAGTTGAATAATTGCAAAGTATTTTTTTTTTCAGAACTTACCTTGCTGCTCGATTTAGAAGCTGTGGCATTAAATTTCTGGATTTGCTTCGGGTTTCCAACACCGCCTAACTACACAGTTTTGTAAGAGTTATGTAAGAGGATCGAGTTTCCTATTAAGTTGGAAGACTTTTGGCGGAATAATTTTCTAGAAAATAAAATATTAAAATCAATATAAAATGCAACAACTTTACATGAACTTACTTGAATTTCCTTAGTTTCACATTTGGTTTTTGTTCACTAATGCGTCTTGGTTGGTCCGAACCTACAAATGATAGAGCTGATGTAATGAAATCTAAAGCTTTTCACAGCTAACGCACTATTATTTTTTTTAACTAAAATAGAGAATACTTTAAAGAATAAATAAAACCTGAAAATGAAAACAAATGGATTTTATTTTTTGGAACTGTCAGATTGATTTTGACAAATCAACAGAAAAAACAGCTGTCATTTTTGAGAAAAAATATTTTTAAACCACCACTCACATGTATTCACGGATAGGAAAATAAGAGTAATTTAAGAGAGTTTTCTCCTACTCAGCTACTCTAATTTAAGGGCGTTAAAGGCAAGGGGGTACAAGTCGCGCCTCTATGCACTTATTTTCTGTATGATCTCTCCTAGTACCTGCATACATACTCGTACTTAAAAACTCGTGTGATTTTAATTTTATCTGATCACAATAGCTATTCTCACATAATTTCTGCTGCTCTGTCCAATAATATAAAGGTATCAGATTTGGAACCCATCAATGGAACCAGAAACTATAAAATAAATGGCAAAAACAGCAAATATGAAAAACCTTGGTTCCATCCGGGAAAATGTGAAAACCTACAGTTAATAACGTGTTTCGGAGCTAATATAACGTATACACAAACAAGTCTGGATTTGACGGATTATGATAACCAAGATCCGATAGTGGAGTTGTTAATTAATAAATCAACACAAATATTTTTTTTCTATTCACAGCACTTTTTGTGTGCGGTTTTTGCTCCAAAGTATGAAACAATCCAAAATCAAGACATGGTTTATCTACCTTCGCCTGAAATGTGCAAATTAACACTTGACAATCGACAAATCGATTTTTTGAGTCCACCGGAGAAGAGTTCGCACTGATGGTAAAGGAAAATTCTTTTTCTTCAACAGCTTGTAACCTCTTGAACTACCAGAGTACAAAATTATTGACCTAGCTATGTCAACTTCTGACCAACGTTGCTTTGCCTTATCAGTCGACCATAGCTTTCGTATTTGACCTTCAGTAAAAATGGTGGCCAACTTTTCCTCAATATTATTTTTTTGCTGCATCTGTTCCTCTGATTTGACTGAAAGCTATGTATTTTATTATTCAACAAGATTTCATTAAGAATCAACCTGTTGCACTTTTCGTCCATTGTTTTCCTTTTTGAAAATTAAAACATTAATATTAGGTTTATTCCTTATTATAAAAATTTGATTTATAATAATTATTTATTAGTAATAAAATCAACAATACATATAATAAATAAAGCGGTAGTAATGAACAGTGGACATGGTACGAAGAGCTTTATCAGATTTATCGACATCGTCTTTGTGGTGCAACAGCTTTGTCAGGACAAAGACTTCAACAGCGACTTCATCAGTAATCTTGTCGTTGGATTAATTGTCGGATTTAGTCGCATCTGATTGAAAAATGGAATAACGAAGAAAGTTAGATTTCTGATCGTCAACTGGATGTGTTATCACATCATCAACTGGACTCAACAATTGGTCCATTTCAACAAAGAGAGTGTTCACCGTCGATACCTGTTATGATAATGACTTTCTCTTTGTTGATGTGACAACATTAAGGTAGGGATATTCCTGATTTGCATCTGTTGGAGTTTCTGGAATCTTTTCTGAGTGTTTTTCAGCTTTCATGAGTATTTTTGGAGGAGAGATACACTTAACCATAATGACTCAATACAAACTATATGTACCTACTACTTAAACAAATTAACCAAATCTAGTAAACTTTTAGAAAAAACTTAAATTTCAAGGCGTAATATGTCCATTTGTTCCTTTAAAGAAACACAATTTTCGCAACCGGATAAATCCAAAGATTCTGTGACATCTTCTTGAGAAATATTAGTCTCAAGGTACACTACTTCAATGGCCGGTACATTAGTACTTGCTTCTAACAGGGCTCCTACTATTTTTTTATTTTCCCTGGCCACAACCCTAGACGACCGGCCAGATAAATCAGCGTTTCACGTTGCTTTGTACACTGCTGGTATGGAACCAGGCTTAAGGGTATGGCGTTTTTTATTTATGCAGCCTATGAAGATGGAATATATTTTTAATTTATTTATTATAAAGAAACTCCAATGCACTTCCCCAATTCAAATTGGAAGTTCAATTCAATGTCATCTGCAGTGAAGTGGTCACTACAGATTCTAGCTGTTTGAGTATTTAAAGCATCCTTTCTTCTACAAAAACGAATCCAAATTTTTAACAGTACAGGACTTTTTGCAAAACTGTGGTACGACACATCTTCTCTTCTTAATTTAATGTCTTTATTGTTCATATTTTTACACCCACAAACAGCACACCACATTTTACAATTTCAAAAATAAAATTCAAACTTTTCAATTTTAAACTTTTCTGCGCTTATCTCGTTTTGACTTTTATTTCACACTTTACGTCACATTAGTTGTCAAAAATTACAATAACAAAGCGATAAAAAAGTAGTGCCTAAATCTTGTTCTCTTTCATTCATGTATATGTACTATATGGCAAGTTATGGTTTGTAAAAATAATCGAACACGAGATGAGATTTTGATCAAACTTGACATTACGATGATATCGAAGATGAAAAAGTGGGTCCCGCAATTCCATCTGTTTGGCGAGCCACATAAAACTTTAAAACTTAAAAACCAAAAATAAATAACGTAAATGGTTATTGTGAATATTTAATTTTTATAATATTTGAAATTCGCGCCCATTCGGCCATATTTATTTGAAATTAAATTTGAAGAAAAAGAAGAAAACAAAGAAGAATAAAAGAATAAAAATTCATTCCGAACCGTAAGTGAAAGTAATCCGCACGTCTTTTATTTAAAAATAGTTTTTCGCTCTTTTTTTATTAAAAAAAAAGTTAAAATTTTCGGAGCTTAAAAAATGTAAGCTAATTTGTAAAAATCATTACAGATTTTCATGGAGCCCGAATAGGCATAAATTATATTTAATTAATTTTATTTCAACTTTAAAATTAAATTGTACTGAAAGTACATACACATTTTGTTTATTACAAAATATATATGTATATATTTAAATTCGCAACGCGATTAATCATTGAAATCGGTGGAATCATTTTAAATAAGTGCGCGATAAAAACAATAAAAAACGAAACCTAATAAAGGAGCCAGTGAACCACCACAAAAAGCAACAAAAAAATTGTTACACAGCGCCGCACCGCCGCGCCGAAGCAACAGCCGTCGTAGGAGTAGCACTTCATCTATACCTACCCAGAGCACAAAGCCACAAACCCACCCCCATGCGCGATCACTGTATATGCAAGGAGTACACCCGGAAAGTTGCTTCGAAAGAAGAATCAAAGGTACAAACAAAAACTGAAAGACTTAATTAGATTAATTGCCAAGTAATTGCGGCATTTTGTCTTCAATCGACAATATCATACTTTCAGTTTTTGTCAAATTTATTACAATATTATTAAAATATATTTGTGAAACAAATAAAATGCGTGGTTTAAATAATAATAAAATAATGTATTTATTGATTTTATTGAAATACAAACAAGTGAATTTAAGCTAATAATTTACTTAAAATAACTTTTAAAACTAAATAAAACCATTAACCACAAATAAGCCATAATAAAGATTGGAAACCTTCGTACGTTTCACCCCCCAAAACCCATTTGCTTACATTGTTGTATTTGTAGCTTTGAAACTCTATCCATGAATAGATGGGAAATCGAAAAGCAAAACAAAAACAAATTACTAGGGCTGTGTTGTCTATGTGTCTATAGGAAGAGGAACAGAAAAGATTCTTGTGTGCGTTTTTATCAATGTGTCTATTGGAAGAGGAACGGAAAAGTTACTTGTGTGCGTGTTTCAGCTTGTAGGCAAATGTCAAATGAAAGCAGAGGTTTCCGGTCTTTACATTATTAGTTTATGCCATTAACCATTGATCTGTCGTTCCCGCCGCCGCTACCGTGGTACGTAATCGCTCGAATTGTTCCCATCACCACGAACACTGCCTTCGTAAAATTTCTATAAAACTACGCTGTTATTTTGTAAATAATTTCGCGATCAGTTTTACAATTATCGATTTAATTTTTTTGATTTAATCATAATTAATTAAATGTAATTATTAATAAAAAACAAGATCGAAACGAAAATATAAATTCATTTGTTTACAAATTACAAACGTTACACTGACATTTTGATTTGACATTTCGTTCATTTCCTTAAACTTTCTTTGGGTTTCAGCTGTATAGGGTGGTTGTAGTCAGTGACACAAAATAAATTTTTTTCTATCGTCTTTTCGTTGCAAATTATTTTCATTTAAATAAGTTTTCGACAATTTACACAATAGTTTATTGAAATTAATTTTCGTTTTCGTGGAATGTTCGTATGAAAACAAACTAATTTTTCAACGACTTTCAAATAATTCTCAATCAAAAATCAAACTAAAGTGTAAATTTAATAGTTTTCAGATAAACTAATTCTGGGAAAACAATTTAGTTTTTACGAAAGCCAAAATAAAATAATGACGGGCCAAAAACGGCAGACTTCACCTAAACAAGTATTAAAAATAATATAATTAGAATCAAAACCCGATTAGAGGAAAAAACGTTGTCACTCAATCCAATCGTACTCACTCAAAAAATTCGTACGTCGACCAAATCATGACTTGCTAATCTGAAAACGAGTCAGTCGATTGAATCGATAATTTTCGTGGGGAATTGGAAGACATTTGTGTGAGTGCAAAGGCACTACTTATATGGATAGTCAATAAAAGACGGAAATCAAGCGCTGTTGAATATTCCTTCAGCAATCCACATCATTCACGTCTTCCAAAATAGTCTTTACCTAAATTTAGCGGTAAATATTCGGAATACAAAAATTTTGAGTCTGTTTGAAAATTTAGGCGATAACGATTTGATGCTTCCGGACAATCATTTCAATCATCTCATTTCATGTTTATCAGTTGAAGCTTTAGGTACAGTTAAAGCTTTTCAAATTACGGAACAAAATTATCCTAAAGCTTTGGCAAGTTTAAAGAATGTTCTACACGCGCTCAAGGGATTGAGAATACCCTTTACATGTTTCAATACAGCGCGGGCGTGAGGGTGAGGTTAAGGAAGGGAAAGAATAATAAGAAAGATGTGTGGCGCAATATTCGGAGACTGTACGTGGTTGTTGCTGAACTAATGCGGAGAAATTTCCGTGTCTTATTTATCGATGTACCTTATAATTCGCATTAATTTTTTTATTCTTTGTCATATATTATCGGTATACTAGTTTTAATCAATCACATCTTGTTCTATGCCTAAACAGCATGTAATAAGTAAACTAGTAACTCATTGTATGACATTTATTTTTAGAATTGGTTTTTAATAAGAAGACATAGACTTCGGCAGGGATCGAACCTGTGACCATGAGGTTGACAAGCGAACACAAAACTATCGCGCCACGGCCACCCCCAACAATTTCTTGATATTTTTCGATAACGTTTCTACATTGTTTGACTTGAAAGAAATTACAAAACCATCGGCTTCTGCATTGCGCTGCATGATAGACACTGTTTCTGCTATTTATGATTCGCCTCTTTCACTTGGTGATGAAAAGAATATAACAAGCCAAGACATGAATCGAGCCATAGAGAAATCAGAGATCATCATTTGCTTGGGTTAACCCACAGCCAAATACGAGTAAATCAAAATGAATTTATTGTAATTCTAATTACCATTACATTACAACATGTCAATCGTTTGCTTCGATTCCAGTACTACAAACATTTGAGTTTGCGAAAAGTGTGCCGGTTTGCATTAACTGCCTTCGGAAAGGACACACAGTTTCTAAATACAAATTAAGTAAATGTGGTGTATACAATCGACCTCATCATACGTTGTTGCATCAGTATGAATCAACTTTCAATATCTCATCGTCACCAGCATCTTCAAATGTCAAAGCTTTGCATGCCTCGGTTTTGACTTATGACTTATTCTCGCTAGTACAATTGTGCAGATAAAAGGCATCACTGGTGAGTTTTTGCTGGCTCGAGCATTACTTGACTCTGGCTCTCAAGTAAATTTTATTACTGAAGAGCTTGCAAAAAGGTTGAAGCTTCGCGCAAGGAGGAAAAAGCATTAAATCTACATGGCATTGGAAAGGCAAGTACCACTGTTAACAAAAAGTCAAGATTTAATGATCATTCGTTTTCTGTTGATTACTGGTTTATGAATTCAATTACATCTTATCAACCGGATCATGCATTCAGTACTTCAAATTGGAATATTCCTTCCAATATTCAATTAGCTGATCCTCATTTTAATAAGCCACAAAAAATTGATTTGCTAATAGATGCAGAAACATTTTTTGAATTGTTGTCGGGAGGTGAAATTATACAAGGCACCGCATATCCAACTCTTCAAAAGGCAGTTCTTGGTTGGGTAATATCTAGGATATATCCCAGAGGTACAAATTCAAATACCAAAGCAATGTAATTTGGTATGTTAGTCTGAAGAGATACCAGACTTAGACGAAATAGTCCAAAAATTCTGTTTATAGGGGGAAGTTCCTGGGGAAACGAAAAAAATACAAGCGCCAGAGCAACAGTAGTGCGAAAAACACTTTGTTGAAAATACTCAACTCTTGCCAACAGGTCGCTTTGAGGTAAAACTACCCTTTAAATTATCGTCAAGCTCGGTTGGAACATCTTTTGAAACTGCCAAACGTCGGTTTCTCGCACTTGAGCGAAAACTTTCCAAAATATCTATTTGAGAGCCATGTACATGGATTTCATGAAAAAATACCTTTCGTTGGGACATATGTCACCAACTAACGAAATCCCAAAATGCCCGCACTTTTTCATTCCACATCAGTGTGTTTTAAGACCGCAAAGCACAAGTACAAAGCTGAGAGTTTTTTTCGACGCTTCAAGTGGAACATCTTCTCAATTATCACTGAATGACATCTTGATAGTTGGGCCAACTATTCATGAGGAACTGTTTTCGAAGTTGCTCCGTTTTCGTGCACACAAATATGCCACTACGGCAGATATTACGAAAATGTACCGGCAAGTTCTTGTAGTTGAAGAGCACACGATTTACCAGCTCATAGTGTGGAGGCAGCATCCGTCCCAACCATTACAGCACTTTCGATTAAATACGGGTACGTCTCCAGCGCCATTTTTAGCAATACGGTGTTTAAAGATGTTGGGCGATGCTAACGAAACGTCATTTCCCACGGGATCGAATGTAATTCGAAGAGATTTGTACGTTGATGATCTCTTAACCGATTACCTTGAAGCCCTTAAAATAATAAAACCCTTAAAATATTAAAATTCGAAGTTCAAGAAGTCCTTAAAAAAGGAGGGTTTCAGTTGGCCAAATGGTTTTCAAACCATACAAAGTTTCTCAATACGGAGAGTCCTGAAAAATCAATAAAATTTAATAATTTAGATACAACAAAAACTCTGGAAATTTGTTGGCATCCTAAAGAAGACACATTAAGCTTCAGTTTGGATAATAATTTCCATGATCTCCGAGCTACTAAGACAAACATCCTATCAGTTTCCGCTCGTCTCTTCGATCCTTTTGGTTTGTTATGCCCCATACTAACCAAAGCAAAAATCTTATTAAAAGAGCCTTGGATTGCAAAAATTGATTGGGATGAATCAATTCCATTGCGCCTTGATACAAGTTTTCAAAACTTCAAAACCAATTTATCTCAACTTAGTGAGATAAAAATTCCAAGATTTGTCGAAACTCATAAACGTAAAAATTCAAGTTCATGGATTTTCCGATGCATCGATTAGGGCTTAAAATTGTTGTATTTACATCCGAAGCCAAAGCACAGACGGAATCAAGTCGACGCTACTAACAGCAAAGTCAAAGGTGGCGCCTTGAAAACGAAATCGCTTCCGCGACTAGAATTTTGCACAGCGCATACTCTTGCTAAATTATGGACAAGAGTAGAGGCAATGTTGAATCTAGATGTTGAACAAGAAGTGTTTTGGACCGATTCCGAAATAACCCTGCATTGGATAAAAACATATCCAACTGCGCTTGCAACGTTTGTTGCAAATAGAGTGTCCGATATCCAAGAGTGGACACCAAAAGTATCGTGGAAACATGTGCCAACAAACCAAATTCAGCAGACATTTTTTCAAGAGGTTGCAATGTCGATGAACTCAATGCGTCAAATTGGTTCAGTGGTCCACAGTTCTTACTAGAAGAACCATCATCGTGGCCGGTTAATTTGCATTTCGAATTGTCTCCAGAAGATGGAGCCTTAGAAAAAAGGAAAACAAACATGGCCTTAATAGCGGTAGAAAAACCTAGAACTAAACTTCTAGATTACATCGAAGAAGAAACTTCATATATTGACCTTGCGACTACGTTTGCATATATAATGCGATTTGAAGACAACATAATCAATGACAAATTACTATTTAAAAGAAATGCACTATATGATACTGCAATTAATAATACATAAACCAACAAAGAAGAAGATAACACAAAAAAAGGAAGATGACAAACAAATAAACAAAAATAAAATTTAAACAAAGTTGCCAACAGCCCGGTGATGGAATGATAATTCCGAAACGCGTAGCAAATTAATTAAGAAAGTTGTGATTAAAAAAAAAAAAAAAACTAAGTTTTATTTATGAATTAAATATCTAATTAAAATTTAAAAATCTTTTATTTTATATTTACTTTTATTTCTTATATACCAACACAACTGGAGACGAAAAAAACACCATAATGAATGACGACAATTGTTCATTCTCACTAATTCGCGAAGGTGGTCGTCTGTTAAACGCACCAATTGAGTATGATGCCAAATTCCCACTTGTATTGACCAAAAATTCACCATTTGTAAAAACGTACTTAACGTACTTACACAGGAAAACATTTATATGCTGGACCTCAAGCTATGGTGGCATTGCTTGGTGAAGGATTTGGCTAATGAACGCCAAAGATGCATGCCAAAAGATTGTGTGGCAGTGCATACATTGTTTTAAATATAAACCAAAGTTGGTCACTCAGATAATGGGCAATTTACCAGCGGATCTATTGCGAGTGCAACGACCGTTTTTAATATGCGGTGTAGATTTCTGTGGCCCGGTATGTACCACTTTTAAAATTTGTTTTTGTTTATTTCATCTCAAAAGCTGTAAATTTTGAACTAGCTTCTAATTTGTCTTCTGAATGTTTTCTTCTCGCCCTTAAAAGGTTTCTCTGCCGCGGAGGAGCCCCCAAGATGATTCACTGCGACAACGGGACGAATTCGTAGGAACTCAGGATTCTGAAAGAGGGTCAAGAGGAGTTCGAGAGAGGAAAGGAAGCAGTTCATCGGTACGCGGTATAAGAAGGGTTCAGCTTCGAATTCATACCACCGGGAGCCCCTCATTTTGGAGGCCTATGATTCGGCAGTGAAGACGGCGAAAACGCTGTTACAGCGTACCGTGGGCATCGCACTTCTCACAACCGAAATGCTGCTCACCGTTCTCATTGAGGTCGAGGCAATCCTCATTTCAAGACCAATTGCCCCCCTAAACGCCGACCCCAACGATGACGAAGCATTCACCCCAGCGCACCTATTAATCGGCAGGAAAAAGGAAGGAAAAATGTACTTTTCGGTATTTTTTTTTGTTTGTTGAAAAAAGGGTTATTTTTGGTACCTCTAGTAAAACCATTTTTTGGTTTTCGATTTTCTGGAAAAGGGTTCATTGATTTTTTTTGGAAATATTTTTATGTATAAGCTCTGGAAATTTTAATATATAATGTAAGCAAACAGGTTTAATTTTTCTTTTGAAAACTCAATAATTCGAAAACGACTCAATCGATTTTTTCAAAACTTCGTGTTTAGTAGTTCTTTGATATTATCTTGAATATTAAAAAAAACTATTTTCCTACAAATGTTAAAAATCCGTTAAGAAAACAATGTATTTCTAAAAAAACGTCTTGAAGAATTTTGATAACAAAATGTGGATGTTCTTAAATTATGTAGTTACTTTTAAGTAAAGATAATATTTTATTTTGCGTACTTATTAAATGTACTTCCCAAAGAACAACTTTTCATATTTCCGACTTTCGCACTAATGGATGAACCGATTAAAATTAATTTTATGCAAATGCTCCCTAAAAGTCTTAATCAAACTTCATACTCAAACTTTCAAAATAATTGCTTTTTGATGTTTACAAGAATAAATAAAAATTTCTTTAAAAAAAATCGATTTTTCAAAAACCAGTTACTGAATTTTTTTTAAATTAAAATTATATATGTACATTAATAATTACTTCAAAATATTGTCTCAATTTTTTTCTAGAAAGATTTTCAAAATTATAAAACTATTTTGTTTAATAAAAACCGCTCCAAAAATATTTTATTTTCCGTACTTATTAGCGGTACTTCCCATAGAACAAATTTTCATATTTTCGACTTTCTCACTTTTGGATAGACCGATTAAAACTCATTTTTTTATGCAAAGGTACCATTAAAGTGTTAATAAAACTGCATACTCAAATTTTCAAAAAAAGTTTTCGATTAAAAAAAAAAAAAGAATTTTTTTTTAAACTGAGTTTTCAAAAACCTGTCAGTTCTTTTTTTTTAAATTTGAATTTTATATGTATATTAATAATATCTTTACAATAGCGTTTCGATTTATTTTTGTAAAAATGTTTTTAAAACTTTATACATAAAAAATTATTTTTTAGAAAAACCGCTATAACGATTTTTGAAATTTGTTTTGATATAATCTCATTTATCCAGAAATTCAAATGGCTTCTTTACTTTTCCTTAAACTATTACAACTAAGCAATAAAAAATCATTTTATTATGTATATTATCCATTTATTTCAACCTTATTATGTTTCCTTTTTTCGATTTTTTGCGTACGTCACTGAATCATACAATGTAGGACCTCATACATTTATGTATATGTACATATGTATCTTTAAAAATCACATGAATCTTATGTATGCATATTGTACATAAATTATGAAGTTATATGCTTAAAGCTACCTACTTCCATCACTTTAATATTTGTCTATATTTACATAACTAGGTTCCATCTATGTTTGTAGGTTCTTATATCCCTCCTACCTATAATTAATTAAAATCCGTAATCTAGATTTAAATATACAGTTGTGGGTAGGTACTTATGTAACTATTCTTTGAATCATGCATTCGACAATTCATTATACTAAGAATCAAGGTCATCTTACCTACAGGCCTTAAACCTGCATAGGATAACTACACTTAACTAACTACACCTCAATGGTTAGGTATATTAAAGTTGTTAGCAATAAGAGCAAGTTCGTACGATCCAGCCGTGCATTTTATTTCCTTAAGTTATGCTTCCATTTTTTTCTTAAAATCTCCATTAAAATTACATCTATTTTCATTAACAGTAGTAATTTCACTTTACAAAATATAAATGGGCGAACTCACAGTTATGACAGTTCAAAGCCAATTCGAAGTTTTGGAAATCGGTCGAAATGTAGAAGAAGGATTCTCATTTCATGCAAAATAAAAAGTGTTTTCAGTTTGATTTCAATCGAAATGCAGAACATGGTATTGTATACATTCATGTAGGTAATACATACATATGGGAAGTTTTGGATTCTTAAACAAAATTAAACGATACTTGCCAGAACTTTCTCATTAACAGCTCAACGGAATTTGGTAAAAATTTTTGTACAAGAGGTCTTTCGAAGAGATCTACTAATTAATACTGTATACCAAAATTTTCAGAAAATATCTTTTGGCTTTTGAAAAAAAATTGAAAATGTAATATGTATTTCAAAAATGAGTGGACAATTTTGCCGAAATTATGTTTTTAAACTTATATTTTTAAATACATTAAATAACCATACATACCAACATATTTTTAGAAACAAATAAAACAATAAAGTATCTATTTGATATAGAAATAAACATATCAATCAAAGCCGAAATAGAATCTTTCTGCTTTCTCATAAGTATTCTCTCCATTTCTTTACACTGCCTTTGTAGATCTAATATAGTCTTCGTATCCTTCTCTTTTTGGTCTTGTGCTTCCTTGTGCTTACATCGCCTATCTTCTAGCTCAGCCTGAAGAAATCGTTGCAGTTCTAATTTTTCACTTCGGTCGCTACAGCTTGCAGTTCCGATCGCAATACATTTGCACACTCATTCAAATGTTGTACATTGAGCTATAGCACTTCAGATACTTCTTTTAAATGGGTGTTGTTCTCTCTCGAATCGCGGTGCAGTTGTGACAATGAATCAGGCTGAATGCATAGAATCAGCAGGCGTTCGTCGGTATCCTGAAGTGCATGGCTTGTGCGCCGAACATGGTCTTGTTAATTCTGTCTTTAGGTGCTTGCAGTTAATTGATGGGTTTGTGAGGGTCCAAAAGTTTTGTTGGTGATAATGTTTTGTATTTCGTTTGAACAATTTGTATCGTAGTTCATGCCACACGTTGGATCTTCGCTGATAAGCAGCTCAATAGTTTCGATATTCTCGGTGATTTCTTCAATCGTATCAGTTATATCCTCATCTATGTCATCTGTATCTGCATTATTTGCCGTGAAGTTTTTCAAAGCCTTTGGGGTTGATTCATCTGAAATAAGTGAATCCAAATGCACATTATCAACAACTTTTTCGAAATTATTTGCAATTTTTATGGGCGAGTTTTCCTTCTGTACGACAAAAGACGTAACAATATTTACCACTTTTAATGGAAAGTGATTCTTTATATGTTTCAAGCCCTGCATTTGTATTATTTACGGCGATAGATGTAAGACTTACCTGCAAGCTGATTGTTTATCAGAAGTTCGTCTTCGCGGTGTATCTCATCAATACTACGAGTGTCTGTATTGTGAGCCAATCGATTGACTTCCTCGAATATGATTTCATCGTTTATTTCGCTGGTATCGCGGCTGGAACCATAGAAACACTCTTGTTCTTTGCTGAGAAAGTCGAGTATAGAGCGGCTTGTGAAATCATCAAACTCCAGGTTACCGACTGTTTCTTGGTTCTGGTTCGCTGCATTAACTACTTTCGATGAAGACGAGGTTTTGGTAGACAATTTATTTTCTGACACAAATATTACGAAATCACTTACCTACAACATAATAGACTTAGATGATTTTACCGAAAGCACTCACTTCTGAATGAAAAATATTAAAAATTGCGTATAATATTAATTGATGTGAATCATTTTATACTATGATTTAAGATAATGGGAAGTATTGAAATAAAATTCAGACAGCATCGCGAAAAACTTCTGCACGAAAATATAAAAACACTTCTGCTTTGGGTTGTGAATTTTCTCAACAACATACAAGTTTAACAAAGTTTGTTTCTTAGTACAGAGTATTTTATATACTCGTAGTTTCAAGAACTAAAATATATTCAGGGTGTAAATCAAACACTGTACTTATGTTTGACTACAATTATTTTATTATTATTGAATCAAGTAATGAGAAATATAAAAATAAAGAGGCTATGCCTTTAAGTATCGATAATGAGGATGGCCGGATTTCGAGTGTAGGTTAGGGGCCAAAAAGTCCACGTTGGATGGTAGTTGACGTTTTTTGCATCTGTCATATTGGGCAGATGACGTTGGTGGTATTTTGGGGTCTGCTCCCAATACATCCCCCTTCTTTTAAGGATATTCGACCACAGTAATTAGTGGCTGTAAGTCAAGCGCTGAGGAGCCTTGACTGATCTTCCATACCTGGTTGTATAGGCGGGTGGCAACGTAAACGTAGCCGGGACTGGATTCTCTTTACCAGGATCACTTGCTGTTGGTTGACTATCGGTTCGTGATGACTGCGATGCTGACTGAGAGTTTTGAATTGATGATGACTGGTGTGAGCTTTGTGGCATCTCAAAATCTGCGATAGTGTTTGGAGGGTTATGTATTTCGGCCTCAGTGGGTTTTATGTTGCAGGAACTGCGACGGAATATCTTTCCTCCCTCGTCACGGATAATATAGGATCTTGGATGAACTTGATCAATGATGACTGCCGGCTTCCATTCTTTATTTTACTGGTTACAACATGTTGTCCCTTATGCAGTTCTTTTTCTACTATGGCGCCCTTACTTGAGTAGTTGGCTTGCTTTTGGCGTTCGTGTTTTATTAGTTGTGGTATGTCAGCTGTTTTTGAATTGGGTATAAGTGAGGCAATGGCTGTTGGTAAAGGGGATCCTATGTCTCGGCCGTAGAGTCGTTGAGCAGGGTTTCCTAATTTACCTCTATTAATGTTCATGAAATTAAGTAAGCCTAGTTGATAGTCGGTGTTATCGTATTTGCATTTTTTTAAAATGTTCTTTGCTGTTTGAACTGCTCTTTCAGCTAGTCCGTTTCCCCGTGGGTGATATGGAGAACTTGTTTGATGATTGAACTTTCAATCTGTTAAAAAGGCCTTAAAATCTTGGCCTGAAAATTGTGGTCCATTGTCCGTTTCTAATATACGAGGGATACCATTGCTGGAAAAACGCTTTTTAGAAATTGAACTACATTTTTGGCTGTGGCCTCAGGTAAAATTTAATGTAACCTGAGTAGCTGCCCGTTATGACAATGTAGTCTTCACCATTAAAATGGAACAAATCAGCCGCAGCTATTTCAAAGGGGTGATTTGGTATATCTTTAGCTCCAATATCGATTTTGTTCTTTTCGCGTTGATGGAATTGGCACGCGGCACACTTTTTAATGTAGCTGGCAATGTCAGTACTCATGTTTGGCCAGAAAATTGCGTCCCTGGCTTTCCGAACACATTTTTCGTAACTGAAATGCCCACTGTGGATGTATTTGAGGACTTCGTCTCTCATTTCGATTGGAATTAATGCTTTTTGTGCTTTAAATATTACACTGTCATGTATTGACAGCTCTTCTCTAAAATTCCAATATGGCCTTACACTATTTGGGAGCTGATCTATATTGCTTGGCCAACCGTTCACTATATACTGTTTCAGTTGTTCAAGAGTTACATCATGTTTGGTTAGATTAATTAAGCGATCGAGCTCTTTGTCAGAAATCGACAGTACAAGCTGAATCTGTAAGTCATTTGCGTTGTTCTCTTTTTCTTCTTTGTTTTTGCAGTCTCTACTGAACGGGTAGGCTAGGTGCATATGTTCGCCCTCTTTGTAAACTATCATTGGATTATAGGTAAGCAAGCTTAGTCGAATTCTTTGCAAACGTACTGGTGATGAATGAATTGGCTTTCTAATTATTACCTCTAATGGCTTGTGGTCGGATTCAATGACAATTTTTTCCCCACACATATTCATGAAATTTTTCACAGCCAAATTTAATTGCGAGAGCTTCTTTTTTTAATTGTGAATAGCGGGTCTGACAATCAGTTAATGCTTTTGATGCAAATGCTACGGGTTGTTCTTTTTGTAATAGGACAGCACCTAGTGCAGTTGCATCGACTTGTAGTTTTACGTCATCGCTTACATCATACAATCATAGTACTGGAAGTTGGCATATGATTGATTTGAGTGCTTCGAATGCAGTGGATTGATTATTTTCCCAAATCCAAGGTGTTGATTTTGCCGAAAGTGAACGGAGTGGTTGTGTGATGGCTGAAAAGTTTTTAATATATTTGCTGAGATAAGTGAATTTTCCCAAAATTCCTTACGATTTGTTGGCTCTTTAAGCCTTTTAATCGCATCTGTTTTTTCGGGGTCAGGTGTCATTCCTTGTGCGCTGATGAAATGGCCTAGGAATTTAATAGTTTTCTGCTCGAATATGCATTTAGATTTGTTTAATTTCAACCCCTTTTTTTTAGGATGTTAATGACTTTCTCTGTGGTACGTCTTAAGCCATCAATTCATTTCGCATGAATGAGGATGTCATCCATGAACAGTGGATTTTCGAGCAATTGGTTTATCACTACCAAATTTGGGTATCAACACCAAAAACACACTCAAAATTTTACTAAAAAAAATATTTGAAAAAGAAGATCTGCAGATTTATATATATACTAACGAAAGGATCATTCTAAACGACCCCGAGCTTATAAAAAAAGTCATCTTTGATTATCATGACTCACCCTTTGGCGGTCATAAAGGTGTGTCAAGAACTTTAAAAAGAATGAAATACAAATACTACTGGCCTACAATGACACAGGATATTACGAACTATATCCGCAAATGCACTTCATGCCAATTAAACAAAAGTAAAAAGAATCCTCCAGTTCCTATGAAAATTACGACAACTAGTTCGTGGCCTTTTGAAAGAGTAGCCTTAGATATAGTTGGTCCACTGCCAGTTAGCTATAATAATCAAAATTATCTACTAACATTTCAGGATGATCTCACTAAATTTTCAGAGGCTTTTCCTATCCCGAATGCAGAAGCTTCAACAGTAGCACGAGTCTTTTCAGAAAATATAATATGCCGACACGGTTCCCCTACTACGCTACTGACTGACCAAGGTACTAATTTCCTAAGTACCATGTTCAAAGAATTATGCGCTTTACTAAAAATTAAAAAACTTAACACATCACCCTATCACCCTCAAACCAATGGAGCACTTGAACGTAGTCATAAAACCCTCGCCGAGTATCTTCGACACTACGTCAATCGAGATCAATTAACATGGGATACATGGACTCCATATGCAATGTTCGTGTATAACACTACACCACATAGCAGTACAGGTTACACGCCTTATGAACTTCTGTATGGGTTTCCTGCTAATATTCCTAGCACATTCTCTCAAAACCCGAAGACTATATATAATTATGAAAACTACGCTAACGAGCTCAAATCTAGATTGCGACACGGTTATCAAGTAGCAAATGAAGCTCTAGGTAAAAAGAAAATAATCTCAAAAGCCAGACCAAAAAATATTAATGTAGGCGAAAAGGTTCTTTTAAAAAACCAAACGAGGAAAAATAAATTTTCATCCCTTTGGGAGGGTCCATACGAGGTTCTTGATATATTATCTGATGAAAATACCGTTCTCAAAATACACAAAAAAGCAAAAGTAGTTCATAACAATAACATTACGAAAAAAAAAAACACAAAACTGAGAGCAACTTCCGACATACAACAATTATCTAACTATTTTACAGACAATGGAACCACTAGTATTAACACTATGGCTCAAATTAGTTTCAATGACCTACGGAATTATTCATATCACTCCGATACGGGACAACCCAGGCATATACTTTGAGCAATGGGGGAAAGCAGAATTATATTCCAACGAATGGAAACTAATAGTTTACTACGACATGAAGACATTTACCACAGCCCTTAACAGTGCCCAACTCTACGTCTCTGAATTAGATCAACTATGTGAGCAACTACAAGGGAAAGTAAGTTGCGATATCTTGTGCAATAGCGCGTCTAGCGAACTAAACC
Source organism: Philhelius pedissequus (assembly GCA_910595825.1). Classification (NCBI taxonomy): domain Eukaryota; kingdom Metazoa; phylum Arthropoda; class Insecta; order Diptera; family Syrphidae; genus Philhelius; species Philhelius pedissequus. The sequence goes on along the minus strand of OU343160.1, from coordinate 246,276,995 downwards.
ATATTTTATTGGGGGTAAAACAAAAACAAAATCTTATCACGGGGGACAGGAACGATAGGCAAAAACGAGCTTTATTAAACGCGGTAGGAATAATAAGCAAAACTTTATTTGGGACTCTAAGCGAAGAAGACGCTGAGTATTATGACAAACAAATAAAAAAGTTAGAAGCTAACGAAAAGCATCTGTTAACATTAGTAAAAAAGCAAACTATACTTCTAGAAACTACATCTAATGTCTTTAATAAATCGGAATCAGCTATGGAAAATCAATTCCTTGCCATTACTTCAAAATTGGAAACAATCCGAGAACTTGCAAATCAAATAAACAATGCCAATCAAGAACAATTCTTACTATCCGAAATCGAATCCCTAACAACTTTAATTACATTGATACTCATGCGTCATCAAAACACAATTGATGAAATAATTGATTTAGTAAGCGATATCAATCATGGCAAACCACATCCGAATATTGTTATTCCAACTCAACTCGAGTCAATATTATCAAAAATAAAACAAGACCTACCGAGGGGAACAAAAATTTCGTCACTGGCAATAGACGACATTTTAAAACTTTACAAAATCAGTTCAATCAGCACGACTGTACGTCAACAAAAAATTATCTACGAATTCAAAATACCTCTCCCAAAACTTTCATGTTTACAAAATCATCCCTCTACCTATTAGCCACAATAAGCATTTTGTATTTATACAACCTACTACTGATTACTTGATAATAGATTTCAACAAGGAGTATTATAGCAGCCTAAACTCCAACGACTTGGCAAACTGTAAACATCAAGGAAAAACATTTTTATGTCCAATGACACACCCTCTTTTTAATTCAAATTCAGAGCTCGCCACTTGCGAAGTAGAATTGCTTCGTAGAGCAAAATCTCTACCACCATCATGCGACATTAAAGCAGCAAATTTTTCGAGCATTTGGTTGCAATTATCCGCTCACAACAAGTGGTTATTCTCCACCACGCAGAATTATGAGATAGACGAGATTTGCAAAGAAGAGTTAACAACGTACACCCTTCATGATACAGCTACCATAGAAATAATGGGAAATTGCTACAAAAAATCTAAAGACTTGATAATCCACTCATATAACGAGATAGATACTATCTCTCACAATTCATACATACCACCCATTAATATATCAAACTATCTGGGTAACATTTCACTTCCACAAATCAATAAAAATAATCAGATTGCCTTTATAAAATTTTCTAGCCAAGATGGACTTAAACTTATATCAAAACAAATAAATAAAATAAAATCCGAAGAAAACATTTCACTTTTACCTATAAGCTCCCACGACGTTCACCACTATACGGTAATTTATGCTATACTTTTTTTTATACTAGCATACTGCTTACGCCGCCTAATCAAACGCCTTAAACGAAAAAATAATATAGCCACTGTCGAACTCCCCAAACCTTTAGAAGATTTCCCATCTCCATCTCAAATTAAAAACGAACCACTCCCAATCCCAGAACCTAAACTAGTTCTAAACATTAGTGATTAAAAAAAAAAAAAAAAAAAATTGTAATAAATAAAAAAAAAAGAGATAAAAAAAAACACACAAAGAATATAAAACACTTAAAGACAGATGTAAAAAAAACACACACACTTTTGATATAGACATGTATGTAATTAAACTTTATTTAAGAACATAATTTTTAACATGTGGTTTAACTTTATAAACAAATGAAAAAAAAAATTTTATATCAACAGAAATAAAAATATATATAAACACAAATTTTAATAATCCTGTGTAAATATTTCAAATGATACAAACTATAATGTAAAGCCTGACCCTTCGATTTCTTATCAACATATCAGAAAATTCCACCTATGGAATTTCCTTCTTTTCAGGGGGGAGGGATGTAGTGACCACACTACACACCACCACCTCGCCTCTCCAAAAACAATCTTCTTTCCCACGGCATCATGCTCTATACTCCGCGAAGGCATAAACATTCCATGTTTATGCCATACCCACTAAATCATATTCTTTATTTATTTTTGTACACAATATGGAATTCTCATTGCATTTGTTTGTATACCTATAGATACATTTCTCATGCAATTGCCTTTACGTCACACTCATTCTGTAGTCAAGTGCCAATGCGACTAATAATATAATTATGACTCGATAGCGCCTCTATTCAATGACGATGGATACATAAATACTAAAATCCAAAGTCAAGGGCAAGCGGCACTGCACACAGAGTGAGTGTAGTAAACATCGTATGTTATGGTTGTGTCAAGGCGTAGGTACAATAAACTGTATCTAGAACGCTTGACCAATATCATAGTCGATGAAAGACGGAGGTACATTGTACTATATTGAGGGCGATGCAAGAGTGGTATTCTTTGTGACGAAATGACTAAAATGATGATTGGTGCGTTGCTTGGGAAAAGTGTTAAACTGCACTTTTCCCTTATGAGCTTGGGTATGCGTGGTGGGGATGGATTTAGTTGGATTTGAGGGTATAAATACTTTCCCTCATTCATCGAAGAGTCAGAGTTAGTGTGAGAGTTAGTGTCAGAGTTAACTTAAAGAAGTAGAGGTCGCAGCCTAGCATTGAGACAGCGGGCCTTTTACTTAAATAATTATAAAGTACTACTAAATGTCGCAGCCTAGCATTGAAACAGCGGGCCTAATAAATAATAAAATTATTAAACAAAATTAAATCTCTTTCATTTTAACTCTCCGATACCCGCTCTTCCCTAATCCATTAGGAAGCACGGCGTGGTAACGTAACAAGTCTACCTCATCCCTTCCACTTCCTCTCGTCTTGTCTTTTCTCACTTCCTCTAGCTCCTTTATCCATTCTTCTCCCCTCCCTTTTTCGTCCATTATTTCCGTCAACTTTTCCCCTATGGATTTTCCTTCATTTCCTCCTGATCTGCATCTTTCTATTACATGTTCCCATGTCTCTGGTTCACCCTCGCACAGTCCACACATTCTCTCCTCTTCTCGTTTCCAATACCATCTTTCTCTCACCTCATTCCCTAGTCTAACTCTTACTATTCTCCTCATTCTTTCTGTCTTCCTTCCTGCTTCCAGATAATGAGGGATCCCCTCCGTCATTATTTCTCTATACCATCTGTTATATCTAGATTCCTTTATTTGTTCCCGCCTTTCCTTCTCCTGTTCTATTTTGTCTTCTCTTTCCACTCCCTCATATCCAGTCGCACTATCATCTCTTCCCTCCCTACCCCTCATTTCTTGCCTACCCTGTTCCCATCTTGATACTCTCACTTGTCTATCTCTCCCTCTCTCTTTCATCTCCTGTAGACATTCCCTCGCTATTTCACTTCCCTTTCCATCTGTTAACTTCTCTTCATATTTCCGTGCCCTTCTGCCTGCTCTTATCCTTATCTTGTCGCTTTTTGTTTCTTCTCTCACCATGTATCCTGGAGTTTGCCATTCTACACCTAGTGTCCATTTGAGGTACCTCTCTTGCATTGTTTCAATTTTTTTTCTCTCCCCCCATCCCCATAATTCCGCCCCATACCCCATCACCGTCCATACCAGGGTGTCAAAAAGCCACATCTTCCTCTCCCATACCCTATCGAATTTTCTCCTTCCAATACCCCATGCTTCCTTCATGACCGCTGCTGCCTTTTTTGCTCTGTCCTTTATATGTGCCTCCTGCCCTTCATTCTTGTTGAACACATATCCCAGGTATTTAAACTCCCTTACTTCCTCTATTTGCTTTCCCCTCCATATCCAATCTATTGTTTTATTCCTCCCTCTTCCTTTTCTGAACCTCATCACTTTCGTCTTTCCAACGTTTAACTCTAGTTTTTTCTTCTCGAAATATTTTCCAGTATCCTTATCATACATTGCATCTCTTCTTCGTTTTTCGCCTATACTACCACATCATCTGCGTATGCCAGCGAGCAAATTCTTTTTCCTCTCACTTTTACCCCTCCTCATCTCCCCTCGGCCAGTTCGTCTTCCATATCTGCCGTCAATAAGTTAAACAGTATTGGACTCATCGGGCAGCCTTGTCTTACTCCTTTTCCCGTCCAAAATGTTCCCCCCATCTCTACTCCCGCTTTCACTCTGCTCGTCGTTTCTTCGTAAACCTCCCTAACTCTCTCCCTAAGCCCTTCTTTTACTCCTTGTTCCACCAATGCATCTATCATAATTTTTCTATCCACTGAATCAAAATCTATAAATAGTGCCACTAGCTTGCCTTTCTCCTCTGCAACCTCTCTGTTTACCACATAATTCAATACATATATATTGTCTATCGTCCCTACTCCTCTCCTGAACCCCATTTGATTCGATGGTATCATCCCTTTTTCCTCTGCTTCTTCCTCTAGCCTCTTCGCTAAGACCGTAGTGTATATTTTATATAACGATGGCATGAGTGTTACTCCTCTGTATTCCTCTACCTTTGTTCCCGCCCCTTTCTTTATTATTGGTGCAATCACCCCCTCTTTCCACCCCTCCGGCCATCCGTCTCCTCTCCACACTTTTCTGCAGATTTCCCAAGCTACCTCTATCCCTTGTTCTCCTCCATATGGAGGAGTTTTCTCACCACCTTTCTGATTTCTTCTTTGCTGATATCAGTCTCCTCTTCCGCTCTTCTTCTTCCCTCCGTTCCCATTCTTACTCTTCCTTCCACCCCTCCAAATAAGCTCATAAAATATTTTTTCCATTCCTCTTCTTCTATACCTTCCCCCATTATCTTTCTCTTCTTTGTTTCTCTATTTATTATTTCCCACGCTTTGTTTTCGGTATTGGCCTCTGTAATTTCTCTTTTCAACTCTTCCTGCTCGGCCCTTTTCTTTTTCTCACACATCACTTGATATTCTCTTTTTTTCTCCCTGTATTTTTCTTTCGCCCCATTATTTTTCCTCCACCTCCTTAACTCCTTTCTTACTTCCCCTTTTTTATCTCTGCAATCATCATCCCACCATCCTCTCATTTTCCGTTTCCTTTCTCTCCCCCCTATCTCCTCACTTCGATCAATCTCTCTCTTTATCCTCTCCCCTATCTCCTTAACTGCTTCCTCTCCTCCCTCCTCCAGTCTAAATCCTCGCATTCTTCTCTCGTATTCCCGTTTCATCTCCTCTGACCACCTTCCCGTTTTTGTTCTTTTGACCTCCTTTCCTTTTCCTCTCTTTCTCCTGCTTCCTTTTTTCATCGTGATCACCAATGGATGATGATCCGGCTCCACCCTATCTGCTACTTCCATCCTTTCTATCCCGTCTCTCGTCCTCTCGTCCCCCAGTACATAATCTATAACTGTCTCCCCTCTGCCTCCTGTATACGTGAACTCTCCCTCCTCGTCCCCCTCTATATTCCCGTTAAAAATTTCCCACCCTAATTCTCCTATCATCTGCGTTAACTTTTTTCCTTCAGCGTTCACTTTCTTATCTTTTGACCTCCTTCCATTCTCTTCATCTTCCATCTCCCTCACTCTTCCACCCTCCAGCCCTGTTCTTGCGTTGAAGTCCATCCCTATTATCACTCTTTCTTCATCTGCTTGCTTCTCCATCCACCTTCGTAAGCTTTCCAACTTCTTATCTGTAAGTTAGTTTTATTTAGTTTTAATTATTTTTAATCTATATTTAGGTTTAGTTTATAAGTTAAAAAAAAAAAAAAAAAAGATAAGATACCAAGTTTTTTTAAAGTTTCCTTGAAAAATAAAATAAAATAGTTTTTAGGTCGAAAGACATTAGTTCTAAGAGTTATTAGTTATTGCTTAGCTTAGAGCGCCCGTAAAGGGCCAGTAAATTAGTTGTAAGTTATTGATAATTAGGCTAGTTTTAATCAATTTTGTCTAGCTTTAAGATAGTTATAAGTTAATATGAAAAAAAATTAATTTACAAAAAAAATGGAAACAATTAGCTTGTATATGGCTTATACAAACCACTGAAAATAATTTTACAAAAATGGTTGCTTATATTTTTATTTTATTATTATATTAATATCTGCATTTTCCTCGACATTTGGACTTATGTAACTGTTTTCCTGCTTATCTGCAGTGTATAGCATTTAATTTAATTTTAAAATTTTCAGTTTTTACTTACATGTTTTTTCCGGTATTTGAACTCAGGTCCTTTCGATCACCGTCCGAGCACTCTTTTTTTTTTTTTTTTTTTTAATTCATTTTTATTTGATTTTAACTTATAACTATCTTAAAGCTAGACAAAAATGTTTAAAACTAGCCTAGTTATCAATAACTGACAACTAATCTACTGGCCCTTTACGGGCGCTCTAAATTAAACAATAACTCTTAAAACTAATGTCTTTCGACGTAAAAACTATTTTAATTAAATCTAATTTTTTTTTTATTTTATTTTATATTTCAAGGAAACATTCAAAAAAACTTGGTATCTTATCATTTTTTTTTTTTTTTTTTTTTTTTACTTATAAACTAAACCTAAATATATATTAAAAATAATTAAAACTAAATAAAACTAACTTATACTAACCATCAACCCAAACCACCTAAAATACCTAATAATACTTAAAACTACTTAAAAACTAGAAAAGCCACAGCAGCATTTTTTTCGTTTTTTAATTTTTTTTGTTTATTTTTTATATGCATGCAGACACACACCAACATGCAACCCACCTATACATGTACATACGTACATACATATACGTACGCACATACATGTACAGACACGCAGATACATGTCCGTATGCCCCCGCATACATACATATTTTAGATTTTTTTTTTTTGGTGCCACCCTGACTGTTTCCTATACCTAATTGCCCTAAATCTATGTAAGTCGGCCATGATATAATATCTTCATCGACTTTAAATATCACGATGCTGTTCAGAGAGCCACCAGAGCTGGTTCTCCTGTTTCGCCCTATCCCTCCGCTACCGATCGGACACAGTCCTACTGAACCGAAGGCGCTCTTCTCCACCTTGAGCGATGACGTCTCGACCATACAGGAGTTGCCTATCTACAGTTTTCCGGCTGACGTGGTAGATGAGCGGAACCGCCCCTCAATCCTGTATCAGCCCTCGACTGTCTAAATAGAGGAATGCCTCGGGAGGGATTGCCTGACTTAGACTACCTATCAGATCGCTGGTGTAAATGCTGTAGAGAATCGGCGAGTTAACCGCTCCCTGCTGAAGACCATTGTAAATATTAAAAACTGTGGTAGAAGTTACATTGCCACTCTTGACAATAAACTTTCTACCATTCAGCATGTCATAAAGCATGCACAATAGCGGTTTACTTATACCAAGCCTGGCGAGCTTCACATAGAGACCCTCTAACCATACGGTGTCGAAGGCCTTCTCCAAATCAACCCGTACACTGCTTTTTAGATTTGTTCCATTGGAAATCAGAAACGAGTTTAGACGCGGCATGAATTGCGTCATGTCCCGTCTTAAAACCGAACTGATTATCCGGTATGATCTTGTTGTCCTCCGCCCACTTGAACAGAGCGCTATTAATAACCTTTTCAAATACTTTGCTGATACTCGGAAGAAGACTTGTCGACCTGAGATTTGCCGGGTTGGAATTGTCCTTTCCCTTTTTAGGGAGAGGATGCACCACTGCTTTCTTCCACCGCACTGGATAATAGGCATTATTCAGCGCGTTGTTAAACAGTGTGGTATAAATGTCAACTGCTTCCTGAGGCAAATGCCGTAGTAACGGGTGATTTTTTTGCTACTTGGTTTTTGACGTTTATATTTTTGACAGATCACACATGACAAATTCCACGAACATTTGACATTTCGATTCAGTATTGTTTGCCATTTCATCATGAATAGACTTACGCCTGAACAACGTTTGCAAATTATTGAAATTTATTATCAAAATTCGTGCTCTGTGGAAAATCTGTTTCGCAAGCTACGTCCGAAACCATTCATCAATTTGGTGAGCAGTTGATCTCACGTTTTGGCGCAGTCAATTGGCCACCAAGATCATGTGATTTGACCCCGTTAGACTATTTTTTGTGGGGCTATGTTAAGTCCATTGTCTATGGGGACAAGCCAAACACGATTGCTGCCTTGGAAGCCAACATTGAACGCGTCATTGGTGAGATTCCGGCCGAAATGTGTGAAAAAGTTTGCCAAAATTGGACCTTCAGAATGAACCACCTGAAGCGTAGCCGCGGGCAACATTTAAGTGAAATTATTTTTAAAAAGTAAATGGCAGAAATTGAATTATCGATCCAAATAAAAATTTCATTCACTTTTTACAAGTTTCTGTGTTTTTTTGAATTTGCAAAAACCAAGCTCTTAAAAAATCACCGTTTACAACATTGGATATACCATCGACTCCTACTGATTTCTTTTTCTGTAGTGAATCAAAGATGAAGTGGAGCTCAATCTTCGAAATTAACAGGGAACTGGTCCCATTTCGCTCGGCGATTATGTCGTTTGCCAAATGTTCATCATTAAACCCGGTAAAACCAAGGTTCTCAGATCGCCACTGCGTTATATCGTTCCGTAGGTAAAAGTGGTGAACCAGAGCTCTGCTCTCCAGGTCATGGTTCGGGCGAATGCTAGCATTCACCTTGTACACTTGCTGGAAAGCAGCCCCCACAGCCTCCACCTTCTCCTGCGGATCTTCGATTATGAAGTGGTTATCATCCAAGACGGGGTCATCTGGGTCTATGCTTGCTGTCACATGTACGTCTATGTTTTGTGTCGTCCTCTGGAGCTTAAGACACGGAAGGTCGTTTTGATCTTTTATTCTGAATATCTTATTAATTTGTGGGAACATACTCGGGTCGGAAGCGTTCACGGCCCGAATTTTGTTGTCCCAAAACAAATTACTGGGCAACCTATAATTTTCTTTGATCAATTGGTTGATGTTTTTGATGGATGACTTCAGTGTCCTTATCTCCAGATCTCGTGTGTCAGTAAACCGTCTGTACAAGCGTTATAGTCAGTAAGCCACTTTTTTGTCTGTGTAATGCATCAATTGTCGCGTCACGGTACACGTAAGTTGCGTTACGTTCTTTGTATTTCGGTATTGTCCTGTTCATTGTTATTTGAATTATTTCGTCCATTTGTTCTAAGTATCTGTCACTTTCAGTATTTTTCAGGTTCCTGTCATTTGGTGGGGATTTGAACGTAAATCGCTCAATACGACGATCGAGAAGCGTGGCCAGCGCACCTTACTGTAATTGTAAGTATGCACCGGTACATACTCCTCCAACTCCATAAGCGCGTTCGGAAGTTGTATTACGGCGGCGAGTCCGCAGTGGTCACTGTCGTACTCGATCGTTCTTAAACAATTTTTAGGCCGATGGCCCACAGTATCAGTAATTGTTAGTCTTGCGTCTTTCAACAATAGATCCAGATAGGCACCGCTTCTTGGAAACGATGGCCTGTCTGTAGCGAGAAGTTCAATGCGATACTCCAGGTTGTATCGACCCATCCAATTATACAGATGGTTACCACGAGGATTTTGTATTTGATTTCCCCAATCTATATGTTTGGCATTCAAATCGCCAACCAATATATAGTAGTTTTCTTCTGAGCTTAATCTTAAGCATTCAAAAAGCTTTTCAAGCTCTGTTATAAACTGTGTGGGCTGAGGTGTTTCCGGTGCATAGGCAGCGATCACATACATTCGCTTCCCCTGTTGGATATGAATGCATATGATGCATGCCTCTAACGTCCGAAATTTACGCACATCACTATTATATATTACCTTATGACTAATGCCTTTACGTATAAAGATTGCGACGCCCCCTCTTTGAGTGGAGTTGGGTCGGTGTCTCCTTACGATATTGTAATTGTTGTTAGTCAATTTATGTTTCTGGTTAAGCTTAGTTTCGCTAGCCATAAACACATCTGGACTTATGTCTTTAAGCAATTGGAATAAATTCGCTCTACGTTCGGTCCTAATCAGTGAATTTACATTCACAGCTACGATCTTAAAGGGCCTCTTCGGCAGCGCGCCCTTAACCTGTAAGTTGCGTTAAGCTCGGCAAAACAGAGTAGAGATAATCCACCCTAGTCGCCTGCTCCCTGATCTGGTTTTGGAAGCCGTTCAACTGGCCCTGGATGGCCAGTAGAACGCCCATAATATCCGCCTGTGCCGCCGGCGCCTTAGGCTGTACCGTACTTCCCCTTCCTGACGCCATTTGGGCGTAAGAAACTTGGGGGTTGACGGGCGTTATTGTAGGAGGGCGCACTGTTGGACGCTTTTCTACCACTGTTTGCTTTGCTGCTTTATTGTTCTTTATAAGCTGAAACGTCGGGCATCCCTGATAATTAGCGGAGTGTCCGTCGCCTGAACAGAGTACACATTTAAGCGGGGTCCTATCTTCGACCCATCCTTTCCCTAACTTGCATTCATCTGCATTGTGGTTCTCTCCACACTTAACGCAGCGTGACTACATTTCGCAGTTTGCTGCGGCATGGCCGAACCTTTGGGAGCACATGCATTGAAGCATGTCGCCGCGCCTTTTTAATTTGTCCCAAGTTACAACCTGGTAGTTGAGGATGGATATACTCCTCAAACTATCCAGTTTGCTGCTGGGTGAGAGTTGAACAAGGAAGAAGGGAAGACTCCGCTTCGCCCGCCTAGCTCTAACTGTAGCGAACGGCTTGACCCCGATAAAGTCGAGATCGTCATTCGCTTTTTGGTGGAGTTCATTTAAGAGCAACTGTGGTTCCGTGTAGGAATCTATGCCCTTCAAAAGGACCGTTTGAAATTTTTCGGTTTTATGGGTGAAACTAAAGAATTCGGTAGTAGTTTCTTTTAGCAACTCTTTAATTTTTTTGTGCTGTTCCAGTGTGAAGCACTGGATAGCATGCCTATCGTTATTTAATCTTTTAATAGTAAAATTTTGACCTATGGTCAACTTACATAGATTTATGGTATCCTGTAACTCCATTCTTTAAGTATTAATGGGTGGCACCTTTTCTTTTTTCATAATCAGCGGCTGTGGCTGCTGCTGCTGAGACTGACTTTTCTGCGGCTGTTGATTCTGCTGCTTTTGAATCTGTTGCTGCTGTTTTTCTTGCGGTTGTTTCTGGGCTTGTATCTGCTGCTGTTGTTGTTGTTTTTGCCGTTGTTGTTTTGGCTGCTGCTGTGGCTGTTGTTTTTGTAATTGTTCTTTTTTCTGTTGTTGTTCTTTTTCGTCGAGTTCTTTTAGTTGCCTCGCTCGGCGCGCTTCTCTGCTGGCCTTAACTTCACTTTTTATCTTTTCTATTTCTGCCTCCAAAGCTTCAATTTGGGCGAACATTCTTTGTTCCTCGTCCTCCTCAGATGACACCTCTGATGTGGAGAGGTTCACGAAGGCAGTACTATCGCCCGTCGTGAAGTGCCCTTCTCCTTCTTCAGGCATATATGCTATACCCTCTTCGGGTGAAGTGTCTAGCTCGGTTTGTCTTGCTGCCTCTGACGTCTCGTCTATATCGGACGTATGCACCCCAGCTGGCAGCTTGGCTGAGGTGGCCGTGGATCTCCTTTTTACTAAATTTGGTGCGCACTTGATCCTTTTTCTGCGCTTTTGATTAGCATCGGATGATGTTGCCGTTGTTGTTATTGCTGTTGATGTTGTTGCTGCAGAATCACTGCTTGTAATTGGAACATCTTTCGATGTTCCCTCTGCTGATGCCATCGCTGGCCTCATTGGCCCTAGGACACCTTTCGATGCCCCGGTGCTTAAACTCCTCCTCCTTTGATCGTTTTCCCAACCAATAAAGTTTTCCACTTCACGGTTGTGAAAAAAGCAAAATTTTGATGCCCGCCTGGGAATCGAACTTGCGACCCTCGGATTCTCGGTCGGCCACTCTACCTCTGTGCTACTGCACCACTTATGAAATCTTGATTTAATTTAGAACTTAAGCTCACACACAAAATTTAATTGGAAAAACTGGGAAGCCGAGACGTGTTAACACTTCCACAGTACGAGATCGACTGTCCGAGCACTCTTCCACTACGCTACCTAATGATATGCGAGTGGAATGTCCAAATTTTGATGAGTTGATACATCGCGTGCTTTCACGTTATAATAATTTATTATTATGCGTTCGCTCAATGAATATCATTGTGCGGCCACGATTAGTAAAATTCCATTCATTGGATTTCTTAAAAAAATAATATTAGAAATAAACACATATTAAAGCATATTTTATACGAAAAAAGAAATAAATCTATATGAATCTGTGTGTTTTATAGTCATGTGTATTAAATTAAATATGGTCTGTGCACAGTGTGTAAAAACAAGTTTTACAAATATTTTTCGCCAAATTTATGTACAACATAAAGATCTTAAAATTATTTAAATCGCAAAAGCTCTTTATTTTACAGCTTTTATTATTCTTTATTGTACTTTCATTGCATTTACAATTTCGAAAAAAAAGTATTTTATATTAATATTCATATTGCATTAACATTGCTATACAAAAAATCGTGTAGATAATAATAGGATTCGAACGCCAAACACTTCGGTTAGTTAGATTTAGGTTGTACTTTCTGATAATATTAGAATAAATATTTCTTTCAGAAAATAGTTTTTTATAATAATTAAACACTTAAAATTATTTTTTCCAAAATTATATATATTTTTTTTTTTACAAAAAAGAACACTTTTTTATAAAAAAAACCCATTTTTTTTTATAAAAACATCATTTTTTTATTAAAAAACCTAAAAAAAAAATACCTCGATTGAGAGGTGTCATTCCCAACATCACGCATGTTCAATTTTTAAGTTGCTACAACGTTAGATTTAGACGGAAATCGAATTTAATTAAAATAAAATGAAGGACTGGATCGTACGAACTTGCTCTTGTAGCTAACAACTTTAATGTACATAGCTAACCGTGGAGGCTGTTTAGTAGGTAGGTAGTCCAGTTATCTAATGCAGGTTCAAGTCCGATATAGGTAAATTACCTTGATTCTTAGATTAATGAATTCCCGAATGGATGGTTTATGAAATAGTTACACAGGTACCTACCTAGAAATGTATATTTAAATACAATGGCGGTGGCCGTGGCGCGATAGTTGTGTGCTCGCCTGTCAACCTCGTCGTTGCGGGTTCGATTCCTGCGGTTGTCTATGTCTTCTTATATTCCATTAAAAACCAATTCTAAGAATTGTCATAAAATAAGTTGCTGCTTTGCTCATTACATGCTGTTTAGGCATAACACTAACAACATGCGATTGAGTAAACTAGCATACCCGTAAAATATGACAACGAAATAAATAAAAATAATGCGAATTATAAGAGACATAAATAAATAAGACACGGTAATTCTCTCCGCATTAGTTCAGCCGACATCCCTAGAGATAAATCTTAGACAACAACCAGTTCTAGTCTCAGAACATCGCGCCACACATCTTTCCTATCCTTCTTTCTCTTCTTCCACCGGATGCCCACGCTGTGTTAAGAAAAACATATAAAGGGTATTCATAATCCCTTGAGCGCGTGCAAAGTTATAAAAAAAAAAAAAAAAAAAAACAGATTATGGATTTTAATTAATTATAGGTAGGAGGGTAATAAGGTATGTGAATATAGACAAGAAATATAAAATATAGCTTATGCATATAACTTTATTATTTGGGTGCAATTTACATAATATTTATGTGATCTTTACAGATGCATATATACATAAATGAATGAGGGCCTTCATAGTACATATATGTAAGCATGTATTCAGTGACGCGCGCAAAAATAAAATGAATTACTTACTTCCTTACTAGTGGCAGGTAGGGGGCGAACATCAGTTCCGTTACAATATAATTAGGTAGAAATAAATGGATGATACTCATAATAAAATCTTTTTTGATTGTTAGTTGTTATAGTTTGAGGGAAAACAAAGATGTCATTTGGATTCCTGGATAAATAAGAATATATGGAAAAAAATTTCAAAAATCGTTGGAGCGGTTTTTTAAAAAAATTATTTTATATGTATAAAATTTTAAAAACTTTTTTAAAAAGAGACGCCATTTTGAAGACTATATTAATATACATACCAAATTAAAATTTAAAAAAAAATATAGTGACTGGTTTTCGAAAAATCGATTTAAAAAAAATTATTTATTTTTTTAAATTCGAATTTTTTTTTTGAAAATTTGAAAGTGCCTTTTTGTTAACACTTTTAGGGAGCGGTTGCATAAAAAAATACTTTTAATAGGGCCATCCAATGGTGAGAAAGTCGAAAATGAGTAAAATGGTTCTATGGGAAGTACCCTTAAAAAGTACGCGAAAGAAAATTTTATACTTAAAAGTAGACTGTACTTATTTAACACACACATTTTTAGTAAAAATTCTTGGAGCCGTTTTTGAGAAATAAATTTTTTTCTTATCTTTTTTTTTTTAATTTGTATGGGAGGTACCTTTGCTTTTTATTTTAGGAAAAACTATTCAAGATAATGTAAAAAGAACTTCCAAATACGAAGTTTCAAAAAAATCTATTTAGCGGTTTTTGAAATTTTGAAAATTTACAATAGTGCTTAACTTTTCTAGGATCTTCTGCGTAAAAAATTTCAAAAAAATAAAATTAACCTCTCCCAGAAAATCGAAACCAAAAAAAAAAAAATAGTTCTACTAGTGGTACCAAAAATAACAATTTTTTTCCCAAAAATAAATTATCAAAAGTTAGGCTTTCCCTTCATTAATGAATTGATTTTTTTATAAAAATCGTTGGAGCCGTTTTTGAGAGAAATAAGATTTTTGTTTTTAGCCAAAAACAAAGGCATGGAAGCTACTGTTGTTTGTCGTCGTAAAAAAAAGTGAAAAAACGTGTGGGCATATTACCGAAAAAACAATGGAGCAAAATTTTAAACGATTTAGTAATATGTTAAATCATTTTTAGTATGATACTAGGTAAAAAGAGGATTTTGCTAGTTTTAAACAAGTTTAGTATCGTATTATCTTCTTAACATTTTACTTAAGTCAAAACCACCAAATGCCTATTTTAATTTTTTAGTATGGTACTAAATCCATAATGTCATCTGATTGTATATCGAATCCGGTTCGAATCCTGCTGATGTAAATTTGTTTTCTTTTTGTTGTAAATAATGAAGTTAACTGATTAAAATATAAACATCCAATACTTATTTAGAGCACATGTAGGGTTTCCATCAAAATATAATTCATTTACAAAGCAAAAACACAATAAATGTGTTCGTCAAAATTCAAACCCTACAAATGCTTTGCCATCTGGTTAAATAGCATTTTACTAGTTAACAAGAGGCTTAAAATTTATGAAAAATTAGTAGACTACTATGTATATAGTAAGTTGTTAACTAGTATCGTGTTAAGGCCTTAATAATAGGTTGTTTTAAATTTTGAGCAAACATGTACCAAGTTTGAAGTAAATTAATCGAGCCGTTTAGGCTGCAGACTAGAGGACACACAGACAGACGAAATTGTGGGACCTACTTGCTTGGTGTTCTCTATAATCGTAATGCCATGTTTGATTGTTAGTTAAAATTTTTTACTAATGCATAACTTGCCATGTAGTACTTATAATCATCAATAAAAATGTGATATCAAATAATTATTCAAAACTAATGGGATTTCCATGAAACAAAAAATTAATTTACAATATACAAACCATACAAATGCACAATGTGCACGTTGTGCATTTGTATGGTTTGTATGTGCTATATAGCTTGAATAAGATGGCAATATACAAGCTATAGCTTGTATAAGATATTTTTTTCCCGTGGGTAGGTGTAAAACCTTAAAAAGGCTCTATGAGGACCGAAACGCGTGCTCATAGGGGTCTGAGATTCTTACTAAAAACACCTCCTCCTCCCGATTGCAACTAATCTAGCAATTTATTTTTAACGAATTTAATTAACGTGTTGCAGGTAACTATCCAATGATAGTTCCTGCTTATACCGCGATTTTAAAGCGGATTCTCGTTTAGTGCACCAGATCGGAAGGCTTTGTCCTTCGCAGGCGGCGCTTATTTTCAAATGTTTGTAAGGTATTTAAATTATAATCTCGCGTACAACCCCAGAATTGTATACCGTAAATCCAGACAGGCTTATGCACCCGGCTGTACAAAATTAGCTTGTTTTCGATACTGAGCTTAGAGTGTTTCCCGAGCAACCAGTACATATCTCTGAGTTTATTACTTAGCTCCTCGCATTTCTTTTTAGCATGCAGTTTCCATTTTAATTTCGCGTCTAAAGTCATTCCGAGATATTTTCCTTCATTAGCAAACAGAACTTGAACTGTATTAACAAATACCGGTAATCTATTAATTTTTTCATACGTAAAATCTACATGGACTGATTTTACTTCGTTAAGCGATATCCGCCATGTTTTTGTCCATTCACTGACATTATTCAGAGCTTTTTGTAATCTAGTCGTAGCATCATTTATCGTTTGGCCCACTGCTAGTACTGAAGTGTCGTCAGCAAATGTGGCTACGATAGTGTCTTCTGTTTGAGTTATATCGCGTTTAAATAATAGGTACCTAAGACACTTCCTTGTGGTACCCCAGCCACTATATTTGTGTAGTCCGAGTAATCGTTTCCATGTCTTACTCTCAAAAGTTTATTCCCTAGATATGCTTTTAGAAGCGTATAAAGTGCTTCAGGCAGAATTTGTCATAATTTAAAATTTAGGTCTTCGTGCCACGCCTTATCAAAAGCTTGCGACAAGTCTAGGAAGACCGCCGAACAAATTTGCTCTTCTTCAAGAGTTTTCTCAATGACGTCAGTGAACCTATGCACTTGGTCAATTGTCGAATGCTTGCTTCTAAATCCGAGCTGATGTTCAGGTATTAGGTGCTTTTCTTTTATTATTGGCTGCAGGCGCAGAATTAATATTCTTTCAAAGACCTTAGATATTACGGGCAGACGTCAAATGGGTCTATAAGATTTCTTATCATGTGATGGTTTTCCTGGTTTGAGAACCATTATAAATTCCGCAACCTTCCATTGGCTCGGAACGTACTTTAGCCTTAGAGTGGCATTTATTATATAAAGGAGATTAATTTACCCTTTGCAAGGAAGCATTTTGAGAACTTCGGCCGTATTTAAGTCATATCCCGGAGCTTTCTTATATTTAAGCTTTCTTATTTCTCTTCTTAATTCGGCAAGGGTAACATTTTTTGTGATGTAATTTTCGCTTGAGTAGGAACGTATACCTGAATTTTCGTTGAGTCCTTGCCCATCAAAAGGTTTAAATGTGTTCTCCACGTAATCCGCGAAAACGTTTGCTTTCTAATTGTCGCTTTTTGCCCATTCGCTTTGATCATTCTTAATCGGAGGCGCTGCGAGCTTTGGTTTCTTGGTTACTTTGCCAGCTTTCCACAGTGAGTAGTTGGATTGTTTTCCTGCTGTCAAGCTTTCTTGCCTTGTCAAGCTTAAATTTCACAAGCGATTTAAATTTACCTTGTGTTGAGGAGCTCGGGTTTGTTGCCATTTCTGACGTGCTTTTCGTCTCTCGTTTACTAAATCTTTTATTTCCTGTGGACATTTTAGGTTTTTAAAGCGGAGTTATCTACTGCGTCTTCAAGGTCGAGAGGCGTTTGTAGTGATAGGCTTAATTCAACGTTATGCTCTATATCTTTCTTAAAATCTTCCCGTTTGGTCTTCCCATTGGTTAACGAGGGTGGTTTTTCATTTTGAACAAGATTTTCGCTCATAGTGAGAATAACAGCAGAATGATCTGAGAAAAGATCAAAGCTTTCTGTTATGCTAATTTTATTTGAGGGTATTCCTTTGACCACAAAAAAATCAATAAGGTTAGGTATTTTCGGTGGATCAGTCGGCGAGTAAGTAGGGTTGCCATTCGAATGAAAGTAGCAATTATTTTCCATTCCCGCATCGTAGAGCTTTTGACCTTTTTGAGAAATACCTCTAAGTCCCCAAATGCTGTGCTTCGCATTAAAGTCACCACAAAGGATAACATTTTTTAAGTAACTTAAGCACGTTCATAAATTCATTCTTTTCAATTTTACATCGTGGAGGACAGTATATGGAAGATACATTCAGTACAACATTCTGAGTTCTAACCTGTACACCGATTAATTGCATTGATTCAGCCTCTATTTTTGGGCATATCGTGTGTTCGATGCATTCTTTTATAAATAAAGATGCCCCACCTCTTGCTTTGTTCGACGGATGAGTTGCGTGGTATTCTAAATATCCATTGATCTTACTATTTGATTGTTTCTTGACATGCGTTTCCGATATCAAACAAATATCAATATCTTTCTCATGCATAAACATTTCTAGTTCTCCAAGTTTTTGCCATAATCCGTTGGTATTCCAAGTAATTATTTTGAGCTTTTCCATCATGTTTTTCTTTTTGTAGGGCGTTTTGGCCGAAAACTGTTTTCGAGCTTAGTTAGCCAATCAAATATAAGTTTATTTGTACCACATTGCTCTTCAATTTTCGAAAGTATTATGTTTAAGACGTTCGTGAGTGGATCACCAGCAGTATCTTTTTGTAATGGTATGTTCTTAGCCGTCATTTGGGCATATGTGTTTACACTACCTTTCTTTGGTGTTTGCTCTGGTTGTGTTGATTGATTTTTGCTTTGGGTATTTGGGCATTTAACCTCTTAGGGGTCTCAAGAACTTGCTTTTCTACTTGGCTTGGTGGTTTTCTTTGTGACTGCGTAAATTTTGATCACCGTTTTGTAATTCTGATGACTTTTATTACAATTTATGCACTTTGCTGCACTTTTGCTATCTGAGGTGCAGTCTTTAGTAAGATGATTTCCGGCGTACTTTACACACCTAGGTTCTTTTTTGCAATAAGTTTGCGTGTGATTGAATTCTTGACAGCGTTTACTCTGCGGAATCAGTCTCGAACTCTTTCTTAAAGGTTCGATCTTAACAACAATATTGAGGATTGTTTTAATTTTGTTAATATCGTCTATTTTCTCTGCCTTATCAAAAGTTAGAATAAATAGTGGAAGACCACAATGTACCACATTTGTTTCGCTATCTTTTTTTTGTGTTTCTCTTTTGACGATGTTCACAGCATCTAAGATCTTAGAGATCCTCTTTAGATCGTTAATAATATCGTCTTTTCGACATTATGGGTGCAAACCTCTCGCTACAACACGTAAAGGTCTTTCCGACTTATTCTCATAAGTGTACTATTCCACATTTTCTTCGTTCAGTTTTCGCGACAGGAGACGAAAACTTTCAGGATCTTTCGCTCAAACTTTCCATTTGTTGTTATTAAGTGAAATAACTTTAAAGTCTGATGGTGTTAACGTCTTTAAGATAGTTTGCAGCCGGTTATACTCAGCAATACCGACAACATTAATTGGTGGCGGAGGCCTAATTTTAATAGTTTTTTCTTTGATATTGGCATCTTTTGGTGATGCAATTTTTCAGAAAAACAGGCGCCATCAGGTGAGGATCCAACCTTGCGTTTTTTACTCGGCCTTTTGTTTGAGGACTTATCTGTTTCGCGGGCTAGCTCTTCTTCATCAGTCTCATAAATGACATTTTTCGCTTGCGATGAACCAGCATTCGAGTCATTGTGGTCTTTATTCTTCAGCACCTCATTTTCCTTAAGAAGAAGATCAAATTCTTTCTTTAACTCCTGATGAAGTTTTACTACTTCATCAAGTTTTTGACGAAGTTCATTATTATCTTTCTCACGAATTTCTGTTTTCATTGAGTCCTTTTTTACTCGCGCATCTGGCGTTACCGGCAAACTCTTCTTACCGTTGTCACTCCATTGGGATGGAGGTGATCGAGCAACCCTTGCTTTTTTTAAGAAGGGATTTGTTAAATGCAATAATTGGCTCTTCCCAGAATCCGTAGAGACGGCCTCCGAAGAGGGTGGATTTTCCAGTAAACCTGGATTGCCACCTGGGGTAATGTATCTATTTGTTTTACTCATTGCATATTTATGTATACGTTCACTCTCAGTATACGGAGGTTGGATTTTAGTCGCCTCTTACGACAGGCATGCCTTACCTCGGGTATATTCTTTTTTGTTCCACTACCCGAAGGGGTAAGATGGCTATATACAAGCTATCTACAATTGCACGTGCTTTAGCTTCCATCAGATGACTATATACAAGCTATCTGCAAATACGCGCGCTTTAGCTTACTTAAGATGGCTATATACAAGCTATTAGCTTGTATAAGATGGTTATATACAATCTAACTACAAATGCTCATGGTCTAGCTTATGTGGTTGTTGATTTGGTGATAGAAATTGATTGTGATTTTTGATCGACATTTGCCGATTTTTTGTAAGCTAAAATTTTTTTAACAATGAATTAAAAACGGTGTTAACATTAACGCCAAATACATATTCAAAAACAATGGTGGAATTTCCATGAAATATAAGTTAATTTAGAACAATTACAAATCATAAAAATGCATGTAGCTATATAGCTTGTATAAGAAGGCTATATATGGGCTATCTGCAAATACACGTACTTTAGCTTGCATTAGATGGCTATATAAAAGCTATTAGCTCGCATTAGAGGGCTATATACAAGCTACCTACAAATACACGTACTTTAGCTTGCATAAGATGGATATATACAAGCTATAGCTTGTATAAGAGGGCTATATGCTAGCTACCTTGCTATAGCTTGCATAAGATGGCTATATAAAAGTTATAGCTTGTATAAGATGGCTATTTGCAAGCTATCTGCAAATACACGTGATTTAGCTTGCATAAAATGGATATATACAAACTATTAGCTCGTATAAGATGGTTATATACAAGCTATCTACAAACGTATGAGCTTTAACTTTTGTGGTTGTTAATTTGTTGAAGGAAATTATCCGAATTCTGTTTTTCAAGTGAGTTCGGTTTTTGATCGACATTTTTCGATTTTGTGCTCACTTACAATTTTATTTGTTAACAATATTGTTAAGCCGATTTGAACATTAACATAAAATACTTAGTGAAAACTAATATTGGAATTTCCATGAAATAAAAATTAAATTACAACAATATACAAGTGCACGTGCTCTAGCTTGCATTAGATGGCTATATAAAAGCTATTAGCTCGTATAAGAGGGCTATATACAAGCTACCTACAAATACACATGCTTTAGCTTGCATAAGATGGATATATACAAGCTATAGCTTGTATAAGAGGGCTATATGCTAGCTACCTTGCCATAGTTTGCATAGGACGGCTATATACAAGCTATAGCTTGTATAAAATGGCTATGTGAAAGCAACAACACTACACATGCACATCTTAAGCTTGCATAAGATGGCTATATACAAGCTACCTTGTTATGGCTTGCATAAGATAGCGATGTACAAGCTATTAGCTTTTATAAGATGGCTATATACAAGCTATCTTGCTACAGCTTGCATAAGATGGCTATATACAAGCTATTAGCCTGCGAAAGTCTCAAAATCGGTCCTACTACAGGCTAAAATGTTAGTTGGGATCGCAAACTGATATTGTATGATGTAAACGCAGTCAACTGAGGCAAAATCTCGATTACGATCTTTCTCTCTAACGATAAGATAAGAATAAGAGAGTATGAATTTTTATTTGACAACGTGGCTTGGGTTGGTGGATTAGATAAACAAAAATGGTTTTTGCTTGTGCTTTTGAGAGACGAAAACGTGTATGCACCAATTTGAAATCTTGAAAGTTTACTTTAGTACGTTGGGGGTAAAACAATTTCTATGGACCAACATCTGACGTGCAACGACTGATGACATCACTGATATGTATGTATCTGCATTATTTGTACTCGGTGAGGATTGTTTTTGTTGGTACGTATTGTGTATTCTCATTATGTAGGTAGCTACATGAATTGTGTATATATATTCAATGAGAAATTCTTTTTTTTTGTTTATTTGTTTTTTTCATTCAATTTTTTTTGTAGGTGTGATTGCGATTTTTTTGGTTGTTTTGTTAATGTTCATAATATTTATATAGGAATACAGAGTAGTATAATATTTACGTAATATAAAATTGTTCGAACGACGCAACGGATACGATTGTACAATTGGAAGATAGTGTCGTTAAGGGCGATGTATTTATTGAAGTTCGGGTCTGGTATCAAAAAATGTAAACTTCGTTGTTCTTTGACCGGCTTCCATGAAATTTAAATATGTTTTAGCTGACATAGAATTATGAAAGAAAAAATAGTTTCAAATTGGGGAAGTTTTACTTCCAGCGCGAGTACATAAGTATACACACACTCTATTTTTTATAAAAAAAATTTATTAAAAACAACTTTAAATATATATTTAGCTGTATATATCTACTATGAGTCTTGTACTGACAAGTCGTCTACTTTCATAATATTGCATATGAATGCAATAAAATGGTTTGAATTTAAAGAAAAAAAGACAATTTTTTTTTAATTCGATACCAACCTTACTTTTAAAATTATTAACTTATTTTATTTTACCTTAATACCAAATTTTTTCGTAAAATGTTAGCTACTGAAAAAACATTTTTGTGTAAAAAAATGTTTCACAAATAGAACAAACCTTGCGTAGGTAATGACATATTGACATGTTCACACAAATTTTTTCTATCTGTCTCACTTCTAGACCATGATAAAATTAAAAATTTAGCGTTAAAATCAGCTGTTAGTTGGTGTAATTTTTTTAATTAGTTTTAAATTTAGTTAATATTTTTATAGATAATTACAACGTTCGTCCGGTACTTTGAAGTATATCATACCTACCCAATAGGTTGTTGACATTCTTAATGTAAAAAATACCAATTGCAACATTCCTGCCTTAAACTTATATTCCCACATATACGGCATATGTACCTACATACATCGATGGCGAATTACTGCAATGTAGCACGTATTTTAAATAACACAAATAAGCAATAATAAAGATTGGAAACCTTCGTACGTTTCACCCCCCAAAACCCATTTGCTTACATTGTTGTATTTGTAGCTTTGAAACTCTATCCATGAATAAATGGGAAATCGAAAAGCAAAACAAAAACAAATTACTAGGGCTGTGTTGTCTATGGGTATATAGGAAGAGGAACAGAAAAGTTTCTTGTGTGCGTTTTTATCAATGTGTCTATTGGAAGAGGAACAGAAATTTTACTTGTGTGCGTGTTTCAGCTTGTAGGCAAATGTCAAATAAAAGCAGAGGTTTCCGGTCTTTACATTATTAGTTTATGGTAAATAACTTAGCTATACATCTACTGACAAACGCCCTTTGACTTGGAAGAAGAAACATATTCTCAAAACACATTCGAACCAAAAAGCTAGTAAATTACATACTCATAGAAACCATAAACTAATAGATATAGAGTTTCAAAGCTACAAATACAAAAATGTAAATAAATAGGTTTTGGGGGGTGAAACGTACGAAAGTTTCCAATCTTATTGGGCTTATTTGTGATAGAAACATTCCCTTTTTTCTATTTTCTCCCTCAATTCCCTTCGTAGCAATGGCGGACAATGCTGTTTTGGTAATCTCTTTTACTCGAAATATTGTTGTAAGAACTGTTAAATAGAATCCTCTCTTCTTTTCAGTCTACAAAGTAAAATTAATCACTGCACTAGCGCCGTCTTATGGCTCAAGAACATACCAAAATGGACTCCATAAGAGTACTATAGGTTTTATATAGGTACAAATTCTCTATGATCCTCTTAAAAACACTGGTGCAAGATCTTAAACAGTTCTTTTTAATGTTTAAAATTTTGCGCTACTGATCATGGACAACATTAGTATCGATTGTGGCGACTTAAATTCCTTACAGTGACATCCGTCACCGAAACAAATAAACATCTTTTCATCATACAATCTTTTATTAAGAAACAACTTGTCTCTTTTATTATACTTCTTATTTTACTCTTTCTACCTTGTTACTTGATGTATGAATTAGAATCCGTTAGATATATTAAAAAAGTTGAGTTTGTCCCGATTGTTCCAGACGTACGCATCTATTTATTTAGTAGTATCCATTTTGTGTTAAATAAATCTATGCAATTTAGTGCAACCAAAAGTATCTATTTTGTAATAAAAAGTTTCTATAAATATAAAAGTATAGTCTATCATTTCAACAAGACTATAACATGTAAACTTACAGCCCGATTTTCCCCAACATCACTGATACCTCAAAAGTCACAAGCAGAGGTGAAATTAATTTTGTGAATTTTTTCGGATTCTCCCCCAAAGTCACAACTTGTGAGAGTCATAAAAACAATCGGAATTGTGATCTACTTCAGAGCAGGCATAGAGAAACTAATATAGAGGCACGACTTCGGGGGTTTATTCTCTTTCACCCTACAAGCTAAATTGAGAGGATTTCCTCCGTTTCGACAAGCATGTGTTAGTTGCCCGTGCATTTTAAATGGAGCAGACACCAACACAGGCTTATCGAAACGGAGGAGTGCGCAATCACAATTTTGGTAGATATGGTGACCTAATATATTTAAAATGGAAATCCGTTAAATTCAAAAATTGAAAAATTAATTACTTTTTAGTTAAATTGTATTTTTAAAGGCCTTAATCAAACATAAAACATACTAATAAAAGCTTTTTGTTGATTCTGGCTTACAAATTAAGCAATATTTATTAATTTTATGTCCAAAATGAAGAAAATCCAATCAAAAAGTAGAAGCAAACCATAGCATATTAATGCGTACGTGCCAAAATTCCACCACAAGAATAGACCAGTTTACTCAATGTGAGGTGAGTATTTTGACAGATGACAAAACAATAAAAAAAAAGATATTCATTTCAAAACAAATATTGGAAGTGCGCGAGTTTTATTTTATTTATTTTGTATTTTGTCCTGCAATTTAATTTTAAAATATATTGTTTCGTCAGTGCTAGTAAAAATTCCGATCCATTGATACGTTCTACGAAAATATTTCTTCAAAAAGAATACTTTCGTAATTTAACTAATTCTTATCTTCCATCATACCAAACCAATCTTAATCTTCCCGAAGTCATTGGTAAAGCTACTCTGAAAACAAATTTCGTTAAGCATCTTGTATTGGCTCACAGTAAAAACAATGTTAAACCAATTGAACGCATGAAGAATGCCTTGTTTACAGCAGAAATCCACCAAGAAATGGAGCACGTGCGATTGACTAAAATGTATCATATCCAAGCGTACGCTTGGTCGCATTTAGTTCGTGGCAATTGCTTTTGTGATCAACTCGAATAGAACTGGTAAAACCTGGTGTTATTTGCCTCCATGTTGAGTTTCCGTCTAGAATCGAAAGGCATTTTGCCGACCTATGGTCCAGCTGTTATTATAATCGCACCATCGTCCGTTCAGGTTGAGAGTATTTCTCGTCATTGTCGACGTATTTTGGCTAGCACAACACCAAAAATTAGTATTGTCCCAGCATATGGACTTCGAAACAACGGTGGTCACTTCCAAGACATGGACTCGACGATTTATTAATTTTGTAAGGATTGCTAATCAGCCTTTGTTGTGCATTGCAGACTATTTAGAAGCTGCAGTCTATGCCAAGGCTAAAGTTTCCATTAAATTGCAAAGTAACTCCGAAAAGATGTCGGTTGTTATGAAATGTTTGGATAAGTGCGCATATCAGTTGGAGCGTTTTGCAGTCTTGTGCAATTCGGCACATGAAGTACTGGAAGTTGAGAGATGCTTGCGCGAATCCGGATACATGTGTATGGTTTATACGGATCAAATGCCTGCTGATAGTACCGATATGATCAAGGAATGGAAGGAGAAGGTAAGTCTCATAGTATAGTATAGTATAGAATAAAAAAAAACTCCTGCTTTTTCTAAGACTGGATAGCACGAACTTGCTGTTGTAGCTAACAACCTTAATGTATCTAGACATTAAAGCTGTTTAGGCCGATGTAGTTAAGATTACTTTAATTCTTAGTATAATGAATTGTCGGATAGATGATTAAAAGAATAGTTACTTAGGTAAATACCAATCTACAAATGTATATTTAAATCTTTGTTATGGATTTGAATTATGTAAGTTAGGATAGTAAAATATACATATGTATATATATATTTATGGAAGCTAAGTATGTAAACATGTGCATATAATAATGAAAATGAAGGATGTAGGTGGGTAGGTAGCTATATGCATATAACTTTATAATTTAGGTGCAATCTGCATACATAAGATTCATGTGATTCTTAGACACATATTATTTAATATAGAATACGAATAGATTTTGAACTATATCTTTGCAACGGGTTGTCCAATAAAGGTGAGCGATATCTTTTTAGAATCAGCACTCCATACTTTCAAAGAAAGCATCAACATTTTTTGTAAAGAAGTTGTATTAAAAAAATTTGCTCCAGGAATACGCATACATCATTCTAAATATGCGTATTTCAAGAGTGATTTTTTGCAATAAGGCTTCTACATAAAAACTTTTGATGCTGGTTTTGAGAGTATCAAGAGTAGATTACAAAAAGGTATCAACCAAGTTTTTAGGATAACCCGTTCCAAAGATACACTTCAAAGTATTTTCAGATTATGTATTTCAAGGTGAACAGTGAATAGATTTTCAACTATATCTTTGCAACGGGTTGTCCAATAAAGGTGAGCGATATCTTTTTAGAATCAGCACTTCATACTTTCAAAGGAAGCATCAACATTTTTTGCAAAGAAGTTAAATAAAAAAAAATTGCTCCAGGAATACGCATACATCATTCTAAATATGCGTATTTCAAGAGTGATTTTTTGCAATAAGGCTTCTACATACAAACTTTTGATGCTGATTTTGAGAGTATCAAGAGTAGATTACAAAAAGGTATCAACCAAGTTTTTAGGATAACCCGTTCCAAAGATACACTTCAAAGTATTTTCAGATTATGTATTTCAAGGTGAACAGTGAATAGATTTTCAACTATATCTTTGCAACGGGTTGTCCAATAAAGGTGAGCGATATCTTTTTAGAATCAGCACTTCATACTTTCAAAGGAAGCATCAACATTTTTTGCAAAGAAGTTGAATAAAAAAAATTGCTCCAGGAATACGCATACATCATTCTAAATATGCGTATTTCAAGAGTGATTTTTTGCAATAAGGCTTCTACATACAAACTTTTGATGCTGATTTTGAGAGTATCAAGAGTAGATTACAAAAAGGTATCAACCAAGTTTTTAGGATAACCCGTTCCAAAGATACACTTCAAAGTATTTTCAGATTATGTATTTCAAGGTGAACAGTGAATAGATTTTCAACTATATCTTTGCAACGGGTTGTCCAATAAAGGTGAGCGATATCTTTTTAGAATCAGCACTTCATACTTTCAAAGGAAGCATCAACATTTTTTGCAAAGAAGTTGAATAAAAAAAAATTGCTCCAGGAATACGCATACATCATTCTAAATATGCGTATTTCAAGAGTGATTTTTTGCAATAAGGCTTCTACATACAAACTTTTGATGCTGATTTTGAGAGTATCAAGAGTAGATTACAAAAAGGTATCAACCAAGTTTTTAGGATAACCCGTTCCAAAGATACACTTCAAAGTATTTTCAGATTATGTATTTCAAGGTGAACAGTGAATAGATTTTCAACTATATCTTTGCAACGGGTTGTCCAATAAAGGTGAGCGATATCTTTTTAGAATCAGCACTTCATACTTTCAAAGGAAGCATCAACATTTTTTGCAAAGAAGTTGAATAAAAAAAAATTGCTCCAGGAATACGCATACATCATTCTAAATATGCGTATTTCAAGAGTGATTTTTTGCAATAAGGCTTCTACAT
This sequence comes from Philhelius pedissequus, assembly GCA_910595825.1. Lineage (NCBI taxonomy): Eukaryota > Metazoa > Arthropoda > Insecta > Diptera > Syrphidae > Philhelius > Philhelius pedissequus. The sequence continues at coordinate 246,249,398 of OU343160.1, read as the reverse complement.
ACAAACTTTTGATGCTGATTTTGAGAGTATCAAGAGTAGATTACAAAAAGGTATCAACCAAGTTTTTAGGATAACCCGTACACTTCAAAGTATTTTCAGATTATGTATTTCAAGGTGAACAGTGAATAGATTTTCAACTATATCTTTGCAACGGGTTGTCCAATAAAGGTGAGCGATATCTTTTTAGAATCAGCACTTCATACTTTCAAAGGAAGCATCAACATTTTTTGCAAAGAAGTTGAATAAAAAAAAATTGCTCCAGGAATACGCATACATCATTCTAAATATGCGTATTTCAAGAGTGATTTTTTGCAATAAGGCTTCTACATACAAACTTTTGATGCTGATTTTGAGAGTATCAAGAGTAGATTACAAAAAGGTATCAACCAAGTTTTTAGGATAACCCGTTCCAAAGATACACTTCAAAGTATTTTCAGATTATGTATTTCAAGGTGAACAGTGAATAGATTTTCAACTATATCTTTGCAACGGGTTGTCCAATAAAGGTGAGCGATATCTTTTTAGAATCAGCACTCCATACTTTCAAAGAAAGCATCAACATTTTTTGTAAAGAAGTTGTATTAAAAAAATTTGCTCCAGGAATACGCATACATCATTCTAAATATGCGTATTTCAAGAGTGATTTTTTGCAATAAGGCTTCTACATAAAACTTTTGATGCTGATTTTGATAGTATCAAGAGTAGATTACAAAAAGGTATCAACCAAGTTTTTAGGATAACCCGTTCCAAAGATACACTTCAAAGTATTTTCAGATTATGTATTTCAAGGTGAACAGTGAATAGATTTTCAACTATATCTTTGCAACGGGTTGTCCAATAAAGGTGAGCGATATCTTTTTAGAATCAGCACTTCATACTTTCAAAGGAAGCATCAACATTTTTTGCAAAGAAGTTGAATAAAAAAAAATTTCTCCAGGAATACGCATACATCATTCTAAATATGCGTATTTCAAGAGTGATTTTTTGCAATAAGGCTTCTACATACAAACTTTTGATGCTGATTTTGAGAGTATCAAGAGTAGATTACAAAAAGGTATCAACCAAGTTTTTAGGATAACCCGTTCCAAAGATACACTTCAAAGTATTTTCAGATTATGTATTTCAAGGTGAACAGTGAATAGCTTTTGAACTATGTATATCTTTGCAACTGGTTGTCCAATAAAGGCGAACGGGTTGTCCAATAAAGCAAAAAAATTACATCTAAAAGTAATTTGGTGACAAAAAAAATTCCATCTAAAAATAATTTGGTGTCAAAACTACTTTTGGATGTAATTTTTTTTAAATAATTCTCGGACTTGAAAATGGTATCCGGAAATAGTAAGAAACCATAAATTAGAACTCATAACCGTTTACACCATCCCAATGAAGCACGTAGTTTTCGAATTATAGAGTGGTTTACCTCCCTATTTCATTGATTTTCTTAAAATTGATAGAAATTTCATCAAATCGGCAGATAAACCAGTTAATAAGTCCCAAAGTATTTGCTTAGTTTCCATCATTTAAACGGTTCTGAGTCTTATTTTAAATCCTCTTTATGAAACAAGAACAATATTTAAATTCAAGAATTATTTCAAAAAAATTACATCTAAAAGTAATTTGGCGACAAAAAATTTTCCATCTAAAAATAATTTGGTGACAAAATTACTTTTTTTTTTACAACTTGTCAATTGTTTTTGACAGCTTACAGAACTCTCCGCAAATATTTTTTCGCTCTCCTAGAGGAGACCACCGAAAAATTTCGTTTCGCATCAGCAGCGTACTAGGCTTTAATTGTAGTATTGGTGAATGATTGACACACACATTTGGTGGGTGTTCTTTTCTACAATATAAAATAGTTTTAATGTTTCTTGGTTTATTGATTATAACATACGTAGGATATATAAGTAAAAAAATCGCCCTATCAATTTATCTTAGTGTATCTAATTGTTTCAAAATTAAAAAAAAATATGTTGTGCATTTAAATCTTTGTTGAGTATTAAAAATAACTGGATTATCATTTCTTACATTCCCACAGACGCTCGGAAACCGGCGCAGTATATTATCGATGTAGATTATGCATCCAGCATAAAACATGGGCCAATTGGTGGACAAACTAGTCTTACATTAAGCAACGAACATTTGTCATACATCGTTACGTGGTTTTCTTTATCAGCTGCAACTTCATGGCTTTGTTATCGTCAAATAATAAAGAGGAAAACTTTCTAGTTTGTATATGTATGTTCTTTTAATTGGTTCATTTAGTGAAAAATAAAATTATTTATTTTAATCTAAAATATAATATGTATTTTTTTTAAATAAATTGTTTCTGTCGCGCTTAAAATCTATTAATATAAAAGTAAGCTACATTTATTGCAAGATAAAAATAATTTTTGTATTTTGTTCACTTAAATTGAACACAAGATAAAGAGTAATAATAGGTTCAATTTATTATAAATAAAATAAAAACAAATAGGACAAAAATTAAGGAATGTAGAAGTGTAAAATTCAACGTGTGAAGAATCACTATATTCTTGTCTAAGGAAAATTCGGTCTTAAGTCATCTCAAATGAATAAAAATTAATAAAAAAAAAAATACTGTGTTTGTTTTGTGTGTCATATTGGGGTGTATTCAGTTAATATTTTCTTGAGCGAACATGGTAGGAGACACGTTTTTGAATATGATTTTATTCTACAGCTGTGGGATACTGCCCCATGTCTAGATGATTGTATCGCTTTCCTATTGCCTGCACGTTAAAACCGATATGTAGTAATTTTTAATGGTCAAAGATTTTTCTACCATCAAAAATGTAGGCTGGTTTCATCATTGATTGGTAAATGCGTTTATAGTCAAGGGACTAATAAAATAAAAATTTATTAAAAATGTCGATAATTTATTAGTGATTTTAACTGACGACAAACTCATCCCATTCGGTGCAGAGAACTATTGCGTGTGCAACATCCTTGACCTGCTTGACATCCTCCGGGGAATTAGTAACTGAAGGATGTGTGTAATCACCGATGATTTGTTCGTGTTCCACTTTTGAAGACGTGCGTTTTCAATAGTAAATGCGTTCCCTGAGTTGGTCGTAATTTGAAAACCCGACGGAAAGCCATATAATATCTTTTGAAGTCGGTGCAACATGTTTTATCTCCTCGGGGATTTTTTTCAATTAGATATTCAACATTATGAAGATCCCTAAGTGGTCTTGCGGACATCGGTAGTCAAACCCAGCTTGTGTATATGCTTGTCGAACACTCTTGCGGTTACTGTTGGGTCTTGTGAGGTGTCAGCAGAAATGCACTTTAGCTCGTCTCTGGAGAGATCAAGATCGAATATTATTTGGTGCAGTTCTAAATATAATTGTGTAATGCATATACTTCATATGTATGTATTTTTTAAAGATATTTATAGCATTCACCTCTAAGTTTTGCATCATTACTCTGAAGAAGTGGAAGAAATCCTTGCCATTCATCACTCGGATTCTGAGAACACTTTAATGACAGTGACAATTTTACAAAATCCACTATGCACGATATACTCGTAGGTGCGATATCGAGAGGACGGCGTAAAAGGAGCCTATAAATCTGTACCGCAATTGCGTTTGACCACCTACATGGCTGAAGCAATTTTTTTTCAAACTTGGTACGAGTACTTAGGTGTTTTAGGTGATTGTCTAAAGTGGTTTTTTTAATATTTGTTTGAGCTTGCTTGCCATACAAATTTTTCTACCATCTTAAATATCTCGTAAACGGCTCTTACGATTTTCATAAAAAAATATGTGTACTATTTTAGGTGTGGTCTATATTTTGGCTATCAAATTTGTTGACATATTTAGCTATTAACGGTACCTGCAATACAACCATTTTGATCAAAATTTTTCTACTGGAGGTTCTTCAAATTCCAATTAATACTGCATTTCAAAATTTTCGAAAAACTGTTTTTTTGGATTTTTGAAAAAAATATTTTTTTTTTGAAAATTTACCATTTGGACGATTTTTATTGAAATTTTGTTTTTAAGTTTATATTATTAAATATTTAAAATTGTCATTCTAATTCTTTTTTTGAAAAATTTAAGAAATATTTTATATAGAAAATTAAGTAAAAAACGACTTTATATAAATATATTTAGCCTTTTCTATTAATAATCTTTTGCAAACAATGTGATCGAACATAAGAGAAAGTACGTGCGATCCAGTCGTTCAAAATTGTAATAAAATATGTAGGTACCTATATATATTTTTTGTATTACCAAAATTCTTACGTAAAATGTCTAAAACATTTTTTTTTAAATACGTACCTATATTTTTTTTCAATTTCCTTATTAAAAATATATTAACTTGAAAATGTTGAAAAAAAAACATTGAAATAAAATATATGTATTATTAACTAGGTATAAACATTTTGAAGTAAAAACGTTTAAAACCAAATTTGCAACAAAATATATGTATATTTTTATTATTACCTACCAACATTTATACGTACAAATATTGTAAAACGACTTAAAAAGAGTCTACACGAATCTTCTGCTTGCGATTTTATCGAACATACTTGCACTTGTGTTCGACCACATGTTAGTAGAAAAGGTTTAATATTACGAAATGTTATATTAACAAAAGATTATGTCTCACACTATTCTTACATCCGGTGGGAGTTGCTTTGAAGCACGGAAAATGCTAGACAATCCATGCATATATTTCTTTTACTGGAAATGCTTTCTCTTTGGAGAATTCGATTGCCATGAAGATGAAGGAACTGTTGGGAGTTAGAAGTTAAATATAACATTTTATTTTTGTGTAAAGTTCCAACTAACTTACCTATAGCTATATGGCTGTTTATTGTGTGTATGCACCAATGGATTATATGGCACATTGGAAAATTTTGCTTTGGTGGAGTGGGAGTTTTTCCAGTTCCTGCAGCGCATGGACAAATGTCTCCATTGCAGTGGTCATATAGACTTGTGAAGCCACAACTTCCAGATCGTTCATAACAGCTTCGGTGGCTTTCCGTCTTCCCAAGTAAAGCAAGCCCAGTATCGATGAAGGTGAAACGATTCGATCCAGCGTAAAGAAATTCTTAGTCACATAATTGTATCAAAACACATGAAGCAATTGTTGTTCAATTTAATCAGAAAGCAATGAATGAGCTGTTGCTGTACAGTCATTTGTTGCCATTCTCGCTCAAAAGCTTGTCCAGTACAAATCCGGCGTTGGCGAAGCCATTTACAAAACTTGCAGCCAGATTCTGCATTCCTGAGTCCACTTGAATTAATGGGAAATTATTTCTTAATTAAACTTTTTTATGTGTACAACAATTCCCAGAACATATTTCAATCGAAACGAAGAACTAAAACTTGAAAAGAAAAACAGATAACATTCATCCAATTGTGTAAGACATTATAATAAGAACAGAATTATAAAAAAATATTTACGTACTGATTACTAGAATAATTTAATATATATTATGTATGGTCGTTAATGTTTCATAAGTTAAATAAATATGTATATATATACCGAAGCGAATGTTTTGAATAAAAAAAGGTAACGGAAACCCTTACTGTATTATTTATAATTTAAGTGCAATATGCATATGTACATAAGATCCATGTGATTTTTAAAGATACATAATTATGTATATATAAATGTATGACGGCCTACATCGTATGAAGTATTCAGTTCAGTTATTTTGGAAATATATATTTTTTTTTTAAACTCAAAATTTCAAAAACGAATCAATAGATTCTTTCGAAACTTCGTAATTGGTATTTTTTTTGACTTTATCTTAATAGTTAAAAAAAACTTCTTTTAGGTATATGCATATAGCTACCTACCCACCTACATCCTTCGTGTTCATTATTATATTTATATGTTTACATACCTAGGTTCCATCTATGTATGTACCTACATACATATTACTCTCCTATATTACAAATTTAAAATCCATACTATAAATTTAAATATGCTTTTGTAGGTAGGTACATGTGTAACTATATAACAAGTCATTGTACCATGAATCAAGGTAATCATACTTACATCGGCTTCAAACCTGCATAGGATAACTAGATTACCTACATACTAAACAGCGACAATGTTTAGCTACATTAAAGTTGTTAGCTCCAAGATCAAGACAACCCGCTCCAAAGATATATCTCAAAAGCAATGTTCATCTTGAAATACATAATCTGAAAATACTTTGAAGTGTATCTTTGGAACGGGTTATCCTAAAAACTTGGTTGATACCTTTTTGTAATCTACTCTTGATACTCTCAAAATCAGCATCAAAAGTTTTTATGTAGAAGCCTTATTGCAAAAAATCACTCTTGAAATACGCATATTTAGAATGATGTATGCGTATTCCTGGAGCAATTTTTTTTTATTCAACTTCTTTGCAAAAAATGTTGATGCTTCATTTGAAAGTATGAAGTGCTGATTCTAAAAAGATATCACTCACCTTTATTGGACATCCCGTTCCAAAGATATAGTTCAAAAGCTATTCGTATTCTATATTAAATAATATGTGTCTAAGAATCACATGAATCTTATGTATGCAGATTGCACCTAAATTATAAAGTTATATGCATATAGCTACCTACCCACATACATCCTTCATTTTCATTATTATATGCACATAAATAAAAAACTTACTTGTATTCTGGATGATTAAGAACTTCCTCTCTCATCCATGTAGCAGTTGTTGTGAATTCTTCAGATGCTCGTTTTTGTATCAAACGTAAGTACTGCTCAATGGTACACTGGGTATCGGCATCGACTTCCATCGATTGTAGGTAACTTTTGATTGTTGGAATGAGTCCTGGAAAGCCATCAGTTTAAGAAAAACAATGCATTTAAATTAAAATTAAGATTTGAGAGAATGAAGTTTTTACAAATTACCTTTCCATTTATGATTTCATCAATAGATAATCGATCATATTCATCGGGACAACATCCGTGTCCATTTACTTGTTCTCCGCATGGTTTAGTTTTCTGAATTGATTTTCTAAACCAGAATTTTTCCTTCCGACAAGCATCGCGTTTTTGTGCTGTTTGCATATTTTCATCTACTTTACTAATTCGAATTAGGAAATCCAATTGATAGGAAAGTATGACTCTAGTTAGAAGGACAAAGAAGCACACAAATGCTGCATTTTCAAAATCTGTCATCTGAGCTTCGCATGGTAGGAATTCAACACGCCAACCAATCGACGAATTTGGTGGCGGTGCTTTGAAACGCATTGTCTGCCAGTTGGTCGATTGAATGTTCTCAAAATGATCTATGTCTTCCTCGTCATTCTGATCAACTCTTTCACTGAACAAAGATACTGTATCACGGATGAATAGATGAACAACGTGTTGTGCTAATAGATGATCAATTTCTCCACTACGCAAGCGTTGGTAGACAGCTTCATCATAAACTAAAGGCACATCATTGTATCTGCAAATACAAACAAAAAAATACAATGTTAAACATGAAGGCATAGAATATAACTCCAAGTCTATACCTTTCACCTTCTGGCGATAGGAACGAATCAATGGAATCATATCTCGACTTTAGAATTCTAAATTTGTTTTCTTTAAAAGGCTTCAAACCTCGTTCTTCTTCGGTACGACAATCGACAGACGCACTTATAACATTCCAAAGACAATCCGATTCTGTTAGATAGCCTCGATATATGGGCGAAGCGGCAGTTAGAGCCAGCATTATAGGACATAGTGGTGTCAATTGATCGTACAATATTCTTGCTTCGACTATGTTACAAGCTTGGAAAGTCACCTGAAGGCAGCAACAACCCATCCCAAAGCCCATAGCATTAAGATGCACTATATCTGGTTCACCAGCAGGACTATCAGCAACGGGAATTGTTGTATTAGCATCCTTAAAAACTGTAACAGAGCAATTATACATATTTAAAAATAATTATGTCTCCCTTCCTACAAAACAAACTATGTACCTTTTCGCCTTATTTCTCGTTAATGTCTTAAAACGAGGATGTCCTGGATATATAGCCTCATCTGGAAAGTACAAAGATCGAGCCGCACCTTTTATATCATCAGGATTTGGACTACAAATAGGATGTGTAAACGATGGACAACCAAGACGTGGAAAATTTGTAATCGACATTACACATTCGTCTGGCTTGAGCAGTTCAGAAACTTCTTCACGGCGGTTTCTCATATTTGCTTCGACAAGATTAAAATGCGCCAGCAAACCTCCAAATGGTTTGCCAGGCGTACCTTCGATCATCTTATAACCTCCATATTCGGGTCGCCATAGGGATTTAACGCCGTTCTGATCAGCAAGTTCTTTTGCATTTAATTTTTCAAGGATTTCTTGGGCTCTCAGTGAGACCCTTGGCACTTTATTTTGTTCATCAAATTTAACAATTATATATTCAACCTGAAAAAAAAGACATGTAGTTATATATTTCTTTTATTGAAATAAAGAATAATTAAATAAATATGAAATGAAACTTACCAAATGTGAAAAAAAACTATTAATTAAGTTTTGGTAATTAGAAATGTCAGACAGACTTTTGACAACCCAACAACAAACAAATTATCTGTCAGTTTGAGCAAAAGGGTTTTTAATCCACCACTCACATGTATTCACGGATAGGAAAAAATGAGTAATTTAAGAGAGTTTTCTCTCACTCAACTCAAAAAAAAATTGCGGGTGTTTAAGGCAAGGGGGGTACGAGTCGCGCCTCTATTTAATTATTTTCTCTATGAGAGCAGGTAACAACTCAAAAATAATTTGAGTTTCGACATTTCGATGCGGCATTCGATATAATATTTTGTGAAACAGTTTATTTTATATCCCAACACGAAGTGAACAGAAATATGAAACGACTACCAGAGAGAAGGAAAAAGTGTCAGAACATCGTAAATAAACACTTTATCAGTAACCACACAATCATAGAGAAACTAACATAGAGGCACGACTTCGGGGGTTTATTCTCTTTCCCTACAAGCTAAATTGAGAGGATTTCCTTCGTTTTGACAAGCATGTGTTAGTTGCCCGTGCAATTTAAATGAAGCAGACACCAACACAGGCTTATCGAAACGGAGGAGTGCGCATTCTCACTTTTGGTAGATATGTTGACCTTATATATTTGAAATGGAAATCCGTTAAATTCAAAAATTGAAAAATTAATTGCTTTTTAGTTAAATTGTATTTTTCAAGGCCTTAATCAAACATAAAACATACTAATAAAAGCTTTTTGTTGATTCTGGTTTACAAATTAAGCAATATTTATTAATTTCATGTTCAAAATGAAGAAAATCCAATCAAAAAGTAGAACCAAACCATAGCATATTAATGCGTACGTGTCTAAATTCCACCACAAGAAATGACCAGTTTTCTCAATTCGAGGTGAGTATTTTGACAGATGACAAAATAATAAAAAAAGAAATTACATTGCAAAACAAATATTCGAAGCGAGTTATATTTTGATAATTTCATACTTTATTCTTTATTAAAATACATATAATTTATTTTATTGCAGTGCGCGCGCTACATCTTACATCAGATCTGGTGATTGGTGCTACTACGGAATACCGAGATGGTTATGTAGGATGCATTCGAGCTCTTCTTCTTAATGGGAAGATGGTTGATTTGAAGTCATATGCTATGCGTGGACTTTATGGAATAAGTTCCGATTGTGTTGGACGTTGTGAATCAAGTCCTTGCCTTAATAATGGTACCTGTTATGAGAAGTACGACTGATACTCATGTGATTGTCGTTGGAGTGCCTTCAAAGGTCCTATTTGTGCTGATGGTAAAAAAGTTTGTTTATTTTCTTTTCCAAGCTTAAACGTTTGTTTTTTTTTTTACAGAAATTGGCGTTAATCTTCGGGCAAGTTCAATGATTCGTTACGAATTTGAAGGTTCCTTCAGATCAACCATTGCTGAAAATATACGTGTTGGTTTTACCACAACCAATCCAAAAGGCTTCCTTCTCGGTTTCTCATCCAATCTAACTGGAGAATATCTAACCATACAAATTTCAAACTCAGGTAAGATTTGAAGGTTTAAATTTTAAGGTCATTTACGATGCTTTTTTGATTTCGGTTTCGAACGACAAGAGATAATTTATCCGAAGAAACATTTCGGTCTGGGGCAATTTCACGATGTACGATTCTCAAGCCAAAATAGTGGTTCCACTGTTGTGCTGCAGGAGGATAACTATGAAGCAGTGGAATACAACTTTGATATTAAAGCGTCTGCAGATGCACAATTTAAAAATATTCAATACATGTATATTGGAAAGAAGGAATCTATGGCTGACGGATTCATTGGTTGTGTAGTTAGGGCTCAGTTTGATGATATCTATCCTCTTAAACTTTTGGGCGTCTTGTGCCCAACCAATGTTAACGATGCTTCTTTCTGATAAAATATCCCAAATGGTTGGTGACAATAAGAATTAAATTCTGGTCACGTTGAAGTGTGTCTCTGGAGATTAACTTAACCCAAAGTGCGTTATCCATAAAACGAGAAGAGGATATTTGGTGTATCAATATTTCTATCACTGCTGCCGGTTGCCGCCGATTAGAGAAAGACCAAAAGAATTTATTTTTATCGTTTAATACTGGTAATGTAATACAAAATAAAGAACTTAAATTTACAACACAATTTTTATATTTGTTCGGACAATTAATGTGATGGCGGCAGCAGTCGAAAAAAGAATGCCAGTCTTTTTCACCCGCCAGGCAGCTCACAAGGAAAGTGGAAGATTTCTAACAGGGCTTTACTCTAGTCAGAAGAGTCGCGTTGCATGACTCTCTGGTCATTTCGTTCTCTCCGAACAAATTGTCAAAACTGGAATGCGTTCCGAAATTAAACCATTCATTTTTATTTATGGTGTGTTAGCATGTGGAGGTCCGTCCGCCACATCACTCCCCCGCCAGTTGAATGCAGGAAGCTAAATTCAACGATACCTGCTCGGGCGAAGAATAGAGCGCCCGGTTCGCGTTTTTTGGTCGGGTTCCGCGGACGTATGGTTCTCAGTAAACGAAACTCTTTTGATTATTGTTGGATTCGGCCTGGGCTGCTCAATTATGTCTTCAGTTTCCGTGAAACAAGGTTTTAAGCGGTCGATCCCGATAATTGATTCTTTGCCATTTATAAGTAATTTGAATGTTTTTTCGTTACGGTTAAGAACAATGAAAGGTCCTTCGTAAGGTTGTTGAAGAGGTTTGCGTACCGAATCGACTCTGACGAATACGCGAGAGCATTGTTTTAGTTCTTTAAAAATGAAAGGTTTATGGTTGCAATGACGCGAAGGTGCGGATGGACGAACGGTATCGAAATGACGATAAAGCTCCTTGACGAATTCAGATTGAGGAAAAACTGTTTTGTTGGCTGTTAGGAAATCCGAAGGTAGACGAATATTTTGACCGAACACTAATTCCGCTGAGGTAGCTTCGAATTCCTCACGATAAATTGTTCTGAGTCCCATTAAAACGTGTGGCAGTCTTCTAGACCACTGAATGTCATTATGACATTTGAGGGCTGCTTTAAGGGTGCGATGCCAGCGTTCAAGGAATCAATTCGCTTTTGGGTTATATGCAGTGGTGCGATGGTGTTTGATTCCAAGACGTTTACAAAATTCGTTGCATAATGCGGATTCAAACTGAGAACCTTGATCAGTTACGATGATTGACGGTATTCCGTACCGAGAAAACCAATTTGTAGATATGGCTTCCGCAACTGTTTCAGCTGTAATATCAGGAATTGGAATCGCTTCTGGCCAACGTGTATACCTATCAATCATGGTGAGTATATATCGAAAACCTTCTGAAGGTAAGAGAGGACCTACCAGATCGATATGGATCTCATCGACTCGCCTGGAAACCGGAGGAAAATTTCCAATAAGACTTTTGACATGCTTCGAAATTTTTGATTTTTGGCAGGCTAAACAAGCCTTTGCCCAATTGCGACAATCTTTATTGATGCCTGGCCAAATAAATTGTTTTGATATTGCTTTGACTGATGCACGTACCCCTTGATGGGCTAGGCAGTGAATGGTTTCAAAAATTGACTTTCGCAAATCTTTGGTATATATGGACGAGGGAAACTGGTTGAAGTATCGCATATGATTGATTCCGTTGTACCAGTAATAATGACCTTTTCAAAACATAGAGACGTTTCAGAAGAACGCAGATCGTGCAGCTCTTGGTCGTTGGCTTGTGCATTGGCGATAGATTGAAAGTCGATTTGTGTTGGTAGTGTAATTTCCTCAAGTCGCGAAAGTGTATCTGCGACAATATTTTCCGAACCAGGAATGTACTGAATGTCGGTCGAAAATTGTCCAATTAAATCGAGGTAGCGAAGCTGTCGAGGTGAAGCCTTTGAAGGTTTTTGCCGAAAAGCGAAAGTGAGAGGCTTGTGATCTGTGAAAATCGTAAAATTTTGTGCTTCAAGAAATGGGCGAAAGTGCTTAATAGAGAGGTGGACTGCTAACAGCTCTCTATCATACGTGCTGTAGCCGGATTGAGCGCGATTTAGTTTGGCTGAAAAAAATGAAAGCGGTTGCCAAATCTTTTCATTCCATTGTTGCAAGACACCACCGATCGCAAAATCTGAAGCGTCAACACATAGCGAATACTTGGCGTTTGGCCTTGGAAATACCAACAGGGTGGCTTGACAAAGTTCATCTTTGCAGCGTTGAAACGCGGTGGTTGTTTCTGAGGTCCATTCGATAGGAGTTTTGTCGTTCTTTTTCTTTTTGCCTTTGAGAAATTTAGTCAATGAAAATTGCACAGAAGCTGCCCTAGGTATGAAGCGTCTGTAAAAGTTTAACATTCCTTAAAACCGCCTCAACTCAGAAACACTTTTAGGAAGCTTGACATTAGCAATATCTTCCACTCTGCTAGGGCATGGTTTAACTCCCTCACCCGAAATAAGATGCCCAAGAAATGTAACATTTCTTTTGGCGAAATTACATTTTTCGGTATTTATAACGAGACCGAATCTTTCTAACCGCTCGAATAAAATTTTGAGATGACGCAAATGCTCGGCTAGGTTTTTCGAAGCGACCAAGATGTCGTCAATGTATGAAAAGCAGAATGGAAGGTCTCGAAGAATCGAGTGCATAAAACGCTGAAACGTTTGGGAAGCATTCCTTAGACCAAACGTCATTCTAGTGAACTCAAAAAGTCCGAATGGAGTTGTAATGGCTGTTTTGGGAATTTCAGCCTCATCAATAGGTATTTGGTGGTAAGCGCGTACTAAATCGATTATTGAAAAAATTGTCTGGCCATGCAGCTGATGACCGAAATCTTGAATGTGCGATATCGGATAACTGTCGGGTTGAGTGGCCGCGTTGAGTAACCGATAGTCCCCACAGGGTCTACATTCGCCATTTTTCTTGAGAACTAGGTGCAAAGGTGTAGCCCAGGGACTGCTGCTTGGTCGGCAAATGCCTTGTTGTAGTAGAAAATCGAATTCTTTTTTGGCGGCTTTCAGTTTATCTAGAGGGAGACGACGCGGTTTGCTGTTGATTGGTCGTGTAGACCCAGTGAGAATTGCGTGCTTAACGTCATGTTGTACTGGTCGTACAAAGACATTATCCCTAGAAATGATATTGTGCTCTTTAATTAATTGATGAATGTTCTCATCGACTGAGCCTTGAGCTAAACCTGAAAGTGTTTGCGTAGAATCTTGCTTAAGTTTGCCAAATGAGATAGAGTTAGATTGAGGGTCAACAAGACGACTATTTTTTAAATCGACAAGAAGTCCGAAGTTTCTAAGAAAGTCGGCGCCTAAAATGGGTTTGCTTACATTGGCGTACACAAAAACCCAAGAAAACTTTCGACGCAGTCCTAAGTCGAGAACGAGTCGTATGCGACCGTAAGTTGCAACTGATGAGCCATTAGCGGCGAAAAGTTGATTTAGGACGACTGCTTTTAATTGCCACAGTCGCGGGTAAAACCGAAATATCCGCTCGCGAATCGATTAAAAAATTGAATTTGTTCGCTGAATCCTGAATAAATAGACGGTAATTTGAAAAGAATGTGCCCGAATCGCAAGCCGCTAACGATTGGGCATTCCGTTTTCCGAAAAGTTTCGATTACGGTTCCTGAAACTGCAAGGCGGATCGCATTTAAGCGCTCGATCGCCAAACCGACGATGGTACCAACACCACTGATTAAATCGCTCACGAGAGTTACCTTCTGGACGCGGAGACGCTGACCTATCTCGTCTAGAGCGTTGAGTTACCTGCCGCCGCAAAGCTGCCACCTCTAACTGGAGTTCCTCCAAAGGTGAAATGCTGTTTTTTGTAGCCTCTGAAGATTGATTTGTTTCGCGAGAATTACTACCTAATGTGAAAACCTCATTTGAATTCGGAACCAACCTGACAATTCTATCCGCCGTCTGAGCGAGACTATCTAAACCATCAGCTGAACAAATTAAAATAGCTTGAGCTGTTTGAGGCAATCGCTGCAACCATAAACTTTTTAAAACCGAATCTTGAAAATTATTCCCGGATTGCGCACGCATTTCCCTCAAAAGTTCGCTGGATTTTTTATCCCCAAGAGCGGTATCGTGCAACAATCTCTGTAACCGAACATCCTCAGATTCGATGAGGCGATAAAGAATGGTTGACTTTAAGTGCTCGTATAAGCCGCTTCCGGGCGGATTCATGATAATGTCCCTACACATGTTAACCGTACGCGTGTCTAAGAGACCGAGTGCTGTAAAATACTTTGAATTATCCGACCTAATTTGGGCTACCGCGAATTGCCCTTTTAGGACCTTGAACCAAACGTCCGGGTTATCCGGCCAAAAAGGCAAATTTTTAAAGTTAAGTGCACTTACTTGAGCATTGGATGACTTTGTGTTGTTTCCGGCAAGGCTGACGGGGCTTGACGAGCTTCGGTTATCCACAGTGCTCTGCAGAGGATTTGCAACTGGATCGGGTGTGTCGGGCATTCTGATTTGATTTGCTTCCACCAGTACTCAGGATCGTAGATATAACATAGAATAAAAATAAAAATTAATCAGTTAAAACGAATGAAAAATTGTTAAACAGAATTAACATCATGTTAGTTGAACAAATGAGAAACGCAAGCGAGAAGCGCTGGAAACAAAAATGAAATGTACTTTACAAAATGTCTAAAGCGAAAAGCACTGGACAAGTTTATTATAATATTAACTACATAAATAATACAAGAGATAATAATAAAAATTTGTTGCGGAGTTTGCTCATCTATTGCTGATTTTTCTTTAGCACAGGGTTTCGGATTATCCACGCTGCTGTCTAACGGATCTTGTATAAAATTGTTCTGCAGGCACAAGTTTTTTTTTAATTTTGGTTGTTTAATTTGTCTGCCACTATGCACAAAGAAGAATAACTGGTTCATGCAGCACTGCTGTTGCCGTTAGCACACAAAAAAAAACAAGCGGTGCTGTGTACCGTTGCCTGAAATGATGCCGTTGTCAAACCAAAATCGAACGGTGTATATATGTGCCGGTGCTGATGGCCTGATGTTTTTTTTTGTAACCCCAAATTTTGCTTGACTGTGTTCAATTGGGTTATCTGGTGGTTGTTCGTAGGTGATGGAATAAGAAATTGATGCTGCTTTTGGCGACAACAGCAACCAAGTACTCGACAAAAAATTTTGCAGCCACTTGGGTCGAAAAGTCCGCTTCTACGCTTCTGCACTTCGTATCACATCGGGGTCACCAATTTGGGCGTCTTGTGCCCAACCAATGTTAACGATGCTTCTTTCTGATAAAATATCCCAAATGGCTGGTGACAATAAGAATTAAATTCTGGTCACGTTGAAGTGTGTCTCTGGAGATTAACTTAATCCAAAGTGCGTTATCCATAAAACGAGAAGAGGATATTTGGTGTATCAATATTTCTATCACTGCTGCCGGTTGCCGTCGATTAGAGAAAGACCAAAAGAATTTATTTTTATCGTTTAATACTGGTAATGTAATACAAAATAAAGAACTTAAATTTACAACACAATTTTTATATTTGTTCGGACAATTAATGTGATGGCGGCAGCAGTCGAAAAAAGAATGCCAGTCTTTTTCACCCGCCAGGCAGCTCACAAGGAAAGTGGAAGATTTCTTACAGGGCTTTACTCTAGTCAGAAGAGTCGCGTTGCATGACTCTCTGGTCATTTCGTTCTCTCCGAACAAATTGTCAAAACTGGAATGCGTTCCGAAATTAAACCATTCATTTTTATTTATGGTGTGTTAGCATGTGGAGGTCCATCCGCCACAAACTTATGTTCCAACAAAATACACCACAGAATGTTAAGTCTTTGGAAAGTAAGTATTATTAAAAAAAAATTTAAAAGTAGAAAACAAAAGAAATATTTTAATCGACACATCTCAAAAGTAGTCTCTAGTCCTTGCAGCAGTTAAGTGTAGAGTTATGATACAAATGTAATAAAATATTTTTTTTTTCTTTGCAGCACAACTTACTGAAGACTTCTGTGGTGTAGAGCCCGTTACTCATCCTCCAATTGAAATTGAAACTCGACCCCCACCTTTAGTCGATGAAGAGAAGCTAAGAAAAGCCTACAACGAAGTTAAGTTAGTGCTTTTGGGCAGTACGTGTTATAATTTGTTTTTATTTATTTAAGGGCCATTATTATGTGTACTATTTTTTTCTAGGTATGCTTGCTTTTTTTGTTTATCCGTATCGTTTTTATGGCAATTCTGATCGGAAGATATCTTCACCGACACAAAGGTGATTATCCTGCGACGAAGCCAAGGGTGCTGATAATGCTGACGACCCCGCGAAGCAATCAACAACTGGACACCAAGTAACGAAAAGAAAAGTGTGGTTCATTTAGAAAGGTAAAAAAAACAGATAGTTAAAAATGACAGCCGATAGAGAGATGAGAGCAAAGAGGTTTTTTTTAGTTATTTTTTTTACGAATAGGTACTTTTTAGATAATTTACATGAAAAGATTAGACTTACCCGGATTTGTAAATGTAAATCTAGTTCATTTCTACAAAATAAATTTGTATAATTATGTATGTACCTGCACATTTTTTGCAAAATTGTACAGAAAGCAAAAAATAATTGTGTGTACCAAAATAATCCCGTTCAATAATTGAATAAGATTTTTATTGTGTAGCCTAACTTTTACGTTTATGAAATCGATTTTAGGTAGATTGTAGGAATCTTTTGCATATAATGTGATCGAACATAGGACCAAGTACGTGCGATCCAGTCGTGCATTTTATTTACATTTAAATTCGCATTTTGCATACAATTGGAGACAATTTGCGATCATCTCAAACATTTGCGATGACACAAAAAATGTAAATTACATCTCCATACTTGCGAGCAACTTGCATCTTGTACGTAGTAGGCAAAAAGAAAAGAAAGTGCAAGGAAATATACAAAAATTGGAATTGGATATTATAAATATTCTTGTTTGTTTATAAAAATCGATTTTGGTAAAATTATTTGAAAAAAAGATTCTTTTTGTATGCAAATCTTTTGTATGAAGATGTTCTTAATAAAAAGGAGCTTTTTCTTTAACGGTCATAGTGGAGTTGGGAGTATAAATGGTCAAATCAGTTTATGTATGATTATTTGGGACTTTGGATAAGTGGCATTTTAACTAGTCTGTTTCTCATTACGCAGTTGAAGAAAATGTGAATGTTCGTAAAACGCAAACGTCCATATGATTGGAAATAAGTAACAAGTCTGCATACCTCTGATAAAGGCCACATTGTTGACACACGATGTGCGAGCACTTTGGTAATGTGCAGTTTTTGCTAACCATAGAAGCGCACCGAATATGGACGCCGAATATATTTTTTTCCTGAAAATGCTCCCTAAAAGTATAAATAATATTGCATATTCAAATATTCAAAAAAATGATTTTCGATTTAAAAAAACGATTTTTGATTTTTTTTTTGATAATTCATATTTGCGCAAGAATTAAGATTTTTCGTCAACTCATTTTTGCCTTAGCTTACTTATACATAATTCTTGGGGGGTCGGTGAAGAATATATCCTTAAAAATCACATGAATACTATGTGCCTTGTACATATGATGTGAAGTAATGTGCATAACTGCCTACCTACATCAACGTTTATCTACATTAAAGTTGTTAGCTCTAAAAGCAAGTTCGTAAAATTCAGTCGTGCTTTTTAAAACACATTTAAAATTAAAAATATATACATATATTTATTTATATATATATATATATGTCCGCTTTCCAGTTGGTTTTGAAAATATTTTTTTAAATAACTTAAAGAGGGATGTAAGCGATATGCTACATAACACGTCACATCCAATAAATACAAATCGTCCCTTTCTGTAAAATCTGTAAAATCAGTTTGTAACATTTGTGTGATTATTTTGAAATAAAACATTTTCTTTTTTAATTATGGTTAAATATTATTGTGTCGTTTAGTGTATAATTTATATTATATAAGTGTATAGCATAAGTGGAAATTAGTACATTGTTCATAAATCTAGAAAATAACAAAATCCTATTTCCTTTATGTGAAATATGTTTAAAAAAATACAAATTTCAAAAGATTATAAATTCAAAATGTGTCTCCTACTTCTCCTTCACAAACGTCCATTGACTCCATGCCACCCTCGATAGCATGGATCTGTTCTTTTAAATCATCAGCCAAAGTATGTTCCGCCAACGCAACGGGATCTTCATCTCCAATAATAATTTTCTCTGGATCCGGAGCTCTTGGAAGGAACGACTCATTGGGATAGATTTTCTCGAACATATTTTTAGCATTCTGAATAGATAAATCATAGTCAATTTCGAGGAACGGTCCACATGTGGATAAGAGCCTAGGCACACGATTCGTAGAATAAGTTTCATTTTGTTGATATATTTTACATCTTTTAATAAGGAAATAAGCAGCAAATAGTAGTTTTGGGGAGCCATTAATATTGGTATTAAATATTTGTTTAACAAATGGTTCCAAATCAGCTTCAGGGTCAGTAGATACGTCTTCAGCAGTGATGTGAATCAAATCTGAAATAGATAAGTTTGTTTAACATAAAAGAAAGTAATAGGTTTTAGTATTTTAGATTAGATTAGTAAGAAAATCAAATTTTAAAGCTGCTTTATTTTTTTAGACGAACAACGTATTAACGAAATAATTAAAAAAAAAATATTAAATTTAAATTGTTGAGCCAATCTTTTCTTGAATGAAACTCGCTATAAGTGAACTTGAGCAGCGACATAATTTATAAAAAAAAAATCCCTAAAACAAAGTTGCATATGTTAGAAATTCTATAAATTATGTATGAAAACAGTAATCCCCTATTTTTTTTACTTTGAAGTCTTCGTCATGAAAATATAATGTTTAATAGAATTTGTCAACTTACACAATCCTTTAGGACACGTTCCTGAATAATGCGAAAGTTGCAGCAAAATTGCTCCTCTGGTAGTATCCGAACTGTCTATCAGCCTTATTACATTCGCTCCGCCACCACCTGAGTTCTGATCCCCATTACCGATTGGCGTGGAAGTTATATAAACACCGCGTACTAAATTACCACATCTGTGTTGTCCTTCAGCTAGAAAATTACTCGGCAATACACCAACAGACAGGCTTCCACAAGATACGACCAAATGTTTTGCATCAAGAATGTGTCCATCAACTTGCAGTGTAATAACATCTTCCGTGGTAGAAACAACATTAACCTTTCGCTTCAAACAATAAGTTCCACCAAAGACGGCACATAGTCGACAGAAACACTGTGGAATCTCTGCACAACCATACATAGGAAACAAGAAAGGACTATTGCCATATCTACCTAAGCTCTGCAAGTAGCTTTTCATCTTCTCGACTGGGTAGAGTAGGGTAGTATCTAACCACTGACGTTGTTAGTAGGTATAGGTAAATCTAGTTTAGTTATATTGTGCAGGATTAAATCCGAAGTAGGTAAGATTACCTTGATTCTTAGTTTAATGAATTGTCGAATGCATATGATTCAAGGAATGGTTACATAGGTACCATCCTACAAATGTATATTTAAATAGATTTTAATTATGTAAATTAGGAGGGTAATGTGTACCTACCTATATAAATGGCTCATAGGTATGTAAATATATGTACATATTTATGTATATATTATACATATGTAAGTTAACGAAATATTTGCAACGGATGCAAACCACCTACACCATTGTCTTGCCTCACATTCCACATACGTGAGAGAATGTGCTGACAGCGCGTCTGCTGCACCAACAACGGATGGTGAGACACACGAGAATCGCAACACGCCGGCATGTCATGGGATAGGGGTTGGGATATCCTAAGTAAAAATTATAAGTTCTTTCCAATTGTAAGTCAGTTTATTTTGTAATGTGAAATAAAGAGGTTCGTCCTCCGGAAAAATATATTTTTTTAATTTAAAACAATAAAATAACTTACTTGGCGCCCAACGTGGGGCTTTGTGAGTGAAGAAAAAAACCTGGGGTAAATTAACGACGCGTAAGACGACGTAAAGTACCTCGCCGTGCTCGTTATATCTAGGAAAGTGCGCGTAATAAAAAATCAAAGAAAAAAAGCGCGTAAGCCGATGTAAAGTACCTCGCCGTGTAATAAAAAATCAAAGAAAAAAGCGCGTAAGCCGATGTAAAGCACCTCGCCGCGAGTGTAAGGAAAAAACTCACTAAGCCACGAACCCACAACCAGATCAGCAGTCGTTAGACAATCTGAAGCCAACGAGGGAGTGCAGGACGAGAAGGCCCTAGTAGTAAAGCAAACGGAACCAACTTCCCCTGCCAGCGCTGGAAAAATGTTTATAGAGTAAGATAAATTTAAAAGCTACATATAATATCAAATCTTGCCAACAAGTGTAAAACAAATTTTTTTTCTAAGAACTAAAGTCAGTCAATAATATTAAGTAATTAATTAATAATTCGTGTGAAAAAAGCTATTTTATAAAAAAAGGAAGTTTGAATATTTTTCCTAAACATTATTCATTTTTTACAAAAATACAATAAAAATGCCCCCTAGAAAACTGGTTAATCAGTCGACTCCCACCGCTAACCAAGATGAAGAGCAATCGGGAATATCCAATGAACAAAATTCAGGTAGTACAAATGCACCACCACAAAATTCAGGTGCGTCGCATCCTCAGAACGTAGAGGCAACCCCTGAATTAGAATCACTAATTGCTTCAATTGTTAGTCGCGTCCTCGAAACCCAAGGAGCAAGTATCTTACAAAATATATATAGTCCTAATAGAGGAGTTAATAATCTTAATAATGACGAAGCAAATGAAATTAATATTGTAAGAAACAACCCGAATATTTCTGACATGGACAAAATCCCTGATTTAGTCAAATGTCTAAAAAACTTTTCTGGCGATCCAAACGAATTTGGATCCTGGAAAAAGAGCGTAGATCGAACGCTCGAATTATACGAGCACTTGAGGGGAACTCCTAAATACTATGCTATATTAAGTGTAATACGTAATAAAATTCTAGGCAATGCTGATATTGCACTAGAGTCTTACAACACCCCCTGAATTGGGACTCCATCTCGAAATGCCTGATCATGCATTTCGCAGACAGGAGAGATACGACAACTATAGAATATCAAATGTCATCCCTTATACAAGGAAATAAAACGGTTCATGAATTTTACCAATCAATCTACTCTCACCTATCACTCATTCTGAATAAAGTAGCTTGTATGGACGTAAGTCCCGACGCGATTAAGGTACTTACCCAAACATATCGTGCTAAGGCCCTGGACACTTTCATAAGAGGTCTAAGGGGTGATTTACCACGACTGTTAGCAACAAGAGAACCCGTTGATCTACCGCATGCCCTTAATTTATGCCTTAAATTAGAAAACCAGAATCTTAGAGCAAACCATTTTAACAATAATGTGATCATAAAAAAGACACAACCTTCGAACCCTGCTTTTGCACCCCAAAACCAGCCTCAACGTTTCCACAGAACATCCCACAATACAACATCCAGACCGACTCAACCCCAAAATTCCAGATACATTCCCCAAAGCATGCCAAACAACAACCTTCAACAACCACAATATCCTTCTTTCTCAGGGGCGGTCAATCAAAATCAAAATTTCTATCCTAGAGCTCAGATACCTCAAACCTCGGGTAATCAAAATTTTAATTCATACAATCAGGCAAGAGCTATACAGCCACACCAACAAAATTGGCAAAAAAATAGGCAGCCTTTTATAGGAACGCAAGTGAAAAAAGAAAACCCCAGCCAACAAATTAGGAGAGTAATAGCGCAGGCTAACAACATAGAAACACAGGAAGAAATAAATCAATATGAACAGGTCATAAATGAGACTGATAAAGTTTCAGATGAAACTCTACAGGATTATATGAATACTCTTGATATTAATCAATACTCGTATGAACCAGAAGAAACACAAGACTTCTCGGACATACATTTTTTAGGTTAAGAGATTCTTCGCTACCTTACGTAGAATGTAAAGCGAAGAATGGTCAAATTTTGAAAATACTTATAGATACAGGGTCTAACAGAAATTATATTCAACCTGGCCTGATCGAAAATCCACTACAAAATTCAAAAAGTTTCCTGGCCACCTCAATAGGAGGTAATGTAGAAATTAAGTACCACACCTTTGTCAATCTTTTCAGTGACAGAGAGAATAAAATTAAATTTTTCCTACTTCCTTCATTAAAATCATTCCATGGAATACTTGGGAATGATAGTCTTAAGGAACTATCGGCCGTTATCCATACAAAAGAAAATTATATATTAGTTAATAATAAGAAATTTCGAATAAAGCAACAAGCTTCTAACACTATTAACTAAGTTGCAATCAGAAATGATCACTTAACGGAAGATCAAAAAAGTAAGTTACAAAGCTTAACAGACTCTTAACCAAAACTCTTTCTTGAACTCGATGAGAAACTAACATTTACCACCAGTGTGAAAGGTAGAATAAGGACAAAAAACCAGGATCCAATATATTCAAGATACTACCCCTATCCGATGAGTCTTAAGGAAGAGGTAGAAAAACAAATAGACCAACTTCTTGGTGATGGTATCATCAGACCATCTCGGTCACCATACAACGCACCCATATGGGTTGTGCCAAAAAAGGCGGATGCTTCAAACGAAAAAAAATATGGAATGGTAATCCACTACAGGAAGCTAAACGCAGAAACTATACCTGATCGATACCCCATTCCAGAAATAAATTCTGTTTTAGCGCAACTTGGAGAAAATCAATGTTTTTCAGTAATCGATCTTAAAAGCGGGTTTCACCAAATACCTTTATACGAAGGGGACGTAGAAAAAACAGCGTTTTCAGTCAATAACGCGAAATATGAATTCGTTAGACTCCCGTTTGGTCTAAAAAATGCCCCATCAATATTCCAAAGGGCACTAGACGATATTTTGCGAGACCACATAGGCAAAATATGCTTCGTCTATATTGATGACATAATTGTTTTCAGTAAAGATACAGAAACCCACTTCCAAAATTTGTCCACAATTTTCAAAACACTTCAAGATGCCAATCTAAAAGTACAGGCTGATAAATGCGAATTTTTGAAAAATAATATCGAATTTCTGGGATTTATTATCTCTGCTGAAGGGATAAAAACAAACCCAACCAAAGTGGAAGCAATAGCTAAATTCCCATACCCCGTTACACTAAAAGATTTGCGGTCTTTTCTTGGTCTGTCAGGCTTTTACCGCAGATTTATTAGAGACTATGCAAAGCTGGCAAAACCTCTGACAGCCCTTTTAAGAGGGGAGGATGGTCGAATTTCTAAGCAAAGTTCGAACAAAAAACTTATACATCTGGACGAAGAAGCCATAGCGGCATTTGATAAATTAAAAAATTCACTTATATCTGAGGACGTAATCCTCAGCTATCCAGACGTCAGTAATGAATTTCATCTTACGGATGCCTCCAATCATGCTCTAGGAGCTGTATTAGCTCAAGATGGGAAACCCATTACGTTCATCTCAAGAACACTGAGTAAAACGGAGGAAAGTTACGCGGCAAATGAGAAAGAAATGCTTGCCATTATATGGGCATTAAATTCTCTGAGGAACTACCTATACGGTTCAGCGAAAGTCCTCATATTTACTGACCATCAACCGCTAACATATGCTTTAAGCAACAAAAACACAAACAACAAGATGAAACGTTGGAAGGCTATACTCGAAGAGTATAACTACGAGTTAAAGTATACTCCTGGCAAAGCTAACGTAGTTGCAGATGCCTTGTCCAGACCGCCGCAGAATGATCAAGTTAATGCGCTTACCGCAACCCAACATAGCAACGAGAGCTCCACCCAAACCCTTATTCAAACCGCTAATGAACCTATAAACGTGTTCAAAAATCAAATTTTTCTTAGTGTAGGTGACACACCGGACTACAAATTCGAAATAATCTTTCCGACGTACCATCGTCATACCATTGTAGAACCACTCTTCACCCAAGAAAAACTAAAAGAAATTCTCAAAAAATATCTAAATCCCTCTATAATAAATGGCATAAAAACAGAAGAGCCTATTTTAGGGAAAATTCAAGAGATATTTCCTACACATTTCCGATCATATAGAGTACGATTCACAAGGAAAATGGTAATAGATTTAATAGATTCAGACCGTCAGGAAGCTGAAATTATAAAAGAGCATAACCGAGCTCACAGAAACAACAGGGAGAATAAAATCCAGTTACTGCAAAAATGGTACTTCCCCAAAATGCAAGAAAAAATAAAAAAAATAACTGACATGTGTCAAGTCTGCAAAGAGCACAAATATGATAGACACCCCAACAAGATAATCCTCCAACCGACCCCTATTCCTCAGTACCCTGGTCAAATTTTACATTTAGATCTCTATTTTACAGACAAAAAGATTATCCTTACGGCAATAGACAAATTTTCCAAATACGCCCTAGCGAGGATCATACCATCTAGATCTTCTGAAGATATTAAACAACCCCTTAGAGAGCTTATATTATCTTTCGGCGTACCGCAATATATTATAGTTGACAATGAAAAAGCTTTGAGTTCTAACTCAATATCTTTCATGGTAAAAAACTTTTTCAATATAGAAATATTCAAAGCACCACCCTACGTAAGTTCTGTGAACGGACAGGTTGAAAGGTTTCATTCAACCCTATCCGAAGTGATGCGTTGTCTGAAGTCCGAACGAACATTCGGCACATTTTCAGAACTATTGGATAAATCCATTTTCGAATATAATAATTCAATTCACACAACTACAGGCAAAAAACCGTTAGATGTATTTTTCGCGAGACAGCTCTCCCACAATCCCATATAACTTAAAAATGAAAGGGAAATTATCAGAAATAAAATAGAAAATAAGCAGGAAATAGACTTAGCATATCACAACAAAAAAAAGCATCAATTTAAAAATTATGCAGAAAAAGATATCATTTACGTTAAGATAAATAAGAGAATAGGAAATAAGCTTACCCCGAAATATAAAACAGAAATAGTAGCTAAAAATAACAATTCCACAGTTATCACAGATTCCGGCAAAACTGTCCACAAAAATCTAATAAAAAATTAATTCTTCCGTAGGTTACTATTACTACTACCCCTGTGTGCAGCAAATGTACAAATTGTGGATTATTCGAAATCCCAATTGATAAGAATAGATACAGGCACCGCAAAAATTCAGACAGGATTCTTCAAGATCATCCATATTATTAACATAGAAGAGTATAATGATCTGGTTACGAAAATAGAAAAAACTCTTAAGTTATCAAATCATGACCACCCACTCTATCCCATTATTTCATATGAAGTAACTAAAATTAAAGATCAGCTGACAAGGCTCAGAACCAATAAAAGAAAAAATAAAAGATCATTGGACTTCATTGGTAGTGCGTGGAAGTGGATTGCGGGAAATCCAGATCGCCACGATCACGAAATTTTAACTGAAAAAATGAATAATGTTCTGGAAAATAACAATAGGCAAGTAATTATAAATCGAATGTCTTTGGCAAAAATTAATGAGATTACAAATATAACAAACGAAATTTTGAAAATTGTAAACAAAGAAATAAAAGAAAAAGACTCAAGAATATTCAAAATTAAATATGAACTCGATGTAATCAAAGAAGAATTATTAAACATAGCTTACGCAATCCATTGGGCGAAAGCTAATGTAATTAACTCATATATCCTATCAAATAAAGAAATTGAAATGACAGAAAATATACTGAAAAAAGAAAATTTTCCTTTTGTAAATATTGACGAAGCGCTCGACGTTTCCAATATAAAAATTGCCTCTGACGGTAAAAACCTAATTTATATAATAAGTTTACCACTAACCGATTCTGAAATTTGTAATATTCTAATAATTAAAGCTGTTAAATTCGGATCCAAAATAAATAAAATTCCATTTGAAAAAATTTTAAATTGCAAAAATAGAATATACGGAATTAAAGAAAATTGTATGAAAATTAACGATCATTCACTTTGTAACCATAATAACCTTAAAGATATAAGTAATACTACATGTATTCCCAACCTCCTAAAAAGCCAGATACCCACCTGTGTCACAACCAACAATAGACATGTGCCGTCAATCGAAGAAATCTCAACTGGTGTGCTCCTTTTCAACCAATTCAACGATTCAGTGACCATCAACAACGACCAAATACCAACCTTTACCAGCAATACTCCAGCTTAGGTCATCAGGACAAGACATTGAAGAAGTACTTTCTTTAGAGATGATCAAAGAATTAGAATTCAATAGTACAAAACAAATAAGCATTCTCCAAGATAAGAACACGAGAAACATGGGGATCAATATACTATTGGTAATAATATTGGCCATCGGAATTATAGCTTACCTTTTCTCAAAATTTAAATCACAAAAAATTGCAATACACGAAACTGCCGATTCACCTGAAAATTCATCAAAATCAATTAAAATAGGAATCAGAGATTTAACACAACTCATGAACACATCATCAGCTGTAACGTCGAACGAGGGCGTTCGAACTTAAGCGGGGAGGAGTTAACGAAATATTTGCAACGGATGCAAACCACCTACACCATTGTCTTGCCTCACATTCAACATACGTGAGAGAATGTGCTGACAGCGCGTCTGCTGCACCAACAACGGATGGTGAGACACACGAGAATCGCAACACGCCGGCATGTCATGGGATAGGGGTTGGGATATCCTAAGTAAAAATTATAAGTTCTTTCCAATTGTAAGTCAGTTTATTTTGTAATGTGAAATAAAGAGGTTCGTCCTCCGGAAAAATATATTTTTTTAATTTAAAACAATAAAATAACTTAATTTGTATAATAATGAAAGTGAATGGTGTATAGGTGAGAAAAAATCGTTTTTTAAACTGATAAAAACTACCAAAACGATCACTTTAACCAGTTTCTCGAAAAAATGAAGAACGCCATTAGATGTCGATTTCAAAAAAAAAAATCAAAAATTAATGTTAATTATAAAAAAAAAGTTATTTAAAATGTTGATATGTAAAATTAGTTTGGCTACTTAGATCTTCTCAGATATAAAATTTGACAGAAATCCAATGTACAGTTACCGAGAAAGCCAAACATTTTAAAAACCGTTATGTGAAAAGTATCGTTAATAGACTTTTCCCGTAAACTGGATTCATATCAGATGATAGATATTACCAACAAAATAATTCTCAAAATTTTTTTTTATCAAAATCGTTGGAGCCGAGAAAAAATCCGAGAAAATCCAATTGACAAGTGACCAGCTAGCAAGCAGCTTGATTTGCTCTTAAATCCACGAGCAGGGCATCTGTCATACGATGGTTCAATTACATTAAAAAACTTCGTCCAGAAAAGAAAGTAGCGATGGCAATGCGAGGTAAGTAATTTGTCATCATCTTCATTCTATCAACACAACCAAGGAATAGCGAGGTCATCACCAGAAATTTTAGACTAAATAACAATGTCCATCCCGTGCCGATTTTCACGAAGTAAACATTAAACAGATTGTCTGAACTTGAGAAATAAGTTCTGGGGTTGTTGTGCGAAAAGATTTGTTGAAGAAATAAATTAATTTATGCCGATTTCGTTTCAAATTAAAACCAATTTTTTTTCTTGAAAAACAGATCCGTATTGAATCTCTTTTTCGAGACGGACTCAAAACTGATTTTAACAAAGGTTCTAACACATACTCATAGAGAAACTATACTACACTATAATCGCAAGTAAAACATATATATGTACATACATAATTAATATTGATATTGACGCTTTCACTTATTTATATCATAAGTTATCGCGAATATCAAACAATTCGTTGAGTGTATTTGTGAAAGAAACGGATAGATTTGATGAAAGCTGTCACAAATCTATAACAATGTAGGTAATGTTAGCTTGATTTTGATTTCAAGTCTAATGAATAGCCGAATGGATGATTCAAGGAATATTTACATAGTCACCTCCCTACAAATATATATTTAAATGAATTTTAATTATGTATATTAGGATTGTAATATGTATCTACCTACATAGATGGAACCTAGGTATGTAAGTACCTTCACATATAATGAAAGTGAAGGATTTGGATGGGTAGGTAACTATATGCATATAACCTTGTATGATAGGTGCAACCCTATATTATATTCATGTGATTCTTAAGAATACATATGTATAAATTTATGATGGTCAACTCTACATAGTACATACCTATGTAGCTATTCATTGACGTATGCAAAAATGTTGTAGGTATAGTTTGAGGGAAAAATGCAATTCTGGTTTGTTAAAAATGTAGCTTTTTTGTAAATTTAGAAATCCAAAGAGAAATTTTAAAAATTCTTCTGGAAAATTAAAACTAGGAAAATTGTGAGCGCAGAATTTCGCTTAAAACATTTCTTCTCAAAATCAACGGTTATTCAAGAATTAAAATTAACTAACCTTCTAATCTCTCCGAAGAGTCTGTTATGCCGCTGCTTGTCATATTTTTGAATTGAGCGTTAAGTTTATCGTTCGATTACGTTAGATCGACAGAATCCGTCATCGGAAGCGATGCTCGATGTCCACTATACGAACTTGATTAACTACTGTGTTTTTTCAGCGTAACCCTTTGCCTAATGGTAATTGTGTTTTCACAATACCAGTTCCTTCGTTTTGTGTATTGCTTTTCTGCAGCCGCTCTTCTCTGCCTTAATTATTAAGAACCACATTCGATGGTTCGTTTGCATTTTGATTATCCTCAGACTGTTGTTGTAGCTCGCATAATTCATTTTTATGCTCATCACTTGCAATTAAATGTTCCTTTTCGTTCATGGCTGTAAAAGATTCTTGGATGTGTGCTTCATATTATCATCAGTATATTGAGAGTCTTGTAATTGAGTCTCAGATTCATCGATGTCTTTTAATGGGTGCTCTTTCGTTGATGTCAGACGTTTGGATATTGGTTGCTCTTCAGCCATCATAAGATATAAAAAGCCATATTTTAATTAAAAATGCCTTTAGAAAAAAATATAATAATTTCACTAACCTGGGGTATGACATTAATCAATGATTCTATGCACATATCGAGTCGCATTATCTGTGAGAAGTTCGATACACTAACGGTCTTCCTCATTGACAGTGGCTGTACGTGGGTGGTTTCATGTTCTTTTACGGCCACGTTTTGCCGCAAACGATATAAAGTTAGAATACTTTCCACAGCAGACACCTTTTGTATATTTTTCAATATAAGTCTCTCCATCAGTAGTGGAAGAATTATCACCACTTGCAGCTAATTTTGCCAATGACTCTCTATCTATGTCCATCTATACGTGTTATGTGTTTAGGTTTGATGGCCTTAGGTTACCTGCGGCTCTTGGACGAATCACCATCTTCATCACGGCGGACAGTTCCTTAAGAAAAAGCAAATATTTATGGATTATTTTATCATATAAGAGTTGAACTTAAGAAAATAAAAAAAAAACGGCGAGCCTAAATCTCCGCTGTCGACACACAATGAGTTACATACCTAGAGATCCAATACTTCCCAGACTATAGTATGGTGGTTTAATCTGTTCCAATTTCGGGTCCTTTAATGTCATTATTCGGAAAAATAATTAGACCATCACGTGTAGATGTTTCAGTTTAGGAAAGTAAACACGATTTACTTGAATTTTGATTTTCTCAATCGCCATATCCTAGCTCAAGAGAATTTGGCCAAATTCTCATGAGGATACTCATTGGAGGAGGTAGAATACGTGCTTTGATTGACTAGTGCATAACACTGTGCCTACTTGTAAATTATGATCGTAAGAATGTGTACTCGCGGCTTCCGAGCACGGCCTATTTCCACAGTATTGTGAGACCATGATGTTACAGGATCAAGTTTCGGAAAAAATGGAACACTTTTGGCGGAATTGTTTGCTAGAAAGAGCAACATAAGGTACAATCAATATAATGATGCAATGTTTTTTGGCTAAAGGATGTGGCCTGGAAGCCACCCGCTTTCTGACGCATGTCTCTAAGCTGATCTTTTGTCATATCTTGGAACTTTGTCACCACACAATGTCTTCACGTTCCCCATGAATACAAGGATTTGGCCTCCAGGTTAATGCAGATGCTCGGCAACCATAGGGGATACCATTGCCATCGAATTGGGACATCCGATGGACGGTAAATTCACTGGATGCCAAGACTGAATTCGAGGAACAAATTATCAAAATTGGTAAAGCAATTAGAAGATAATATGTCCTCAAAATTATCAGCTTCTTCGAACATTATTGAATTGAGGTAGTTGTTTGGAAGTGTTTATATTTCAGAAATTTGTTAAACTTAATTCGAGAAAATAAAATTATAAATTTTTGCGGGAATTTTAGGGCATCGAATAAAAAAAATTTATGTCCGAAGTTCTGACATTCTGAGAGACACGCAGCTTATACACAATATATTTTTTTGATTAAAATAAATAAAATTGTGAAATAACCAATAAAGAAACAATTGTGAAAATTGAGAACTGTCAGATTGACTTATGACAAATCAACAAAAAAAATGAGCTGTCAGTTTGAGCAAAAGGGTTTTTTAATCCACCACTCACATGTATTCACGGATAGGAAAACATGAGTAATTTAAGAGAGTTTTCTCTTAGTCAACTCAAAAAAAATTTGCGGGTGTTTAAGGCAAGGGGGGTACTAGTCGCTCCTCTATGTAATTATTTTCTCTATGCACACAATAGTGTGATTGTCTGTAGGTATTCTGTTCATTCTATACCATTCCAAATCAAATATAAATTCTTTTACATTTTTTTGTTTGAAAAGTAATGAAACAGACCCTTCAAGCAAGCGACCATAGAAAAACTAACATAGAGGCATGACTTCGGGGGTTTATTCTCTTTCAACCAACAAGCTAAATTGAGAGGATTTCCTCTATTTCGACAAGCATGTGTTAGTTGCCCGTGCATTTTAAATGGGACAGACACCAACACAGGCTTATCGAAACGGAGGAGTGCTCATTTGCACTTTTGGTAGATATGGTGAGCTTATCCATTCAAAATGGAAATCCGTTAAATTCAAAAATGAATTGCTTTTAATTAAATTGAATTTTTAAAGACCTTTATCAAACAAAAAACGTACTAATAAAAGTTTTTTGTTGATTCAAGCTTACAAGTTCAGTAATAGTTCTTAATTTTATGTTCAAAATGAAGAAAATCTAGTCAAACAGTAGAAGCAAACCCTAGCATATTAATATGTGTCTGCCTTAATTTTACCACAAGAAAAGACCAGTTTACTCAATTCGAGGTGAGTATTTTGACAGATGACAGAGCAATAAAAAAAAAGAAATTAAATTTCAAAACAAATATCGGAAGTGAGTGAATCATTTCGATTACGTCTTTTTTGTTTAATTTAATTATAATATATTTTACTTGTTTGCTTGCATAGCGATGTTGATTGGAAAGCAGACTTCAAATGAAATATACATTGATTGAAATGCGCAAGATACATGGAAATTACTTACAAAACAATAGGTATGGTTTTGCCATTTATGTATGTAATTATTTTTATTCCAAAAAATGTATAAACTTTTTTAAGGAACCAACCATTGTCTTTGAAGTGGATATTAATATCTATTTCAGGAAAATTTGTGCTTCACACAAATGAATCAACAGATGAGCGATTTGTTAGCAGTCCGACAACTGTTTAAGCACACAAACATTGGCAATGACTGGCGGTAGTCCGAAATCTTCTGGACGACAAGAGTAAGATGCGTTAAAATCCTATAATAACCAAGTCCTGTCAGATCTGGATGTTAAGCTTCACTATCAATTGAAAACAATAGTTGCCGAAGATCCAGCTAACAGAGGCAGCGTGTGAAGCTATTACAAATGAGTATTCTCTCCTTCGTTCCCAAGATACTTTCGAATCGGATGTAGCTAGAACACAACCCTTAACTGCACGTAGTCTGGAAACTCTGATTCGTCTATCAACAGTTCAAGTCCGTGTACGTATGTCGGCAACACTAACTGTCGACGATGCACAAGCTGCAATCGAACTTGTTCAATTCGCCTACTTCAAGAAAGTTCCGGAAAAAGAAAATAAGAAACGTCGTTGTGAAGGTGATGGTGATTCAGATGAAGAAGAAACAGAGACTAATAGCCAAGAAATTAACCCCACGCGGTGAAGAAAGCGCACCAGGAAGGCAGAACAATCGCAAACAATTTAAGCAGATGATGATGATTTCGTCCAACCCCAACCCGATGCCGGTGACCTGACTCTATGCTGACTTCATTTGTGGGCCAAATTATGATGTAATTTGCTTTAACGTTAATAATTATTTGCTTAATTCCTTTTTGTTATCTTTAGCGCACCGCCAGACTTCTGTAAGGAATATATTCGCGTTTTGTTTAGCTTAAGCCGCATCTCCCAGTTGCATCCTTTATAGAACGGCTCCAGGAAAGAAGGAATCTTCAACTAGAAAGTATAATCAAAGCCATCCATTGCTGTACGTCAGAGATAAAAAACAAATCAACCACATACAAATCGAAAATGGATACTCAATCAAATAACTGCTTATCATATGTGGAATCTATGACATGTAAATGGTATGACAGGTAAATAGTTCTCGCGGTATCTCTGCGTAGGGCGCTACTCATGCTACTCACTACAAGAATATTCATATTGGTTGTTTTATATTGGAACCAAGGTGCATTGAAACATCAGTCATTCATAAGTACATTCGAAAAGTCCATTAAGAACCGAGCCGAAATGAATATGTACACTATACCATCCAGAAAGACCTGGACATACAAATACGAAGATGATAAGTGTGTTCGATATCATTATCTTACCGAAACCCCAAATGAAAAAAGAGTGCCCCTCCTTAATTGTGCTATAATTTGTGGTGACATTAATATCTGGCCAAACCCAACAATCGAATCGCCTAATGAGCAGTTACCTCCAAGTCCTTGAAGTTTCGATCCGAAGATATCGTCAGCATTGATACTCCATTCCGTAATGTCGACACATTATTTCGCAGTTCATTTCATCTCTTTATCAAGGATTTGAGGCATATTCAAAAAATAGACTATTAAGATGGCGGAAGTAGTGTAGTTAGTAATAGAAATACCAACACAAATACTTTTAATAATAAACAAACAACACCGGGCAAACTGTGATATTGATAGCTTTGAGATCGAAGTTGCCACTAAAAAGTCTGGAGACACAAATTTAGGATTCAAAACTGATGAAAGTTACAATATTCCGATTTTATATGACCTACGAAAATTACCTGCCAAAATAAATGCAAGCTCCTTTTTCGGAGCTCGCCATGTTCTTTCGACCTTTCAACAAATAATTTGGTTCGACGATGAGGACAATGTTCAAGTTTCGGTATCGCGGTATCATTTTGGATACAACAGTACTTTTCAGTAGTCTATAAAACGCACTCTTTCTGCAATGACTTGCAAAACTGAACCGTTTTCACTGGTACATTACGGATTCACAGAGTTTCCCATTTGTTTCGAAATTGTACCCACATTTGGCAGCACACGGAGCCTACCCGGAACGTGAAACTTATACAGACGAATACTTCAAGGAGATATCAACATTCGCAAAGCTAAGAGGAATTCAGGTCATTCCTGAAATAGACACACCAGCTCATGCTGGCAATGGATGGGATTGGGGACCAAAACGAGGCCTCGGTGAACGAAGTCTTTGTATCAACCAGCAGCCATGCACCGAGATTCAGCTATTTCGGTGAGTGAAGTGAGATGACTCGCCAGTCACTGCTGAAATCTCAGGCGAGTAATATGACATTTCATTTCACTCACTCACTCCCTCACTTTTACTAGCTGAATCGATTTTTAATCAAAAGTGACTCATCTCACTCACTCACTGCGGTTTCGAATTAGCTGAATCTCGGTGATGGAGTATCTACTGTGGTGAACCACCCTGCGGACAACTAAATCCAAAAAATAACAACACATATCTCATTTAACAAAAACTCTATGAAGAACTACTAAATCTAACCGACCCAACCGATCACTTTCACCTGGGTGGAGATGAAGTGAACTTAGAGTGTTGTGGACAATATTTCAATGACATTGATTTACGTGAAATGTGATGTGACTTTATGCTTCAAGCTCTGTCTAGGACATCTGAAAATAGCAAACAAGACCAATTGGATAACAGGCTGTGGCCAAGAGACTCTGGTCTGATCCCGATGACGAACATTACATGGATGCTGTTCCAAGAGAAGTATTTGGTAGAATGTCCGTTTCTCGTAACCGCTTAGATGAACAAGGCATTAACGCTGAACCAATTTTCCGAAAATATTGGGTGCAAAATCCTGGCGAATGCCTGTGACCTTATTAAAAACAAATAAGTTAAAAAAAAACATTTATACAATTAAAGAGAATCATGCATAGAACAAACAAGAACACAGATCAGAATAGTTTCTGGAGAATGAAAAAAAAAAATTCTATTTATAAAGTTTTGAAGACCAGAAGTTATTTTCTTTCTTCTATCATTTTTTGTTTTTATAAATACTTTCAAATTCAAAATTTAGAAACAAAAACTAAAATAAAGTATTAAATGCATTTTAAATTGTAAAATCAAGTAATAAATTAGGTTTTCCAATTTACTTACACATTTATAATCGAACAGTGGAAACTAGATGGATCTTCCAGTATTAAAAAAAAAAATAAATAAATAAATATACAACGAGCAAATGCTGTTATTTTTTTCACATTGGAAAACGATGGGGCAGTTAACGTTTTAGGAGGAATAAATACAACTTATGGGGCCCTATCGGGAATCTCCCAGCGACTATCGTTTACCATGGAATATTTTATTCTTTTTCGACAGCAAAGTTCCCTGGGAAAGCTTATTTCCAGTACCAATAAACTCCGAGGGCAACTTTTAAGTATCATTCCCCCATTCCCAAGATTAAAATTTTCACAAATGCACGAGTTTAATTGAATATTTTCATATGATTAAGATTAACAATAAAAATAGCCCTTATTCCCTCGGAATATTTGTTTCCCCAGATTATTTTTGCTATATGGTTTTTGTAAAAATTCCTGATTCAGGCCTCTGCTCTGAAAGAAAAACGCCTTATGTAACCTATTAGTTCTATGGATCATCATGATAGAGTCATTTAGAGGATTGTATAAGTTCAACACAAGTTCCTATTAGGACAGAGTGCCGGATTATGACACAGGAAAGAAAAGTGTCCTCTTACTTGTCTTCGTATTTGCAACATCTGCTTGGTCATCATTAATGGACCTCATTTTCTTTCTACGGCTGGCGGCCCAACAGATTGTGTCCGGTTATAACGCTTACAAGAGTGTTCGAACGGAATTCTTGTTTATGTGGATAATATTTTCCGTGCTTTTCTTATCGAAATGTTGCCATAGTTTTCTGTTTGTAGCACAGGTGTCGAGTAAGTCCCACCTTTCATTGGTTTTTGAAAGAATCTTCCCAAGGTTCTGTTTAGTAACACAGATTGGGACTTTAATCGAGCAAGTTACACTCTTCGACTTGACAATTGTGGCAGAGATTGTTTCTATTGCTGCTTAGCTGTCTCAATGAAAAATATGATATCAGCATGCGGTAGCTCCAGCATTGAGACATATTAAGCAGCATTTGTCAGAGTCAAGAAGTCTGCTTGGAAGGCACTGCTGTGTTCAGGGAGTCTACAGGGAAATAGTTAGTTTCTGAGAAGAAACTTGCATCATGTCAACCATGTTAAGTAGATAACCATTTGATATAATTTGTATTTAATTATTTTTTTTTTCAACAAAATGTAAATATATGTATGTATGTATGTAGTTATCAAAAATATAATTATAATATATATCAGTTTCTTGCTGTATCAAAATTCGTTTCTCAGCGTAATTGATTTTGTGTTTTGATGCCTGCAATAAAAATGTGTAGCAGTTTATTTCAATGAATTTCATTTTGA
This sequence comes from Philhelius pedissequus, assembly GCA_910595825.1. Classification (NCBI taxonomy): domain Eukaryota; kingdom Metazoa; phylum Arthropoda; class Insecta; order Diptera; family Syrphidae; genus Philhelius; species Philhelius pedissequus. Next base: position 246,213,017 of record OU343160.1, on the reverse strand, counting down.
ATTAGATATTAAACAAATTAAGACACAACACAAAACATTTTAATATGCATACATATGTGCTTGGGTAAAAAAAGTTTTTACCTTAGTATGTACTTATATGAATGTATGTATTTGGGGTATTGCTGCACTGCGACCTTCAGATCTATTGTGTCCCCCTACAGAGCTGGTACCTATAACGCATTACCACTTGACCAGAGTATAATTATTTTAACTGAAAATATTTAAATGCATTGTTATTTAAATTAATTAATTGTTAATCTTTTTATTATCATAAAAGACATAGGTTCTATTTATGTACAAAAGTATTTACAAAAAAGTATTCTCTTTCGCTTATTACACGTTACAATAATTTTAAGTAATTAATTAACTAAATAATATATTCGCTTCAATTTTTTTGTTGTTGTCAATAAAATTTGTCTAATTGGGTATTACATACATTCATATACATTAACAAAAGGTTTAATAATTTAATAAATTATAATATTCATTGATTTATAAGCTAACATTTCTTTCTCATTCTTGTGTGATCTGATCAAACGGTTGTAAGTCACATTCTGATTAATATCACGAAAAAACAACAATTAATTTGTTTGAGGGGAAGACATTCCTTTCTTTTCCTCGCTATTAATGTCGTTGCTGGAATTTTAAAGCCTTTATCTTTTTTGACGTACACTCAAGCGTTTATTTGAGAGCATTAAAAACAGGAATGTCTTGTCTTTTAGCCAAATCAATAAGGTATGATCTGCCTCGGTTGTAGTCCTTAATTGCCGTTGGTGTCAACTGAAAACAAAATGTTTATTTATAGATAATACTTGAAAAAAAAAATACTTTTTCTTGTCCTAATATGCAATGTTCGGGAAGCATTTGTACGAAAAGTACAACATTATACATGAGACCGATGCAATGAGCTGCAAGTATCATAGGGGCAAGTGACCTCGTCTCGTTGGTTATAACGAACAAAAGCACTCGATTAAAATCCATCAAGGATAGCTTATAGAGATTCGGGCGTAAATTTAGAGGCCAATTCGTAAATTCTGCATGTTTGTTTATATCGTCGTTTGCACTATTTTGAGTTTTGTCTCGTTCCATTTTCCACAGCAAGTGGGGATGTTTACTATTTGTCTCATAAATGTGTTTTGTAAGGAAGTTTATTGTGATGTTTCCATCCCCAGAACAGCAATGTAATCCTATGAAAAAAAAGGTACAAACTTAAAAAAATTGTTAAAAAACAGGTGGTGACTTAAAACGAACCTTGCAAGTTCGCTAAATGAACTGGAGTGTACATGAATTCCTTTAATTGGAGATATGCATCCACTTTCATGTATATATTGTTGCAATACTGACATTTGTCAAGCTGCCAAAATACAAAACTGATCAAAATCAATTTGAAACTCGTCTCTTATTGCATTAACAGTCTGCGTTTTTGTTTCCTTTTTAAGAAGTTTTTGTTTCGTGTTATACTTGTTGTTGTCGTTGTCGTCTCCATCGAAGTCTTGGGCGGTTCTACTTCCATAAATTGTAGTGACATATCTAAGGATTCACTCTGAGATATTATGACACTTAAGATTGTCTATGGTTAAAAGACTCAGTGCATGTCTTAAAATCGAAAAGCTCGTTGACATTGTTCCAATGAGATGAACTCCTTCATTGCGTTAACTCTATCAAAAGCTCCGCGTACTACTCTGTAGAGTTATGTATGCTAGAATTAATTTCAGAAAAGGTAACCTACATTAAAATCAATGCACTATTCGATGCACTCTTGCTTTTTCTTGCCTCGATGTTCCAGTTCAATTAAATCTGGTGTCCAATCGGATACTTGCTGTTTAAAAAATTTCTTGTTTATTAGAATATTTAAACATGCACTGAATACTTACTGGGTTATAAAAAAGAATTCCAAGTGGTTTGATTGCTGGTATTGCGACATCTTTTCTCCAAGTTATCGGATTACAAGCCCCCTAAGAAAACCACAACTGGTGTTCCGGTATCAGTAGAAGCAGGTGCAGATGAATCTGAGGTGGTTTCAAGATCAGGCTTTTTATTTCGATCACCTAATTTTGTAGTAGCTTTATGACGTGATATTTGAGTTCTCTTTCCTGCAAATTTTTAATATATACTTTTTTTTTTTTAAAGTAACATCAATGATACATTTTCTTCAACTATTTTACCTGGCTGTTCAAATGAGGATGCACGAAACTGTATGGTGCCATAGAAAACCTCTCTGAAAAATGGACACAATCTTGTCGTTTGCAAACCTGGCAAGCTTTCTGGCAAACTGTACGTGAAATATGAATGCACAGACAAGCTGGCAGTTTGGCAAATGTTAGTGATTGTGTGTGATTTGCTATTTCACTGCATGAGTCACATTTAACTCTAGTAAGATTTTATAAAGCAATAAATTCACTTAGCAAATGGCATAAGCTTAGTTCGGATCGCCTTTGATCAGGTAGATGAAGAGTGATGCTGTCAAACTTATCATAGCGAACTGTTGACTATAAACAAAAATGTACAACTATTAAGGGAAACAAAGAGCAAGAATAACTTGTTGGAAGAAATAAATGTTTGTTGGGTAAACTATGAGAAATAACAAAACAAACCCTTTCTCAGCTAAATAACTGAATGCTTGTATGCTTGCTCATGATCCTTACGGAACAATTCGGTAAGTTTTTCCTTAGGTAAGTTCTTCTTTAGGTGGCCCAATAACCTGCTGACCTGTCTTATTTGAACTGTCAGCATTAGCATAGAAAGCTTTTCCTTCTTCGTCATTCGACGAGTTCTGCGATATGTTATGGAGTGTTACAGTTCTAGCAAATAGAAAAATATATATATATGTATGACAAGTCAATAATGTATATTTGCGGAAGCAATATATGTACATACTTTGGTATGGTAGTTCGAGAACTTCCAGACTTTTTTGTTCGATTAAAAACTCGTCATTTCCTTAGTTTGCTGCGAGGAACCGTTTCGGTTGGATAGAATAATCGTGGGCGTGGGCTCTCATCTCACAATTGGCATCCTCGGTGTGGTCTGCATTACTCAAGTAATTTACAAGGCATCCTAATTGCGGTCTTATAAAAACAAAAATTTATTTTAATCGGGATTTGCATTTTAATTACATTGGGCTTTTGTATAAGCCCAACACACAATCTAGCAGTGTTAATGAATGTTTACCTGTAATGCCCAATTGCTGCTTTCCAAGTAGAATTTAGTAGATTCGGATATCGGTGGGAATTGTAAATAAGCTAACACAATATATATGTATTTTTGATTAAAGTAAAAACATTATAAAATATTGAACATGAAGAAATAAAACTTCGAAAGTCTGAAAATGAAATTTAATTCTCGTAATTTATTTGAGAACTGTCAGATTGACTTTTGACAAATCAACAAAAAAAAAATGATCTGTCAGCTTGAGCAAAGGAATTTTTTAATCCACCCCTCACATGTATTCACGGATAGGAAAAAATGAGTAATTTAAGAGAGTTTTCTCTTACTCACCTCAAGCAAAATTTGCGGGTGTTAAAGGCAAGGGGGGTACGAGTCGCGCCTCTATATAATTATTTTCTCTATGCAAGCGACTCCGTTTTAGATCTGATACCACTTCATAAATGAAGCCAAAAACGGATCCAAAACGAATCCAAATCGGATCAAAATAGTATGAGAATTAGAATCACCACGGATCCATTATGTGAATGTTTTCTAACAGAGAGTTTTCTATTTCACCATACTCAGCGAAAACGGAACCTTAATGGAATCCAAAACGGATCCAAAAAATGATCTAATCTAATAAGAAAAATGCTCTTTTACACATATTTAATACTTCCTTGTTTATTTGATAATAATCCCGTTTAAATATTAATATTATTTTACAAACTATGTTTGTTATTATGTATTTTGGTTTTCCTTTGAGATAAAAATTTGCTTGTTGCTTGCAAAATTGAAAAAAAAAAATAAATGCGTCTCTCCATGTGTCTTGATTTCTAGCCCATAAAAATACTCCCTACTCGAATATGAATATCGACTTTCTCTCTCTATTTCTCGGTCCATAAAAAATAGTCTCGATTCTAGTTCTCCTTTTTATATGCGTACACAGAAAATGTGTTCCAAAGTGATCCCAAAGTGAACCGAGAAGTTCGGGTCCGTGTTTTTGCTTGCTTATACAAAAATTCATATTTATCCATATTTGAGTATCTTTATTATTACATCTATAATAAATAACCCGCATCAATTTCAATTTTTATTTTGTTTTTTATATACAGTTGTTCCATTAATGCCACTACGTAATTCACCTTTAGATGTGGTGAGTGTAGTTGTGAGTTTTCTTGTGACGATTGGGGGAGAATTCGCTAAGTGTTATCGAGTCACGATCCTCTTAAGGATTAATCACAAAGGTATGTGACTTTTGATTCGTAATAGGGGGGAGAATCGGGCTGTTAAATTTCTTTTGGTTTTCTCGGGCCATGTTGTCGCATTTGTTTGTGCATGTAAACCACCCTAATGTTCCTTGGGTGAAGTTAACCAACATGAAGCAAATAAAACAAATTTTACGACACTACTATATTTTTGTATTTTACTTATGCCCCAGAGATTAAATATCTGCAAATTGTAGTTGTTTGTGGATTAGTGGATTTCTATCTCTGGTGATGTCATGAAAAAAAGAACAACAAAGTAGTGTCGTAAATTCGTTATATAGTATTCATGTATAACCAACATGCAGCAGAAATGTCAACTTGAAATTAAAGTTTTCGTATGCAACCGTCATGTATATTTAAACACAAAATTAAAAAAAATTATAAAACGGAGGTATTTGTATGAACTACTACTTACCTTACAATTGTTTCAAATTAGTTTACATAATTTGTTTTCATTATTATTCTCATGTGTGTCTGTTACTAATGCTTGCTTTTATTTAAAATGTCTTCAAAAAATACTCCAGCTAACTTAAGACTTCGGAAAATACTACAAGGTAGTACTCCAAAAAGTAATTCAACTCCAAATTCTGTACACAAAAAAGTGGCGCGGGCACTTTTCGCAACAAAGTTGACTGATAACTTACACAGTGATTATAATTCAGGAACAGCGACGCAATTCTTGACATCTGCTTCTAAAAGTCTAGTTTCAAGTCAACAATTTAAACCGAAGACATGCACAACTCTAAATGCATGCTACACCCCGTCTTCTCTTTTTAGAAAGACACATAATACTAGGAGTGCCTTAGTCACACCTCAAAGTGCTGCCAAGTACGGCACTACTAGCATCCCAGATTGCAGCTCGAAATTATCAAATTGTTGCCGAAGATCAGAAACCTCGCCTAGGGAAGATTCAGGTATAATGGGTAAGTCAATGAAGGATGCCGAAGTTAGTAATCTCAAAGTAGTTGTCCGAGTTAGACCATTCAATGCCCCAGAGTGCATAAATCCCGGCGTCACGAATATTGTCCAGGTGGTAGGGAACGAAGTCGTCGTATACACAGGAACAACTACAGATAACTCTGCCGGTGTTACTCATTGCTTTCAATACGATCAAACATTCAATTCCTGTGATATGTACAGTAGCAATTTTGCCAACCAAGAAGCCGTATTCAATGGCACCGGAATGGGTCTCATAGATAGGGCATTTGAAGGTTACAACGCTTGTCTCTTCGCCTACGGACAGACTGGCTCTGGAAAAAGCTACAGCATGATGGGCATAGAAGTCGATGACAGCGATGACATAACAACAAATACTGAAGCTGGCATCATTCCCAGATTTTGTCATGAGCTGTTTCGGAGAATCAACGCTTCTAAGGACAAACTCCAAGCCCAGATCGAAGTCAGTTACTTTGAGATTTACAACGAAAAAATTCATGATTTACTACGCGTCCCAGATCACATAGAGTCGCACAGCTGTAATCAGAAAAATGCACTCAAAGTTCGTGAGCATCCGGTTTGGGGCCCGTACGTTGTTGATCTTAGCATTTACTCAGTGGAATCCTACTCGGCCCTACGAAACTGGTTGGCAGTGGGTAATAGCCAACGTGCTACGGCAGCCACATGCATGAATTATAAAAGCTCCAGATCTCATTCCATATTCAATATTATTTTGAATCTATCAGAAGTGGATTCAAGCCCCATATTTTCAGAGGGAAATGTGAAACAGACCCGCCGTAGTAAGATAAGTCTGGTAGACTTGGCTGGCAGTGAACGTATTACTCACACAGCCGGTTCGAATGGTGATCGAGTGCGGGAAGGTGTCAGTATCAACAAGAGTTTGCTGACCCTTGGAAAAGTGATTTCTAAACTGGCAGAGTCCAAAAAACACTCAAACTTTGTACCATATCGAGAAAGCGTGTTGACCTGGCTGTTAAGGGTGAGTCTTGAAATTGATTGCCTTTATTTACCAATATAATATATTTTGTTTTTGAGATAATACGTTTTATATTAATGAATTTTATTTATTTATTTCTTATACGTTTTGTATTAATGACTGTTAAGTACATACTTAAAATAATAAGTGCCTATTCTCTTTCTCATTTATACATTTTTTCATTTTTACATACATATTCCTTGCTTTTATGCACAAGCAATATTTTTCAGATATAAAAAAAGACATTTTTGTAAACGTAAATAAGTGTGTATAATACATCAACTATTAAACTTGTACAACCCTGCCTATCAACAGGGTTGTAGACGTAAAATATTTGGATTATCAGGGGTGTAGGCGTATAATAGTCCTTACACCACATAGCAGAAACTTATGTCGATTTCCTTAAAATACAAAAATTGATTCCCGACGGACTTGTAAGGAATTTGTTTCCTTTAAAAGAATTCCATAGACAAACAAATTGAATTTCTTTCTGAAGGAATTGAATTCCCTCGAATCTCTTTTTGAAGACGGATTTACAAACATTCTAACACGGATTTTCACACGCACCACAAACTTGATATTTCGGAGATGTCAATTCTTTTGATCATTTGCAAAATTTGTTGATGCAAGTTCTATTGGTTAATACATTATAATTGTGAGGAAAATAAAAATAAATTGATATAGTATTAATAACGCAAAGAAATGTTATTTAAAGTAGTATGAACACAAAAGCTACGTATTTTGAAAGAGCGCTGATTTGTTCATTTCCTTCATAATCGAGGACAACATCAAATTTATTCAAGTCGATATCCATTTTAACTAGCAAAGAATTTCAAAATAAAAAACAATTTAGTTTGAAAGTTCCACACACGCATTCAAAAAAGAGATTACTAGGTTTTTTTTTTCAAATTTGTTTCAATTCAAAAACAATTGAATTTTAGTAGCTATCCTTCTTCGTTGAAAGAAAAATTACATTAGTAAGGATGTTCCCGTACTTTGTGCACGAAAATGTGAAAACAGTCATTTTTTCAAGAGTGGGGTTAAACATTTCTCAGAGACCATCAAAGTTTTACAAAAGTACGGGAACGCTTTGAACAACAATTTTAGCAATTTTTTAAACGTCAAAATAAAAGTGTATTTTAGAAAATGTTTATTCAAGATTTACATGAAATTATTTCTTAAAATAACCATTTTGATATCACAAATTTTAAATTATTGCAAGAATAAGCCAGACCAGATTATAAATTCCATTATTTTCAACTTTTGTAACGATACATAGTGACAACTGACAGCTTATATATTGTTTATTTTTTCTTTTTTCCTTCATTTGACAGTATTCATAATTTTGTCCAAACAAGTTTTTTGGACTAAAATTCGCAGCCTGGGTAATTATTTTAATCTCTCATGAGCGCTCTCTTCTGTGAAAAACTACGAAAATTTGGAGTACGGGAACAGGGTTTGACTGTTTTTCGTATAAATTCGTAGATTTTCCTAGTTTTAATTAATTTAATAAAAAATAATAATGCTGGTTTAAAAACCGAAGATTATAACGTCACTTATGTTAGCTGGATTGCCAGACGATTACAAACCTCTGGCAATGGCTGTGGAGAATTCGTCGAAAACATTAACGTCAGACTTAGTAAAAACGTTGGTATTACAAGAACTTCTCAGTAATGAGAGTGCTGTGATGTCCAAAATCAAGCCCAACAAACTTAAATAAAAAAAAGAAGTATCGATATATCATAGCTGTGGGGTAGTCGGGCACTTCTCTAAGAATTGTTCATCTAAAAAGAAGCAAAGAGCGAAACCATATAATATTTTAGCGAACACGAACAAGGATGAGCACATCTGGTACGTTGACTCGGGGGCATCGGCCAATATGACCATGTCAAAAACTCTTAAATAATCAAACCACAAAAGAACTCACAAAGAAATTATCATCGCCAGTAATACAAAGATGCCAATAGAATGTATTGGAGATGTAAACATTTAATTACTTCTCGACAACCATGTGAAAACAGATGTATTGATACATATTGTGCAATTTATACCAAAATTGTGCGCCAATTTATTATCTGTGAGTCAGCTGGTTAAAGCGGGTAAAAGAGTGTGCTCTGAAAAAGAAAAAAACGGGTGTGACATATTTAACAGTAAGAACGAACTCATTGTCACAGCAATGTTAGAGGATAATCTGTACCGCTTGAATTGTGTTACTAGAGAGAACAGTGTTAATTTTGAAATTGCGTTAAATGCAAAAGTTGGGAAGGGGCTCTCGCAAAAGACGGCTTCGTATACCCCGAACAAAATGGTGGTCTATCAGTAGGTCTGTCAGTCTGTCGGTCTGTCCTTGAGTCTACAGCCCAAACGGTTGGATAGATTTGCTTCAAACTTGCTACCTATTGTTTTTTCGGGAACATGCTCACGTTTTTTTCATTTTTTTGTTAAGATGACAATATGTCTACATTTTGTTTCTACATTTTTTTCGGCTAAAAACAAAAATCTTATTTTTCTCTAAAACTGCTCCAACGATTTTTATAAAAAAAATCAGTTCATTAAAGAAGGGAAAGGTTAGCTTTTTATAATTTTTTTTTGGAAAAGAATGGTTATTTTTGGTACCTCTAGAGGACCAGTTTTTTGGTTTTCGATCTTCTACGAAACGGGTAATTTGATTTTTTGAAGTTTTTTACGCAGAAGCTCCTAGAAAAGTATTAGTATTATTATTATTATTATTATTTATTAAAAGTACATAAATGTACAGATAATTACAATTTTTATAAAAAAAATCAGTTCATTAAAGAAGGGAAAGGTTAGCTTTTTATAATTTTTTTTTGGAAAAGAATGGTTATTTTTGGTACCTCTAGAGGACCATTTTTTTGGTTTTCGATCTTCTACGAAACGGGTAATTTGATTTTTTGAAGTTTTTTACGCAGAAGCTCCTAGAAAAGTATTATTATTATTATTATTTATTAAAAGTACATAAATGTACAGATAATTACAATTTTTTTATACAGTGATAGCTACCAGGGCTTATAGCTGGACATTAAAATTATACATTATTAATTTAAATTTAGTTGCTTTGAATATAACTATATAATATTTTAGAAGTTTTTGACCAAGTTGGTTTTTATTTGGAATTTGGAGAATTTTTAAGAAGTGATTCTCGTCGGCTTTATTGGTCGTAATGGTGATTAAATAAAAGCAATTTTCATTTCAACGTTTCGACGATAGTAGCCGTCTTCTTCTGGGGTGTCTTTATTTACAAAATTAAAAAGAGATATAATGTTGTACATATTGATACAAGTAAACGAACAAAATTTGACTTACATAACGTTAAATTGTAAGATTTTTAATATACATAACAATAATTTGCTTGAAACATATAAAAAAAACAGATTTTGAACACTTCTCGTTTGAAGATTAGTCTTTTTTCTTTAAAAAAAAGAAGATTTTTTTTCTTTAAATTCAAACCACATTTTATTGTATTGATATGTAATATTATGAAAATATAGACAGCTGGGTCTTTGTATAGGTATAAAATCTACAAAATGATTTTCTAACGCAACATTGCAGGTAGTATTCACTATAGGCATATCAACATATGTGAGATATGGGAATTGTATGCAAGGTTGCAATATAATCTGTACTGATGACATATCTATATAGTTTATGTAGGTAGGAAGTTAGTTATTCTTTTGCATTATGAATTTAAAAAAAAGATTATGAATCGTGTGGTGTAATTATTATTTTTCTTATTCAGAAAGACACAATTTTGAACATTTAAAAAGTTGATACCTACCTACATTATATAAAATATATAATGTTGGTAGGTATATTGCAAGTTTTGGAAAAAAATGAAACTTGAGGTTTTGATCAATCTTGACATTACGATGATGAAAGCGAAGACGAGAAAAAGGTGGGTATAATAGCCGTGTTTTATTATCGCCAATAACCCATATGGTTCACCCCGTAAAAATAAAACAATCTGGGTTATGCACTCTGATAGGCAGATGTACCCTCTGTTCGCCGAATTTAATGCTGATATTTGCAAACCCAGATAGAAACCCCGATAGAAACCTGGATGTCGTGTTGTTTTTGTAATATACGTCTTAAAAAATAACCCAGACCCGTAGATAATAAAACGCAGCTAATACCTATGCCGGCACGTTCTTTTCATTTTTTTTTAAATTTAAAAACGGCACCTGCCATATAAAAATTTCACAAAACCAGCAAGAAATTTCCTTTACCAAAAACGGATCTAAACATTTTGATAAAAAAAAATGAGAGTGCTTAGTGCAGTTTACAGTTACCCAAATAAATTTGTCTTGCGTTCTTATTAATGGTAAGTAAGTAGATAAGGTACATACTTCCCATAGAACTACTTTTCATATTTTCGACCTTTCATTATTTGTCGATTAATTTTTTTTTTCTAAACAGGTGCTTCTTAAAAGTAGATATTAATAATATTGCATATACAAATTTTCAAGAAAATGATTTTTCGATTTAAAAAAAACTCAATTTTTACAGGTACCTATGAAATATATAAGAGATTTTTTCGTTGGAAAGGTTTAAAAAAAAAAAATTTGTATGCATACAATTTTAAAATAGTTTTAGAAAAAAAAATTTAAACGCCTTTTCAAAATAATTATTACTATGCATATAAAATTTTAATTTAAAAAAATTCAGTGACTGGTTTTTGAAAAATCGATTTTTCAAAAAAAACAAAAATTTATTAATTTTTTTAAAAATCGAAAAACCAATTTTTTTTTATAATTTGAGTATTCACTTTTAGGGAACATTTACATAAAAAAAAATAATTTTATCCGGCTCTTCAAAAAGTGAGAAAGTCGAAAATATGAAAAGTGGTTCCACAGGAAGTACCGTTAATAATTACGCAAAATTAAATATTTTTTTTACTTAAAAGTGGACTAAATTAATTTAGCCCACTCGTCATCAACTGCTAACATCTTAGTTATGTTTGACCCGTCGCAATACCAAACAGATAACCATGAAGATGAAACAAAAGAGGAGAGCGGCATTAACAACAAAAATATTTGCAGATGATTATGATGGTACAAATCTACATCAAAACAGCATGACCTCTCATACACGTGAATAATACAGCTAAGAAAGTGAAGACGACAAAAAAATATAAGTTTTTTTGGATGAAAAACAATATAATTTTTTTGCGCAAAAGTGAAGGAGATAGTGTTGTCAGAGTGAGTTGCTCTGATGACTTAAATATTTTATAATTTGATTTAAAATAATGTGCACTAAATTCTTAATTAATGCAAAAAATTATAATGTTACTAGTATTGAAAACTTGTCACCTTTAATAATTCATCAAAACTTTCGCAGTATGAGGAAAAATGTTGATTCTTTTTTGAAGGCTTTAATATAAATAAATTAATTTAGCGCATATTGGCATTTGACATGGTCAATCATAATGGCATTTGACATGGTCAATCATAAGTTACAATTCTTAGTGTATGCTAATTCTATATTTAAACAATCTTTTAAAAGCAGTATAGCTGCATTCCCTGATAACATGGCTTTGATTTTATGTTTTAAGGTTTGCCAGACATGAACTCATAATGAGTGAAAAAACAAAAGTTATGTCCTGCAATCTAAAAGAAACATCACCTTTTATTAACTGTAATGTCCTGTTTCATTCCGCGAGATGTAACAAATTTAGTCTACGCAGTGACTCCTGCAGTAGACCCAGTTTTTTACAAGACACTCCGTGTTCAAACACTTGTTTTAATATTGAGTTTGTTAATAATTATAAATACTTAGGAGTATTTATGGATCAAAACTTAAACTGGACATACTGCAAATCTTAAAAAATATATGATGTTTTTGACACGCAAAATGCTTCTATTAAAACGTACATGCTCAAAAAACCTTTTAACAAAAATATAGTTTGTTCTAGTTGATTCAAAACATCAGTATTGTATATTGGAGCGGTGCTTACCACAATACGCTAAGCCCAATTATTGCAGCGCAGAAGCATATTGTCCGAATTGTATGTAAGAAAACTAGACTAACAAGTAGTTGGCCTTTATTTCAAGAACGTTTAATTCCGCCGTTAAAACACTTATATGTATTTAAAGCTCCCAAATTTTTTCATGCGAAGAAACTGCGGATACAGTCCAGTCAAACATTAAGAATTTCAAATACATATAATTTAAGAGTAGCCTTAGATCTTGGTGAACGTCCCAAAATGTAATAAAACCCAGTTTTAATTTTTTTTACTGCATCAGCACCTAAACTCTTTAATAAATACTATTTGATATAAGAAGACAAAATTATCTTCATTTGTTTTAAAGCAGTTGAGAAATCGCTTTTTGAATTGGATAGTTCGATGGTCAAAAATCTCTTTTTAAAAGTAGTCTAAAATTTTTCAGCTGCTTTTGTTGATATATTTTCATTTTGTGCTTTTAATCCTAAGCTATTGTTTAATAAAACTATTTACCCATCGCCTCGCCAAAACATTTGTGTTGCTCACAAAATTAAGTCAGATAGGTACCTACCTATAACTACCTATGTACCTATCCAAATTTTTATTTAAACACTTTAAATATTAAAGATACTTACGATTTTTAGAACCGCTTATTATAAAAAAAAAACAAGTTGTTTATTTTTCATACCTACATATGGAAGAATGTACCCACATATACTATCTACTCACTTCAATTTTATGGAATATACCTACATGATACCTACATATCTTACAAAATAAAACCAAGAAAATATTTTTTGTGAGTGGAAAGCATGAATTATTCTAAATATATTTTTCCATAACTACCTACTATGTATGTACGTAGGTTTCTTTTTTTTATCGTTACAAATCGTCCACAAGGCAAGAAAAACTTCATTCTCAAAAATCTTTCCCTTCTTCAATCTTTTATGTTTCTATACCTACCTACATTTATGCATGTACAAATACAATCTTGCACTCCATTAATTTTCCCGTTCTTCTATCTTCTATTTTTGGCATTTTATTTGATTCGATACAAAATTGGCTGTTTTCTTTTCTCTCGCTCGAACTCTCATGAGTTAGCATACAGTATTCCTGTTCTGCCATTCTAACCATTTCCTTGGGTTATATCCATAATCTCTTGTCTCCCAACTCTCCAATTTTATTAAAGAGCTACCCTATCTTGCGGTAATCTAGATGCCGCCACAGTCGAACCAATTCTTGGGAGTACTATAGGAATATATATACAATGGTTAGGACCACTATATGTCAGATACGATTTACTATTTGAGTAATTTCCCAGAGAAGCATCCTATTGATCGCTTATGTTGCAGCCCGTAATGGCCACAAGCTGCATTTTCCGTTATACTGTAACCGAACCGAGAATGGGGAAACAACAGTTCTGGTCATCGAAACATCCAATAATTAAAAGTTCGCTCTCTTTCACCACAGAACCATCGAGATATCGGCCTCTCATTCAAACAAAAGATGTAAAGTATTGAGCTCTCGCTTTAACTGCCGAAAGATAAGATGTACATACGTTTATGTATTCCGATTCGTAATTGCACACATTCTGTGTTTCAAGAGAGACCAGGATGACGCTGTTTTTCTCTATCGCACATAGTTTTAAATTCTTATATTTTAGTTTTTGTTTTATTATTGAAATGGTCTTTGTTGAGTGGACTCATTTTTTAATTCTTTAAACTGTAGCTTAACAACTATGTAATTTTCACTTTCTTTTGCTTAAATTTAAAGAACAAAAATAACATAAAATTTAGTGTAGCCTGGCCAATTCGAAGTCGGCAAAATAATATATGTAATTGCAATACATGTGTCTTATCTATGTAAAATGTGGTTAAGAAAAAAATCTCAATAAAGTTTACTACTACTACTACTTTGAGTTATTTCTAATATTTTAAAAACATTTAAAATATTTTGTGCTGAAGGAACTGACAGCAATGATACTAGATTAGTGTTGAATAAGTTGTTTGAAATGGAGTTAATTCTTGGGCATTCTGATGTGAGGTGTTTGATGGTGATGATGGCTTCTGATCGACAGAGTGGGCAGTTGGGGGGATTCTCGCTGGTGAGAAGGTGACTGTGTGTCCTAATCGTAGAAGTAGGAAACATCGGTTCTTCTTGGCTGATGTAGTAGTTGGGTAGTTTGCTGGTTATACGATCGGATTGATTATTGAGTAGTGGTGAGCGTATTGACTCCATTGATCATTGCGTTTCGGACTCCAAAAGGTATCTGCTAGTTTATGGAGGACTGATTTGGATGGAGGATATGGATTAACGACATTCGAGTTGCATATAGATTTAGCTGCTGTGTCAGCTTAAAGCTTAAACACTATTGTAAACAAAAAAAAGTCAAACAAATTTTTTTTGAAAATATTTTTTTTTTTGAAAACTCAAAATTTCGAAAACGACTCAAAGATTTTTTCCAAACTTCGTATTTGGTAGTTTTTTGACATTATCAAATTATTTACCACAATAATTATTAAAAATTTACCACAATAAAAAAACGGTACCTCCCACACAAATGTTAAAAACGCAAACAAAATTATTTCCCAGAAACGGCTCCAAAATTTTTTATAAAAAATTGTGTATATTCTTGTACAAAAATATTTTATTTTGCGTACTTACTAACGGTACTTCCCATAGAACCACTTTTCATATTTTCGACTTTCTCACTATTGGATAACCCGATTAAAATAATTTTTTTTATTCAAATGCTTCCTAAAAGTCTTAATAAAACTGCATACTCAAATTTTCAAAAACAAAGTTTTTCGATTTTTACAAAAAATAAGTATTTTTTTTTGAAAAATCGAGTTTTCAAAAACCAGTCACTGAATTTTATATGTATATTTATAATATCTTCAAAATGGCGTTTCAAATTTTTTTTCGAAAAATATTATTAAAATTTTATACATAAAACATTAATTTTTTAAAAATCCGCTCCAAGGAGTTTTGAATTTTTTTTGATATATTCTTATTTATCCATGAATTCAAATGGCATTTTTGTTTTCCCTCAACCTATAACCGCTAAGCAATATAAAAACATTTAATTATGTGTATTATCCATTTATTTCTAACTTATTACAGGTATTTCCTTTTTTCGATTTTTTATATATACATATTGTTATAGTCAATTAATTATTATACCAATTACAATATAAAATCAATATCTTATTATTGTGAACGCTTTATGCCAATTGTATAATTTTTTAATATGTATAAAATAAAATGTCTTCCCTTCCGGTTGTACTTTAACTCAAGCAACACGTCTTCTCATTTTGCTCCTTAAAATATATACGACTTTTGCGTCCACATCTTAACATGTTTTGGTAAATTTAACTATAGAGTTTTGTTTTTAACTATTCAATACTATTTTCGTCGAATACTGTTCTGGTAGAGAAAATAACGATATTTGGAAGATTGCTGCAAAATCTTATCTCGTAATAAAAGGCTTATGGAAGTGCATTGAAAATACACCAGGGGCAGCTCCAACTACAGAGGATCTGTTTCAAGACTTAAAAGCAAAATCTGAGTTAACCTTGCTGTTCCCTGAATTTTTCGTTTATTCCAGACGCAACGACAGCTAAAAGTGCGTGGGACAGCTTAGCATATGCATTCGAAGATAGTGGTTTGTGTAGAAAAGCTGATCTGCTCAAGCAGTTAGTACAACTGAAACTATCTGGATGTGATAATATGAAGGATTACATTAACAAAATTGTTATGACCTCTATGAAAGTTAAAATTGGTGATCTGGTATCTAAGTCGATAATAGTTCACTCTGGTGTTGCCGAAGGAAGCCATTTAGGTCCACCGTTGTTTGACTTATTTATCAATGATTTTCCGTCAGTCTTATCTAGGTCTGAGTGCTTAATTTTCGCTGACGACATACAAATATTCAAGGTCAAAAATAATTATAATGATTGTGTTGCGTTTCAACATTTCAAACTTCGTGTGTTCGTGTAAACTAAATGACCTTCAGCTTCACTTGTCAAAATGCTCTGTTTTGAATTACAGTAATTTATCGAGTCAAATAGTTTTTGACTATTCAACAGAAGGATACAAATTATCCCGAGTACGTGAAATAAAAGATCTAGGCGTAGCTTTTGATGATAAGCTAAATTTTGAGTCACATGTTACTTATGTTGTTTTAAAGTCTAATTCCATGTTAGATTTTCTTAAACGACATTCCGCAGATTTTAAAGATCCGTTCACTGTGAAAACATTTTTTTGTACTATTGTTCGACCATTATTGATACTAAAAAAACTTATAGTAAGAATTGAGAATATTCAAAAAAAATTTGTATGATTTTCTTTAGAAAATTTCGCAACAAATGTTAATGTACGTCTCAATTATAATAGTAGATGCTTATTGTTAGCAATGCAATCTCTTGAATCAAGACGTAGAATGTACAGTGTCTTGTTTGTTCGCGATATTCTTGCAAATGATATTGATTGTTAGTTTTTGCTCTCTTTAATTAATATTTACGCTCCAAGTGGTTCTATGAGATTGAGACATTTCATTTTTGAAGCTCCCCATTCCTGACTCTTATCATTTGAAAAAATTAGAACATCGTCCACATAGACCGTAACGAAAACCATTTGTTTTCCATTTACTTTATGGTAAATACGCTGATCAGCAACTGCTCATTTTAGTCAAAAACGCAAGAGGACATCATTAAGGTTTTTATTCCAGACCCGACTGGATTGTTTTAACCCATATAGTGATTTACGCAACTCGCTCACATGACTTGAATTAATGTTAAAATACTCGTGCTGAACCATATAGATTTCCCCTTAAAGATTTCTGTTAAGGAATGCTGTTACGACATCTAGTTGAGAGATACCAAGACCAAATTTAGCTGCTAATGCTATTAGGAACTGTATGGAAGTGTATCAAGCTACTGGAGCGAAAGTCTTATTATAATTCACACCGAAATTTAATGAATTGCCTTTGGACACTAAACGTGCTTTGTATCGCAATACTTCACCATCAATCGATCGCTTGGTTTTAAAACCCCCCTTGAACATTATCGGTGTTGTTGAGCAACTCCACGAAATTCCAGGTGTCATAACTTTTTAAGGAATTATATTCATCGTGCATGGCCTCACGAAACATCTCAGAGTAATATCTCGATAAAGCTTCATTTACTGATTCTGGATCACGAAATTTAAAAATAGGATACAAATTTACCTTGTACACAACTCTTCAGCCGTTTTT
Source organism: Philhelius pedissequus (assembly GCA_910595825.1). NCBI lineage: Eukaryota > Metazoa > Arthropoda > Insecta > Diptera > Syrphidae > Philhelius > Philhelius pedissequus. Next base: position 246,195,462 of record OU343160.1, on the reverse strand, counting down.
TGTTCACCTCTACATGGGATTCTATTTATTAGATAAGCAACCGTAGTTGCCGCATCAAAAGGTATTATTGAGGTTAGGATCAAAAAGCATACATCGGATTCGTTCTATTCGAGTTGTAGTGGTCTGTAATTTTGATTAAAATAAAAAGATTAACTAGTATAGATATAAAGAGTTTTATTTAATAGAGCGGCTTACCACCATCACGGTAGGCAGTTGACTGAAGAAAAAAATACAAGTTGTGTGTGTTATGTAAATCAATGTGTGATATGCGCGACAGCATCCTGCCCCCCTTGAGAGCATATGATATAAAATTCGATCAAATTTCAAAATGTAGACGAATTCTGTTCATCATCATCAATGACAGATAATAACGGTGATACATTGACGACTGGTTTCAGAAGTACTCCATCCGCGGTTTTAATGGTGACGACTCTCACGTGTTCGTCAGGTCCTTGATGTAAGTGAGTGATTCTTCCTAGCTTCCACTTGGTTGGAGGTAGGTTATGATCACGAATCAACACCAAATCGTCAATATTAAAGTAAGGGCTCGTACAATTCCATTTAGATCGTTGTTGGAGCTGAACGATATATTCAGAAGAATTGTGAAATTTCGAAAGAATCAGTTAAGCTATTTATGAGATAGTCGAAAGCAAAAGAAAACGGTCCTATGGAAAGTACCGTTTTTAGACATTGTTCTAATTTTTTTTTCAACTATATGATCGGCCGTAGCTAAAACCCCACACTGATTTTTTTTTATCAAAATCGTTAGAGCCGTTTCCGAGAAAAATAGGTTTGAACGTAACGGTTATATGGCAGGTACCGTTATTTTTTGAGCTAAAAAAAATTTAAATTTACCCTCTGTACAATACCTAAAAACTCCATATACCAAGTTTGAAGCAATTCGGCCCACCCGTTTGGGCTGTCGGTGCCTATACATACATACAGACAGACTGACAGAATGTAGGTAATTGTTGTTTAAGTCAAATTGAAATATTTTATGACCTTTAGTCCAAAATGCGTTTCGCCCGGACACGATAGTTGGGCTCATCAGTTAGATGCTATCGTGTCGCTCTAAGACGCACTATTTTTTGGTCGATGACTACCAACTCTAATAAAATTTTCAGCACATACATACTGAAAATTATATTTTTCTAGGGGAATTTGGTCAAATTCATGCACCCAGAAATATATGTATGTTACGCCTAATACCTACATATTATTTTTGTTTTTGGTAATTGTTGTTAAAATAAATACTAGTGCTTGTTCTTAGGTTCAGCTTGACGCCAAATTTAAGGTTAAATAGAAGTTGATACTACTACCTCAACATCATTTAAACATTTTTTTTAAACCTACACTGTGGCTTTAATTTCTTTTTATTTTTATTAAATCGGTATGTACATTTTTTGAACATTGTTGTTTTAACAACAAGGTTTATCCGAAAATTAACAATACCTTTGTCAGTGACTTTTTGAACCTTTATTTTATACCAAGTGTAATTCAAAGCGCAATGGAAGTACAATTAAAGTGCCTTCAAGTACTTTAAATACATTAGAAGTGAACTACAAATTTCCTGCAAATATATACATACAGAGAATGTATACATAGTTTCAAATAAATTAATATATATTTACTTTAGTATTTCTTGATAATTTTCAGACAATTATTTACAAAGACAAAATGGAGTAGATAATCTTGAATTCAATGACTTTGTAATATACTGCGTCTTGGCGATCTAATTCACTTCTTCCTCGTACTACATCTGCCCGCCAACTTAACGATTTACATACATCTTCGCTCAGTCCATCTAAACTAAAGAACGAATAGTTATGACAAATATTTCTTCGAGATGTCGGTGATGTCACTTTCACCAACACTCTTCCCCGGTATGATGATCAACGAGTCCTGCGAGATCGACTTACCCTTTGAAACATCTAGTACAGCTAATTTTACTGCGGGCATTTCATACAGGGTGGCTCACGAATCGTGCTACAAAAATAAAACGTAATAACTTTTTTTCAGTGTGAGTTATCAGCTTATTTTTTTTATAGGCTACTATTTAGATTTATCAAAATGAATGCTTGGGATACTGAAAAAAGGATAGTGCAGCGATACGTCATTTCCGTCCAAAGAGAATTTAGGCTGGTGTTTTGCGGTACTCCCCCGAGTAGATGGACCATTATTAGGCTGGTGAACATTTTTGCCGAATCTGGAAGCATTGAACGAAAACCTTATCATCGAGATCCCAATGTTCGGGTTCAGGATACATTCCTGGCTGTTGCATCGGCAATACAGGCAAATCCAAGTGTTTCGCCTCGAAACTTATCGGGCCAAATTGGAGTTACCAGACGGTCATTACAATGGATACTTCATGATGACTTAAACTTGTTTCGGAACAAAGTCCGTTTAGTTACAAGCAAGTTAAACCCTCAGGATTTGCCTGTTCGCCTGGAATTTTTCCGAAAAATTATTGCAATGACCGAAGAAGACAACACATTGATAAATTGTTTGTTCATGTCTGATGAGGCCCATTTTGACTTAAACGGCAATGTAAACAAGTAAAATTGCCGTATATGGAGTGAATCTAATCTAGAAATGCTCCATGAGACGTAACTGCACCCAGAATGAGTCACTGTGTGGTGCGCAGTTTCATCAAGGTGTATTGTCGGGCCATACTTCTTTGTAGAAAACGCTGTAACACAAACTGTCAATAAGGACTGTTTTTTAAATATGTTGAAGGAGTTTCTTACCCAGAAGTTCGCCGAAGACGTTGGAGCAAGTGCACACGTAGCCACACAAGTTATGGCGGAGCTCCAACGAAACAAATTGCTATCCAGAAACTGCACTTTCCGCTGGCCCCCAAGGTCACCTGACCTGGCTGCACCAGACTCTTTTTTATGGGGTTAAGTCAAGCAGGAAGTGTACAAAACGAAACCCAGGAATTTGACTGAATTGAAGCAGTCAATTAAGACAATAATTGAGGCGATCCCAATTTCAAACCGTCAGGCCGCAGTGAACAATTTTCTGATCAGGTGCCGCATACGCGTTTATGAGTGTGGAGGTCATTTGCGGTCTATCATCTTTAAAAACTATTAGTTATTTTAAATAAAATTTATTTTCTAGTCCAATAAAAAAAAATAATGAAATACATCGATTAAAATAAAAGTTATTTAAATTTCTAATTGTAGCACGATTCGTGGGCCACCCTGTATAACCCTGATGCAATTTGAAAAGTTGCCCTACGGACTTGTCCATCTTTTTCCATGGTTACATCTATTACACGTTCCTTAGGCCATACATTTCGAGGTTTTGCTTTATCCGTTACTATTACAACATCTCCCACGGCAATCGGTTTTACAGGTTCAAACCATTTTTGGTCTATGTATGGAGATAACTTGCGAATCTGGCTCGACTTATCGAACGATTTGCGTAGTTCTATAGGCGAACTAAGATTGTTTTTTAAGATTGCTATCTCATCACGGTATGAATCCAACTGAGCTTGTTTATATAAGTTGTTTTCGGCTTCGACATATTCTTCACTTGTTATGAACTCATCATACCTTGGTAAGACCATTTTTTTCCTTGCCGTTATATTCCATAAGAAACGAGAAACATATGCTTGTATACGTACCGGTCTTATCCACTTAGAAAATCGTTTGGGTTCAACTGGGGCACAATCAGAAACCACATGGTGAAATAAAACAGATGATTTGAGTTCTTCTGGTGTGTCTGGGATCTGTGTTGATTTTCCAGGCTACCTATCCGATTGCGTTAGAAATGATGGTCCAACAAACCAAAGACTAGACATATCGAAATCCGGCACTCTGTGCCACTTCGTAATATCATCTACTACATTAGCCTTTGAGGGTATATATCTCCACTGGTGGGTTTCAGTTGTCTCGAGTATTTCACTTACCCTGAATCCAACATACTGCTTATATTTTCGGTGATCAGACCGAATCCAAGAAAGAACTACTTTGGAATCTGTCCAAAAGATTTGCTCTGAAAACCTTATAGTATAAAATTGCTTTATGCTGTTCGCCATACGTACTCCTAATCTTGCGGCCCCGAGTTCTAGGCATGGTATCGATGTGATGCTAAGTGGAGCGACTCTTGTTTTTGCAGTTATTATTCCGCATTCCACCAGGCTTCCTTTAGTCACACGAACGTAAGCTACGGCTGCAAAGGCATTGATACTCGCATCTACGAAGACATGCAGTTGACAAGAATCGTGTGCACCAAACTTTATGCTTCTCAAATAGAATCTAGGAATTCTTACTTTGCTGATGTTCTTCAAATGATTCACCCACATTTTCCACTTTTCATATAAATTGGCGTCAATAGCTGCATTCCATTCAAGCTTAGATCGCCAGATTTCTTGCATTACAATCTTGATGTACATTAATGAATTCGCAATTAAGCCTAGAGGTTGAAATATGCTCATTAGAACTCGAAGCACTTGACGTTTGGTGGGCCTTATTTCGGTTGTAAGCAACTCACTTGTAGACGCTTTTAATGAGATTGAGTAGGTGAAAGTATCTGTGGTTGTACACCACCACATACCCAAAACTTTTTGGGTTGAACCTTCTGGATTTATATCTAGATTTCGTTTTACTTCTAGTCTCTTTTCATCGATAGCATCGATGAGGACTGAAGAATTGGATATCCAATTTCGTATCTCAAAACCACCCCTTTGGTGTATAAACGTTATTTCTTTGGCCAGTTTTACAGCTTCCTCTTCAGTGTCAACACTGTCCAGTAGGTTATCCACTTAATGACTAAACGCGCTGCTGGGAGAACAAGTGGCCCCAAACGTAAAGACCTGCATAACATAAACATCTGGTGCACTTTTTAAATCATCGCTCCAGAGGAATCGTTGTGCGTGCTGGTCTTCACCGTTCACACCTATTGAAACATTTCACGAATGTCAGCACATATTACTATTGTTTTTTCTTGGAAGCGATATAGAACGGATAACAAAGAAGCTAGTTGGTCAGGTCCCTTCATCAATACAGAGTTTAAAGAAACGCCGTTGACCTCGGCAGCATCCGAAACTATCCTTATTTTGGCGGGTTTATTCTCGTTCGCGACAGTAAATATCGGAAGATACCACTTTCGAAGATATTGTTGTTGAATTTCGCATTCTGATAGTTTGCTGATGTACTTTTTTCTACATACTCTTTTAGTTGATGCTTGAGATTCTCAGACATGCCTGCGTTTCGAGATAATTTTTTTACAAAACAGTTGTGTCCTTAAGAGCCATTTGAAAACTGTTCGGCAGCTTAACCTTCTCATATTTCCACAACAGACCAGTTTCAAACCGATCACCCTTTCTCGTTGTCAAGTTTTCTGGCATTTCCATTACTCCCAGGCTATCCAGAGAAAAATACTCTTTCAACATATATAGGAGAATGTAACCGTTGGCGCCTCAGAGCTTCAGGTTATCAAGACCAATCAGTATTCGAGGAACTGCCTTCGCATACAATTCAATGGGGTACCCCCGCATGTAAGGATACTTGGTTGCCAGCTGTTTAACATATAGAGACTGTTGGAGTGAGCTTATCGATTTCACCGGCCTGATAACTGGAATCGAGAATTTCTTTTTTGGGTTATTACTTCCCGAAATCTCGGGATTCATTTTCGTTGTGATGTGTGTTCCCAGTTCATTTAAGAAGCAGTGGTTGATGTTTACCTTGGAGATTCAATTCTGCCGCCAAAGAATCTTCCATCATTGTTAGCGAAGACCCTTTATCCAAGAAGTTTCAATACTCTTTTTGTTAGTGTGTAGAGTAACTGGAACAATTCGATATTTTATGTCCTGACCAGATCCATGTATATTGTAGTTGAATTGTCTTCCCTCAAAGGCAGGTTGTTCTTTAAGATTTGAATTATTATGCTGCACTCCTGTTGACGTAGGTGTTGTTACAGATTCGATGGTATTTTTGTGCAGCAGTCGATGATGTCTGTAAACACAACCATTTACACCTCAAGAGATACTTACTCGGCAACGTCTAGGATCTCAGGCATGTGCGGCAGAGTCCATTTTTCTTTATGGTTTCTCATTTCTCATTTAGGTTCATGTTTCGGAACCGTACACATAACTCCAACCCACCACATGCTTGTTTGCACACTGTACACTGCCGCTTCGTTGATGTTATTCGCTCATCATCATATTCTGTGTGCGCGTTGACATGAGCCTTCCCTTTCGTGCGTGTTTGTGGTTTCGCAGTATCGAAAGATGTACCCGGGATGACTACATATGTTGTCGATTAGCCTGTACAACTAGGCATTGAAATCCAATAGATTGAATGACGGCATATCTTCAATATACGCGGCCCAATTTAGCATCAACTGTGTGGGCAGTTTACTTACGAGATCATCCAAAAGCTCAGCATTCTCCAAATATGGATATAATTCACAGGTCTCCATAGTAGAAATCAAATTCTGCACCGACAGTGCATATGATACCACGGTTTCAATCTTTTCTACGTTTATTTTCGTTTCAGCTTGGATTTTTTGTAGAAGTGTCTTTATTTGGATGATATTTGGAACGTTTGATGGCAACATCAACCTGCCACGCATTGCCTCGAATACTCGTCCCTTTAAACATTTTTGTAGACGGATGAGGTTCTTTTCATCACTGAAACCACACATCCTTGTACTACGCTCGAAACTACTTATAAATAGTGGCCATTCCTCGGGGCTACCTTAGAAGTTCGGCAGATATCTGGACATTGAGTGCTGATTTGCCATTTGAACCCTGCTAGGCTGTGAAAGTTCGTGAATCGGAAATTTTTGGTTGAATCCAGACGATTCTGATTCGTATATTTATTTGTCGACCTTTAAGTCGTTGGCTTCTCCTCATTTTTGGAGTGTTCGCTTCTTTCTTTTGCATTACTTATTATTGTAAAAGAGATTTGTAGAATTTTTTTTTTTATAATCTTACTCGCGCTCAAGGGATTGTGATTACCCTTTATATGCGCAGGCATCATGTGAAAGAAGAGAAAGAGGGATAGGAAAGATGTGTGGTGCGAGCTGGTTGTTCTGTCAGATTTATCTCCAGGGATGGCGGCTGAACTAATGGGGAGAAAACTACCGTGTCTGATTTATCTGAGTCTCTTAAAATTCGCATTATTTTATTTATTTTTTTTGTCATATTTATGGGTTTACTGGTTTTAACTCAATCACATGTGGTTAGTGTGAAGGCTGAACAGCATGTAATGAGTAAACCAGCAACTCATTTTATGACAATTTTTTAGATTTTAAATTTAAAATAAAACGACATAGACAACGGCAGGAATCGAACCTGCGACCACGAGGTTGACAAACTATCGCGCCACGGTCACCCCAACCTTTGTCAGTGACTTTTTGAACCCTTATTTTATACAAAGTGTAATTCAAAGCGCAATGGAAGTACAATTAAAGTGCCTTAAAGTACATTAAATACATTAGAAGTGCACTACAAATTTCCTGCAAATATATACATACAGAGAATTTATACATAGTTTCAAATAAATTAATAAATATTTACTTTTAGTATTTCTTGCTAATTTTCAGAAATTGCTTTACAAAGATAAAATGGGGTAGATAATCTTGAATTCAATGACTTTGTAATATACTGCGTTTTTTTTGTTTGTTTTTTTGTTAATTCATTTTTATTTCATATAACTATCTTGAAACTAGACAAAAATGTTTAACACTAGCCTAATTATCAATAACTTACAACTAATTTACTCGCCCTTTACGGGCGCTCTAAACTAAACAATAACTCTTAGAACTGAATTTCGACCTAAAAACTATTTTAATTAAATCTAATTTTATTTTACTTTATTTTTCAAGGAAACTTTTAACAAAAAACTTGGTATCTTATCTTTTTTTTTTACTTATAAACTTAACCTAAATATAGATTAAAAATAATTAAAACTAAATAAAACTAACTTATACTAACTAAAAATAACTTAAAATACCTAATAATACTTAAGACTACTTAAAAACTAGAACAGCCACAGCAGCATTTTTTTTTTCATTTAAAAATTTTTTTTTTGTTTATTTTGTATATGCATGCAGACACACAACAACATGCCTCCCACCCATACATGTACATACGCACATACATATACGTACGCACATACATGTACAGACACGCAGAAACATGCACGTATGTCCCCGCATACATACATATTTTTAATTTTTTTTTTGGTGCCACGCCGACTGTTCCCTATACCTAATTGCCCTAAATCTATGTAAGTCGGCCAAGATATACCATCTTCATCGACTTTAAATATTATGATGCTGTTGAGAGAGCCACCAGAACTGGTTCTCCTGTTTCGCCCTATCCCTCCGGTCCCGATCGGACACAGTCCTACTGAACCGAAGGCGCTCTTCTCCATCTTGAGCGATGACGTCTCGACCATACAGGAGTCGCCTATCCACATTTTCCCGGCTGACGTGGTAGATGAGCGGAACCGCCCCTCCATTCTGTATCAGCCCTCGACTGTCTAAATAGAGGAATGCCTCGGGAGGGATGTAGCCACTTAACTGTGCACTCTCGAAATATTCGTTATTGGGGTAATACGCCCCAAAAATTAAGTTGTTAGTTGAGGACATCGCTCTTGCAACGTGCCCCCGAATCAGCTTAAACAAAAAATTATCTATTCTGTTTATGTTGGCTCCGTTGTATAGAACCTGGTTGGAATAATGTCGTTTGTACTCCGACTCTGGTGTTCTGTGTAATCCAAGGCAACGTCGAAGACACTGCCTCTCAAACACCCGAATCTTTTCCATTTGAGATGGGGCAACGTTGAACCACACCGGGCATCCATAGGCAATCATCGGCCTGATGAGGGCCATGTAGCAAATCACCTTCACCCTGCTGTCAAGACGACTGCTATAAAACAATCGTTTTGCCAGGGCAAAGGCCGCCCTGGCCTTGGCCAGAGCAGCACCTATATGTCTGTCGAAATACAAGTTCTGATCCAACCAGATGCCAAGGTCCTTACTACACTTTTACTCGCCAGTGGATGTCCACATGGTCCTACGATCACCAGCTTGCACCAGTTCTTTCTCGTATCCCTAGAGCTAGACTACGAAGTCCTAAACAGAATTGTTTCTGATTTCTGGAAATTGATTTTCAACTTCCAGTCATCACAATATCGCTGAATCTTGTCGAAGTCTCGCTGCAAAAGAATTTTGATGACCTCAACTGTTGGAGCTGTTTTGTACGCAATTAGATCGTCGGCGTACGCAATTGCCTGAGTTAGACTACCTATCAGATCGCTGGTGCAAATGCTGAAGAGAATCGGCGAGTTAACCGCTCCCTGCTGAAGACCATTGTTAATATTAAAAGCTATGGTAGAAGTTGCATTGCCACTCTTGACAACAAACTTTCTACCATTTAGCATGTCATAAAGCATGTACAATAGCGGTTTACTTATACCAAGTCTGGCAAGCTTTAAATAGAGACCCTCTAACCAAACGGTGTCGAAGGCCTTCTCCAGATCAACCAGACAGGCACCCGTACACTGCTTTTTAGATTTGTTCCATTGGACATCAGAAACGAGCTTAGACTCGGCATGAATTGTGTCATGTCCCGTCTTAAAACCGAACTGATTATCCGGTATGATTTTGTTGTCCTCCGCCCACTTGAACAGAGTCCTATTAATAACCTTTTCAAATACTTTGCTGATACTCGGAAGAAGACTTATCGACCTGAGATTCGCCGGATTGGAATTGTCCTTTCTCTTTCTGGGGAGAGGATGCGCCACTGCTGTCTTCCACCGCACTGGATAATAGGCATTATTCAGCGCGTTGTTAAACAGTGTGGTATAAATGTCAACTGCTTCCTGAGGCAAATGTCGTAGTACAACATTGGATATACCATCGACTCCTACTGATTTCTTTTTCTTTAGTGAATCAAAGATGACCTGGAGCCCAATCTTCGAAATTAACAGGGAACTGGTCCCATTTCGCTCGGCGATTATGGCGTTTGCCAAATGTTCATCATTAAACCCGGTAAAACCAAGATTCTCAGAACGCCACTGCGTTATATCGTTCCGGAGGTAAAAGTGGTGAACCAGAGCTCTGCTCTCCAGGTCATGGTACGGGCGAATGCTAGCATTCACCTTGTACACTTGCTGGAAAGCAGCCACCAAATCCTCCACCTTCTCCTGCGGATCTTCGATTATGAAGATGTCATCGTCCAAGACGGCGTCATCTGGGTCTATGCCTGCTGTCAGAAGTACGTCTCTGTTTTGTGTCGTCCTCTGGAGCTTAAGACACGCATGGTCGTTTTGATCTCTTCTTCTGAATATCTTATTAATTTGTGGGAACATACTCGGGTCGGAAGCGTTCACGGCCCGCATTTTGTTCTCCCAAAACAAATTAATGGACAACCTATAATTTTCTTTGATCAATTGGTTGATGTTTTTGATGGACGACTTCAGTGTTCTTATCTCCAGATTTCGTGTGTCAGTAAACCGTCTGTACAAGCGTTTTAGTCTTGTCAATAAGCCACTTTTTTGTCTGTGTAATGCATCAATTGTCGCGTTGCATTACATGTCAGTTGCGTTACGTTCTTTGTATTTCGGTATTGTCCTGTTCATTGTTCGTTGAATTATTTCGTCCATTTGTTCTAAGTATCTGTCAATTTCAGTGTTTGTCAGGTTGCTGTCATTTGGTGGGGATATACCATTTGAACGTAATTCGCTCAATTCGCTCAAATAGACAGTATCAGTAATTGTTAGTCTTGCGTCTTTCAACAATAGATCCAGATAGGCACCGTTTCTTGGAAACGATGGCCTGTCTGTAGCGAGAAGTTCAATGCGATACTCCAGGTTTCCCCAATCTATATGCTTGGCATTCAAATCACCAGCCAATATGTAGTAGTTTTCTTCCGAGCTCAATCTTATGCATTCAAAAAGCTTTTCAAGCTCTGTTATAAACTGTGTGGGCTGAGGTCTTTCCGGTTCATAGGCAGCAATCACATACATTCGCTTCCTCTGTTGGAGATGATTGCATATGATGCATGTCTCTAACGTCCGAAATTTTCGCACATCACTAGTATACATTACCTTATGGCTAATGCCTTTACGTATAAAGATTGCGACGCCTCCTCCTTGAGTGGAGTTGGGTCGGTCTCTTCTTAGGATATTGTAATATTTGTTAGTCAATTTATGCTTCTGGTTAAGCTTAGTTTCGCTAGCCATAAACACATCTGGACTTATGTCTTTAATCAATTGGAATAAATTCGCTCTACGTTCGGTCCTAATCAGTGAATTTACATTCACAGCTAGGATCTTAAAGGGCCTCTCCGGCAGCGCGCCCTTAACTTCTAAGTTGCGTTAGTCGCCTGCTCCCTGATCTGGTTTTGGAGGCCAGTCCGCCTGTGCCGCCGGCGGCGCCTTAGGCACGGGGACCTGTTGGGCTACCTTTGGTGTAGGCTGTACCGTGCTTCCCCTCCTGACGCCATTTGGGCGTAAGAAATTTGCGGGTTGGTGGGCGTTGATGTAGGAGGGCGCACTGTTGGACGCTTTTCTACCACTGTTTGCTTTGCTGCTTTATTGTTCTTTATAAGCTGAAACGTCGGGCATCCCCGATAATTAGCGGGCTGTCCGCCGCCTGGACAGAGTACACATTTAAGCTGGGTCCTATCTTAGACCCGTTCCCTTCCTAACTTGCATTCATCTGGATTGTGGTTCTCTCCACACTTAACGCAGCGTGACTGCATTTCGCAGTTTGCTGCGGCGTGGCCGAACCTTTGGCAGCGCATGCATTGAAGCATGTCGCCGCGCCTTTTTAATTTGTCCCAAGTTACAACCTGGTAGTTGAGGACGAAGATACTCCTCAAACTATCCAGTTTGCTGCTGGGTGGTGAGAGTTGAACAAGGAAGAAGGGAAGACTGCTTCTCCCGCCTAGCTCTAACTGTAGCGAACGGCTTGACCCCGATAAAGTCGAGATCGTCATTCGCTTTTTGGCGGAGTTCACTTAAGAGCATCTGTGATTCCGTGCAGGAATCTATGCCCTTCAAAAGGACCGTTTGAAATTTTTCGTTCTTAGGGGTGAAACTAAAGAATTCAGTAGTGGTTTCTTTTAGCAACGCTTTAATTTTGTTGTGCTGTTCCAGTGTGAACCAATTGATAGCATGTCTATCGTCATTTAATCTTTTTATAGTAAAATTTTGACCTATGGCCAACTTACACAGATTTATGGTATCCTGTAACTCCATTTTATAAGTATTTATGGGTGGCACCTTTTCTCTTTTCGTAATCGGCGGCTGTGGCTGCTGCTACTGAGACTGACTTTTTTGCTGCTGTTGGTTCTGCTGCTTTTAATTCTGCTGCTGCGGTTTTTGTTGTGGTTGTTTCTGGGCTTGTGTCTGCTGCTGTTGCTGTTGTTTTTGCCGTTGTTGTTTTGGCTGCTGCTGTGGCTGTTGGTTTTGTAATTGTTCTTTTTGCTGTTACTTGAATTATTTTAGTTGTTTCGCTCGGCGCGCTTCTCGGTTGGCCTTAACTTTGCTTTTTATCTTTTGGATTTCTGCCTCCAATGCTTCAATTTGAGCGACCATTCTTTGTTCCTCGTCGTCCTCAGATGACGCCTCTGATGTGGAGAGTTTCACGAAGGCAGTACTCTCGCCCGTCGTGAAGTGCCCTTCTCCTTCCTCAGACATATATTCAATACCCCCTTCGGATGAAGTGTCTAGCTGGGTTTGTCTTGCTGCCTCTGACGTCTCGTCTATATCGGACGTATTCACCCCAGCTGGCAGCTTTGCTGAGGTGGCCGTTGATCTCCTCTTTACCAAATTTGGTGCGCACTTGATCCTCTTTCTGCGCTTCTGGTTAGCATCGTATGATGTTGCCGTTGTTGTTATTGCTGTTGATGTTGTTGCTGCAGAATCACTGCTTGTAAGTGGAACATCTTTCGATGTTCCCTCAGCTGATGCCATCGCTGGCCTCATTGGCCCTATGACACCTTTCGATACCCCGGTGCTTAAACTCCTCCTCCTTTGATCGTTTTCCCAACCAATAAAGTTTTCCACTTCAGGGTTGTGAAAAAAAGCTTTCAAAGTTCTGATGCCCGGCTGGGAATCGAACTGGCGACCCTCGGTACTGTGGAGGTGTTAACACGTTTTCGGCTTCCCAGTTTTTTCCAAATTAAATTTCGTGTGTGAGTTTAACTGTCACATTAAATCAACATTTCTCAAGTGGTGCAGTAGCACAGAGGTAGAGTGGCCGACCGAGAATCCGAGGGTCGCCACCTTAGCAAAGCAAGCTGCCAGCTGGGGTGAAGAATTAAGTCGGATGTAGACGAGACGTCAGAGGCAGCGAATTTATTCCAATTGCTGAAAGACATAAGTCCAGATGTGTTTATGGCTAGCGAAACTAAGCTTAACCAGAAACATAAATTGACTAACTACAATTACAATATCGTAAAAAGAGACCGACCCAACTCCACTCAAGGAGGAGGCGTCGCAATCTTTATACGTGAATGCATTAGTTATAAGGTAATATATAATAGTGATGTGCGAAAATTTCGGACGTTAGAGGCATGCATCATATGCATTCATCTCCAACAGGGGAAGCGAATGTATGTGATCGCTGCCTATGCACCGGAAACACCTCAGCCCACACAGTTTATAACAGAGCTTGAAAAGCTTTTTGAATGCTTAAGATTGAGCTCGAAAGAAAACTTTTACATATTAGCCGGTGATTTAAACGCCAAACACATAGATTGGGGAAATCAAATACAAAATTCTCGAGGTAACCGTTTGTATAATTGGATGGGTCGATACAACCTTGAGTATCGCGTGGATCTTCTAGCCACAGAGAGGCCATCGTTTCCAAGAAGCGGTGCCTATCTGGATCTATTCCTGAAAGACGCAAGACTAACAATTACTGACACTGTGGGTCAACGACCAAGAAATTGTTTACGAACGATCGAGTACGACAGTGACCACTGCGGATTCGCCGCCGTTATACAGCTTCCGAACGAGCTTATGGAGTTGGATGAGTATGTGCCTGTGCATACTTACCATTACAGTAAAGTGCGCTGGCCACGCTTTTCCAATGCCTTATTGTGTGAATTACGTTCAAATGGTATATCCCCACCAAATGACAGGAACCTAAAAAATGATGAAATCGACAGATACTTAGAACAAATTGACGAAACGTTTCTATGAACAATGAACAGAACAATACCGAAATACAAAGAACGTAACGTAACTGACATTTACCGTAACGCGACAATTGACGCACTTCACAGAAAAAAAGTGGACTACTGACAAGACTAAAACGCTTGTACAGACGGTTTACTGATACACGAATCAAAAACATCAACCAATTGATCAAAGAAAATTATAGGTTGTCTATTAATTCGTTCTGGGACAATAAAATTCGTGCCGTTAACTCTAGCGACTCAAGTATGTTCCCAAAAATTAATAAGATTTTTAGAAGAAATGATCAAAACGATCTTGCGTTTCTTAAGCCCAGAGGACGACAGAGAACAGAGACGTACTCCTGACAGCAGGTATAGACCCAGAGGATGCCGTATTGGACGATGACCTCTATATAATCGAAGATCCGCTGGAGAAAGTGGAGGCTGTGCGGGCTGCTTTCCAGTGTACAAGGTGAATACCGGCATTCGCCCGAATCATGATAGATAGATAGATAGATAATTTCTTTATTTAAAAAATATAAATTATTTACATTATTTTTTCTTTAAGAATAAGGACATGGCTATTGTGCCGTCTGCCTGAACGACATTTTATAACAAAATACAGTTTATATATAAAGAAGTTAAATTCAAATAATAAACATAACATAAGTTAATTAACTATAGAAAGTTTAATTTAATAATTTATTAAAGCATCAATTGTGTTTTCAACAATTTTGAGATGATTCAAAAACACAAAAATAGATGTATCAATGATTTGAAACAAAAAATTATATCAATTTTGAAATGATTTGAAACACAAAATAATAATTTATCAATTTTATAATGATTTGAAACATACAAAAATTAGTAAGTATTTAGAAACATTGTTTGAAACTTCAAATTGCAATAACTGGTGTATAAATAAAGTTATAGAAAACTATTGCGATAATTAAGAGCATGTTTGCAGTATCTATAAACCGTTGACCATCCAAGATCTCCATTAAGGATTTCATAGAGCCGAGTAGGGGGAAGATAACTCAATTCAAAATGCAGTCGACGAATCTCTTGAAGTAAAGGACACGTTGCAAAGAAGTGGGTGATGTCTCCTGGTTCTCCTCTATTACATAGCCTACAGATTTGTGTGAGATCAGTTCGATGCGGCATAGCGTTAAGATTCAAGATTTCGACTCGGGCTCTAAATATGTAGCTTATAGCTTCAGAAGAAAACTCGTTGCTGAAATAGTTAGCCAGCGATGTTATTTGATGGTTGAGGTACCTGTATACATTTCTTGACACAGTTGTTGAGGCTCTTGAAATATGTTGTCTGAAAATATTTTCATCAGTTTTGGTGATAACATCATTGAACATATTGTGTAATTCATTCAAATTGGACTCCCTAAAAGATAAATTACTGCCATTTGAAGATGCTAGCTGGTTCCATTCCTTAAACGGGGAGGCATTTGTTTGCATGAGCCTTGCCATAATGGATTTGTGAAGGCTTCTTTCATCCCTCTTCATAACTTTCATTATGTAGTCTGAATTGGTTTTCAGGTTCATAATGTAAAGAGGCGTTAGACCAGACTCCACATATATAGCATAATTGGGCGTTGAAGAAGGCAATCTGAACAAGCGTTTGAAGAAATATCTTTGCACGGCTTCAAACTCGTCCAGTTGTAAATAACCAAAAATTTGGGTACCGTAGCACATGCAGCAGTTCACTGTTGCTTGAAAAACACGATATTTGGCTGTATGATCGATTTTTTGGTTAGAGTAGAACTTAGGCCACATTACGTTTAAAGCTAGTTTGGCTTCGTTGCTTTTCTCTTTCACGTGTTTCGAAAAATTCAGATTGTACGAGAGCAAAACTCCAAGATATTTGAAATAATGAACGACCTCGATAGGCGCGTTGTTTAGGGACCAGATTTCCTCCGGGAGCCTTCTTCTCTGACGCGATTCAAATATCATTATTTTTGTCTTGTTAGAATTGACACATAGACCCCAGAATTCACAAAAGGAATTGAGTTTGTTGATTTGCAGCTGAAGGGTAGATGGATTGTCTGCCAATAAAACCAAATCATCGGCGTAGAGCAAAACCTTGACTTGTATACCGGCAAAGAGTATTCCTCCCGGAAGTACATCACACACGTCATCAATAAACAGGGCGAATAATATCGGGCTTAATATACATCCTTGGGGGACGCCTGTTGTGGTTTCAAACCATTCGGAGAATTTAGCTCCGTCCCACACTGATGCAGTAGATGAGGCAAGAAATTTGAAATAAAACATTAAGAATTTTCGAGAAACTCCTAGCGAAGACAATTTGTACATCAAGGCATTTCTATTCACATTGTCAAAGGCTGCTTTGAAATCCACAAAACAAGCATATAATTTCTTTTTCTGCTCAATTGATCTCCTGGCAATAGTCGTCAGAGCGAATATATGGTCTTGCGTTGAGAATCCCGATAGAAACCCTGCTTGGAACATGCTGAGTCGGTTGTTGTTCTCAATCCATACCGTAAACCTATCATGAAGAATTGAAGTTGGGATCTTTCTTAGCGAGTTGAGAATCGAAATTCCTCTGTAGTTCTCCGGCAGGTTAGAGTCTCCTTTTTTAAAGATCGCGAATATAACCGCTTTGTTGAAGTTACTTGGAACTAATGAGCCTTCATAAAGATTGTTGAAATATGCCAGTAGAAGATTTTTAAACGGTTCCGTACTATTCTTGTAGAACTCCATCGGAATACCATCTATGCCGGGTGCCTGATTATTTTTCATTTTACTCAGAGTTGTTTCGAGCTCAGATAGAGTAATTGGGTTATCCAGTTCGCAGAGAGTGACATTGGGTTGCGCGTAATAGAAAACCTTGTGATTCTCATCAGCCGACAAAAGAGTTTTAAAATGAGCTGCTAGTGTCTCAACTTCGAGGGTAGACACCAGGCCTCTACCACGCCCACCCAGCTCACGAACATTGGTCCAGAAAGTCTTTGAGTTCTTACAGTTTGCTAGTTCTTTTGCAATATTGTTAATGTAGTGAACTTTCTTTTTGGCACAAAGTCTTTTGAAATCCTTGTTAATATGAAGGTAAATGTTTTTAAAAATTGAAGCATTTGTGGATCTGAACAGCTTAAAATAGACAAATGAAAGTTTACGGAGTTTCACACAATCATTATCAAACCACTTGTTTTTTGGTGTACAAGCGTGACTTCGGCTGTTGGTACTGTGGGCAAATGGTGCTGAGGCCTTGATAACTCTTGCAATATGTTCATCATAATTTTCTATACTGTTGGATTGGAGCGAGGGAATAGAGCTGATGTTACGGTTTAGTAATGAATTGTATAGAGCGGTACAATTCTCTTTCCACCTCAATTTTAAAAAGTTAGTTGATTGTCTCAGTATATTTTCATCGATAAACTGAACCTTTACCTCAATCGGAAGGTGCGATGAGAAATTCGCCACGCCTACATCAAAATCTACCGATAGTTTAAGCCATTCAAAAGATATCGCTGCAATATCAATAACAGATTGTCCTTGACCACTTATGAATGTAAACTCTCCCGAAGCGTCATCTTTAGAAGCCCCATTTAACACGGATAGTCCGAAGTTTTCAAAGAATTCCGTAAGCAGCCTTCCATTTCGGTTAAAGGTGTCATCTTTTGAGTTTCTGGTTGGATTGAGAGTGTTTTGCGAGAATGTGTTGAGTACAGAAGGATTTTGATAGATCCCGATCCTAGCATTTAAGTCTCCAATTATCATAATATTATCCAAATTGGAGTCTTGAACGAAGTCCACTAGACTAGCAAAATCATGCTGCCAGTTATTGCAATTTAAGTATGTTGGGATAATGGTGTAATTTAAATTATTAATAACAATATTGAATATAATCCTGTTTTCAGAGTGATAAATTTTAGCGAAGTTGGAGTTTAAAGTTTTTTTAACACCACATAAAATCCCCCCACTAGCCCTGCCATGAACATTAGATCTTATTGCGGGTGACCATAAAATATTGAAATCCTTAAAATATTTCAAATAATTGTTTTCATTTTTTTCTTCTACAAAAGTTTCCAATAAAAATGATAATATCATAATTTTGAATGAAACTGAAAAAATCAGGTAATAATAATTTGCTTTTGAGACCAGTAATATTATAAGATAAGACAGATACATTTTTAAAGTTATTAATATTAAAATTATTTAAATTATGGCAGACGACAGATACATCCTATTGTGACTCCACCCTTAAAGGTGGTCGATGTTGATTTTGAGGTTGACGTATAGGTGGCGCGCGTATCGGATGAGAGTTGGCAGCAGCAGAAGAAGAAGAAGATGGTGATGGAGATGAAAGATCGCTGTCATCGAAGAATTCGGAAAATCTGTCACCGAACGTTTGGTTGAGAAATGACATTTCTATTTTCGTTTTGATAGCCAAACCTCGTGAATATTTGTAAACAAACGAGTAACCATTAATTAGTATTTTATCGCCTTTTACAATTATTTTTACGTTTGAATTTATTTCGAGCAACTTGGATCTTATTTCAACCAGTGTTTGTCTTCTCTTTCGGTACATAAGAGATTGTTCGCGGAATACACTTATCCACGAGCCTTTAAGCTGATGCGCCGCGGCAATAATCTTGTCGACCATCTCTGAGGAAAGAAGTTCAAAGATGACAGTGCCGCGCTGAGCATTGTTGTTGCGAATTACCCGGGAACTTTTGATGGTCATATTTTCATCTTCGTTTATCTTGAGAAGCCCTTTGCAAGTCTGTAATGCGACTTGAGTTGCATCGGTTTCTTTATTTAAGGGAAGATGAACAACAACGGATGACTCATTAGCCTTTCGTGAAATTATTTCCAGCTGGTTTTCTAGCAGTTCGCATCTTTGTGACATATCGCTTAGTTTGAGGTTAAGAAGAGTGTTCGCGGCTCTTAAAGTGGTAACTTCATCGTAGAGTCTTGTAAAATCATCCTTTGTTGCAAAATTTTTTAGTTTTTCAGTGAGTTGTACATCCAAAGTAGTTTCCAGTACATTTTTCAAATCTACAACAGACATCTTTCCTACTTCCGTTGCCATATCTTTTTTGTGAATAAAATACTTTTTGTAGTCAGAGTTTGGTTCGGGAGAGGTTTCGTGAAGACTTCTTTTGTTTGAATTACTGTTCATAGGGAAAATCCCGTATAGGCGCGACTGGCTTTGTTCGAAGTTTAAATTAATTAAAGAAAAGCTTCGTACCTTTATTAAACTGATGAAATTTAAAAACGCCGATATAAAACAAAATTCAAAAAATGTTGAAAAACAACTTTTAAACAATTAAAGTGACTTTAATTTAATTTAAAATTAAAAAATTATCAAGAGACTATAACTTTAACACTTTAACCTTTGACATATAAATGTCAGAATCAAATCATGACCTGGAGAACAGAGCTCTGCTTCATCACTTATGGCTCCGAAACGATATAACCGAATGGCGATCTGAGAACCTTGGTCTTACCGGGTTTAATGGGGAAGATTTGGCAAACGCCATAATCGCCGACCAAAATGGGCCCAGTACCCTGTTAATTTCGAAGAATGAGCTCCAGCAGCATTAACACCAGCGATCTGATAGGTAGTCTAACTCAGGCAATTGCGTGCGCCGACGATCTAATTGCGTACAGAACAGCTCATACAGCTGAAGTCATCAAAAATCTCTTGCAGAGTGACTTCGATAAGATTCAGCGATATTGTGATGACTGGAAGTTGGAAATCAACTTCCAGAAATCAGAAACTATTTTGTTTAGGACTCCGTTGTCTAGCGCCTCAAGGGATACGAGAAAGAACTGGCGCAAGCTGGTGATCGTAGGGCCACATTGACATCCACTGGCGAGTAAAAGTGTAGTAAAGTACCTTGGCATCTGGTTGGATCAGTACCTGTATTTCGACCGACATATAGATGCTGCTTTGGCCAGGGCTAGGGGAGCCTTTGCCTTGACAAAACGACTGTTTTATATCAGCCGTCTTGACAGCGGGGTGAAGGTGATTTGCTACATGGCCCTTATCAGGCCGATGATTGCCTACGGATGCCCGGTGTGGTTCAACGTTGCCCCATCTCAAATGGAAAAGATTCGGGTGTTTGAGAGGCAATGTCTTAGACGTTGCCTTGGATTACGCAGAACACCAGAGTCGGAGTACACAAGATATTATTCCAACCAGGTTCTATACAACGGAGCCAACATTAACAGAATAGATAATTTTTTGGTTAAGCTGATTCGGGGTCACGTTGCAAGAGCGATGTCCTCAACTAACAGCTTAATTTTTGGGGCTTATTACCCCAATAACGAATATTTTGAGAGTGCGCGATTAAGTGGTTACATTCCTCACAAGGCATTCCTCTATTTAGACAGTCGAGGGCTAATACAGGATAGAATGGCGGTTCCGCTTATCTAGCACTTCTTGTAATAGCAACGTTTTTACTGCATCTGACGTTAATTTTTTGGACGAATTTTTCACAGCTATTACCAGAGGTTTGTAGTCGTCTGGCAATCCAGCTAACATAAGTGATGTTATAATTTCATCTTCGATTTTTAACCAGCATTGTTTTCTACCAGTTAGATAGGAACTGCACCATTTTAGTAGGCTCCCTTCAAAACCATATAATTTTAAGTTTTTAATTAAGATTAGGTGATTAACCCTACAGAAAGCTTAAACGAAGTCGGTATAAACCACGTCCATTTAGCATCGCTAATCCACTGCTTTAAAACAAGATTAGGACAACAAGCCAAATTTGTAGTGGTTGACCGACCACTTAGGAAACCGTGTTGAAATTTAGAAATATGGCATTTTACTATATCATAAAATATATTTTTTACTATTTTAGCGAAAAGTTTCGGAATTGTAAAAGTTTACTTATAGGGCGGTAATTTGTAACCTTCCGTTTGTCTCCGGATTTGGAAATTGGGTTAAGGTAAGAAACCTTCCATTCATCTAAAAAATGACCACTTAAAGCGGATTGATTAATAATAAATTTAAGTGGAAAACTTAAAGATTTAAAACAATGTTTTATTACAATAGTTTAGTTTAGTTTTTTAGTCAGCTTTCGGCTTCAAGACATTTGAATCAAATAATTTTACTTCGTTTTACTTGCCTTGCATCGGAGCGACAGTTTTATGTTATTGCTGCTCGTTTGCGGAGTTCTCTTCTACAGCATATTAGAGATGCCGGCACTGTTGAAAATTTCAAGAGAAATGTCTTTCAATATTATTCCTAGTCCTATTTCTATAGTTTTCTTGATTGTTGCGTAATTTGCCTCTCTTCTGTTCTTTGATTCATATATGTTACTACTGTTTGTATCATTATAACTACCTTCTAAGATTAAAATTACAATTTACAAATGTATAAATCTTACTTAATCTTTATTCTCTACAATTGGTTAAAATCTAAATGTTTTATATGTTTTGTTTTCTTTTTTTTTCTATCAAACTCAATACACAAGTCCCATTATTATACTTAGTTATAAACAAGTTGTCAATCTTAAAATTAAATAAAAATTAAGTTATAAATAAAGAAAAAAAAACTAAATATACCATGCAAATCTGGTTTAATAGAGGGTTTTTCACATAAAGCAGTTGAAACATCTTCTAAATCACAATATAAATTACAAAAATCTGTTATAGGCGCCAAGTTCTTGAAATCGTAGTTATTGCCAACAACCAAATCCATAGTATTATATATAGCTTGAAAGCTCTCAGCAAACCAGTCAACAATAGTTTGAGGGTCACTGGAAGTATCGTTATTGTAAACCATTATTTAGGGAAAACCAATAAATTTACGTTTTACATTCACAAATCTCCAAAGCTTTTTTGCTTTTATGTACATAGTTACTAAAACAAAATTTTGAGGGAAATGCATATTCTTTACGAAGACGTAAATATAGGGCAAAACTATTAAAACTTATATTGCTTTTATAAAAAAAATAAAAGCTTTGGCGCAAAATTTTAAAGGATTAGTAATATGTTAAATCATTTTTAGTATGACATTAGGCTAAAAAGAGGATTTTGCAAATTTGAAACGAGTTTAGTATCGTATTATCTTCTTATCATTTTACTAAAGTTAAAATCACCCAATGGCTACTTTAATTTTTTAGTATCGTACTAAATCCATAATATCATCTGATAGTGTATCAGAGTTGCACGCGGGGGCCAGGTTCGAATCCTGCTGGTGTAATTTTTTTTGTTTTGTGTAAATAGTAAAGTTAAATGATTAAAATATAAACATCGAATACTTATTTAGACCACACGTTGGATTTTCATCAACATATAACTAATTCACAAAGCATAAACACAATAATTGTGTTGATCAAAATTCAAACCCTACAAATGCTTTGCTATCTGGTTAATTAGCATTTTACTAGTAAACAAAAGGTTTAAAGTTTGTGAAAATTTAGTAGATTACTATTTATATACTAAATTGTTAACTAGTATCGTGTTAACGCCTTAATAATAGGTTGTTTAAAATGTTTCGCCTTTATTTTTAACGCTTTTCAATTTACGCAACCTTGAGTTCGACCATGGAGGATGAGAATTTACTTTAAATAAAGAGCGTGTAACGGAGGTAACCAGTTCTCTGACAAAAACGTTCAAAGTAATATTTTAAATTATTATCAGAATTAAACCAGTCAAAATTAGAAAACGATTCATTTAACATATTTAAGTTTGTTGAATTAAAATAATAATTAAATATATCTACAGTCTGGAAAGCATTGTAGTTCTTAAAGTAAATATTTTGTATGCAAATTGACATGACAACATGATGAATTGTGCTCGAAAACAAAGGGATGCATTCAGAAACATTTACTTCAATATTATCATTTATAAAAACTAAATCAAGCATTCCTCCGAATGAATTATGGATAAGACATACTTGAGTTAAATTCAAAGCAAACAAAGAATCGACGAGCTCAAATCCTTTTTCTGTTGTAAGCACAATTGGTAGCACCTTATTTTCGTATTGCATCCATTTGATTCCACCCAAATTGAAATCACCAATTATACAAACAGAAATGTTATACTGAGAAAAATGAGAGAAAGTATTTTAATATTTTTTAAATGTGATAAATATATAGATATGTGAGAATCTGGTGGAATATAACTTAAAAAATCAATAATTTACAATCATAGTTGCCTTCGATGCAGACACATATTTGTTCAATGTTGTCTTCTAAAGATAAAAATTCCAAGGTTGATAGAACGCCGAACAGCCAAAAGAACACCACCTCCTCTTCTGCTTTCAACATCATAGCGGTCACGACGAAAGATAGAAAACTCGAATGTATTAAGTATTTCTTCATTCATCACATCTTTAAAAAGCCAGGTTTCCACAAACGCATACATCTTGAACTCATAAAACTCTACATTAACTTAGAGTGCATTCATTTTACTTCTTATTCCGCCCATGTTTTGATAATATATAGAAATTCCAGATTTTTTTTACATCAATGCACTCCCCACTCTCCGTTGGTTCATTTCCATTGGAAGGTTGAACACTGTCGTTTTTTGGAAAGTCTTTTTGAATAAATACCCTCACAATTGCATTTCTGGGGCAGTTAGCACCTTTAGATCATTAACAGCAACATCTTCCAAACACACACACGCAAAGTTTGCCTTTTCTTTGATTTCTACGTTCGAGCACCAGCAATAACACATTTATTGTTTACTTGTTCGAGATTAGCATTATTCACAGATAAACTTTCCTCCTCTACCGCCGCAACTGCTGCTATTTGTTTTTTCTTTGGTTTCTGAATACGAGCACCAGCGCTGACACAATCGTTGTTTACTTGTTCGAGACAATTCTTACACATACTTTCTTCTTTTACTGCCGCCCCCGCCGCTACACCCCCAGCGTTTGCTAACACCTTCGATAACGAAGATCGAACTGGAACAACAAGCTAATCTGTCGCTGGCAACACCCTCTCCCTTTTCACCATCGGCATTGTCAGTGCATGAATTTTTGTTTCCTCCCTTGGGTACACCAACAACATCAAGAAGATTCCGTACATCGGCATGAAGAGAATCGACACCACACATTTTTTTTTGTCAGTAAAGCAACAACAGAAACGAGTTCATTGACTTTTGTAAACATTTGATACAAACTATGATTAGCACAATCGGAGCAACGAAAAAAGATGTTACAATTTTCTTTGCGAATTTCTTTTTGTGTGTCATTCGAAATTTTAGCACAAATTTTATGGAATGAATTACCACAAAAGAAAACCAATTAACTCCATCTTGAATGGAGTTATTACAAGCAAAGCACTTTTTATTTTTATTCTTGTTAAACATTTCAAGAGAGACCAATTAAAAGCCCGCACATAATGAAAGCCAAAATATTATTAAAATATTATTATAATAACCTTTGAATTATATAGAAATAGAATCATATGTATATTGCATATCTACCAACCTATATCTTTCATTATCATAAGTATAAATTTACATACCTAGGTTCCTTCCATGTATGTATGTACATATTTCTCTGCTTACTTACATAATTAAAATCCGTAACCCAGATTTAAATATACATTTTCAGGTATCTCTGTAACTATTCCGTTAATCATTCATTCGACAATTTATTACTCTAAGAATCAAGGCTATTTTAATTACATCGGATTTAAATCTGCATAGGATGACTAGAATACCTACCTAATAAACAGAGTTAATGGTTAGCTTTATTAAAGTTGTTAGCTACAAGAGCAAGTTCGTACGATCCAGTCGCGCATTTTATTTTTTTTAAGTTCGTTTAGCAAAGTCGTGCATTATGTTTATTTAGAAGTCTGTAATTTATGTTTGGTCACAATATTTTATGTTGACTTATTCGATAATATAGTAGTATAGCTTAGTGATAACATTCTATTAGTATTATTATTTTATTTGTAATAATAATTTCAAAAAAGTCTGACTGCACGTTTTACAATTCAGAGATTTGTTTTATTCATCTTACAACTAACACACTATGTTGTATAAGAAACAACAAATATATATACCTAGGTTTAATTAAGTTAAATTACAGGAAAATACGAAAAAAATATCCATTCCAAAAAAATTATATGAAATAATAAATAAAAATAATTAGTTTACTGAATTAATTTAAATATGTATTACATATAGATAATAATAGAAAAATTACAATTTGGAATAAAGCAAAAGAAAATGCAAAAAAAAAGAAAGTAAATAAATACATAAATAAAAAGTAAACAATTAAGACAAAGAAAAATAGATAAATAAATAAACAAATAAATAAGAAATAAATAGATTAATAAATAAGTACATAAACAATAAATAAATTAACAAAAAAAACTCAAAGCAAATCAAATAAATATTTGTAAATAACTATCACAGATTATAAATTGAATAAATTGAGAGCTACATAAGGAATAAATAAATAGATACATAAAAAAAGAGTGTGTGTACTTATAAAGGGTGATTTTTTTGCTACTTGGTTTTTGACGTTTATATTTTTGACAGATCGCACAAGACAAATTCCACGAACATTTGACATTTCGATTCAGTATTGTTTGCCATTTCATCATGAATAGACTTACGCCTGAACAACGTTTGCAAATTATTGAAATTTATTATCAAAATTCGTGCTCTGTGAAAAATGTGTTTCGCAAGCTACGTCCGTTTTTTTTTCCGCTCATTTTTGGCTAAATGGATACGTGAATAAGCAGAATTGCCGTATTTGGAGTGAAGAGCAGCCAGAGGTAATTCAGCAATTCAGCAGCTACCAATGCATCCCGAAAAATGCACTGTTTGGTGCGGTTTATGGGCAGGCGGCATCATTGGGCCGTACTTCTTCAAGGATGATGAAGGCCGCAGGGTTACGGTCAATGGAGAAAGGTACCGTTCGATGATAACAGAATTTTTTTTTGCCGAAAATGCAAGAATTGAACTCGGTCGACATGTGGTTCCAACAGGACGGTGCCATATGCCACACTGCACGCGAAACCATGCATCAATTGAGAGGCGAATTTGGTGAGCAGTTCATCTCACGTTTTGGCGCAGTCAATTGGCCACCAAGAGCATGTGATTTGACCCCGTTAGACTATTTTTTGTGGGTTTATGTTAAGTCTATTGTTTATGGGGACAAGCCAAACACGATTGCTGCCTTGGAAGCCAACATTGAACGCGTCATTGGTGAGATTCCGGCCGAAATGTGTGAAAAAGTTTGCCAAAATTGGACCTTCAGAATGGACCACCTGAAGCGTAGCCGCAGGCAACATTTAAGTGAAATTATTTTTAAAAAGTAAATGGCAGAAATTGATTTATCGATCCAAATAAAAATTTCATTCACTTTTTACAAGTTTCTGTGTTTTTTTGAATTTTCAAAAACCAAGCTCTTAAAAAATCACCGTTTATATACGCGCCAGAAACAATTTTCGTAATTCTAAGTCAGATACAACATATTTCAATTTCATTAGGCTTCAAAATTAATTTTGGGGAGGGACAAGAACATTATTCTATAGTGAAAATATGATTAGCGCAAAATTTTAGTCGATTTAGTAATATATGTTAAATCATTTTTGGTATGATACTGGGTTAAAAAGAGGATTTTGCTAATTTTAATGGAGTTTAGTATCGTACTATCTTAACATTTTCATAAATCCATAGCCACTTTGCCATTTATAAACTTCAAAAAAATTATGTTCGCTTAGTGTTTTTTTTGCACTCTTTTGGACAAACTGCAGTTTGTCCAGAAATGAGGTTTAGTATAATGCTAATTAAAAAGCGTTTTAAATTAGGAATATTTTAGTAAAGTGCTTTAGTATTAGCAAACTGCTAAACCCTTTGCACCCTTGTGTTTCCTTCCAAAATTTAATTAATTTTTTAATAAAAAAAAATTAATGAAAATATGTATGTAGTATGTAAATAATTGTATTTTTTGTTATTTACTGTTAGGTTAAAATTAAAAATTGATTTTATTTTTCAAAAATCCAAAAAGCATTTTATTTGACAAAAATATACAGTATTATTGAGAATTAATATAATTTTGAAATAAATTTTTCAAAAAAGTTTTTTTCATTATGAAATATACTCCATTTTGCGGAGAGTACGATAACTTTGGCGCCAAGATATAATAACGGTTTTTGGTAGAGAGGCTTAATACAAGCATTTTTTACTATGGTAGGGGGGGGGGGGTCTATCTCCCCTCGTTTAGGCGGGAGGGGCAATTTTATAAAAATTTACTTAAGATCTTTAAAAAAATATTAAAAAAGAACGGCAACACTTACAGTTATAAATTATACCTTTTTCAAAAGTCAGAACTCTACAATTTATAATTAATTTTAAATAAAGTTGTTTTAGTCAATAGTTTTTTAAATAATTGACTTCAAAGTCAAAATTTATGAAAAAAAAAGTTACAAAAATCACTTTGAATATTATTTTTCTCATGATTATGGATATCGATAAAAAAATAATTGATGTAGTTAACTGCTCCAATTATTTTTTTATTAAACACAGAAAACTACTTCTTTTTATGTCTTCTAGTTTTTAAGATATGTAATTGAAAAATAGTAAAACTATACTTGTTCTTTAAACCCAAATGATTCTTTAATCTTAAAGAAACTTTGCATATAATAAAATTCTCACCCTCCCCAAAGCCTATAGTGAGCCCAAGCAGGGGGGTTGCAGGGGGGCGGCATGCCCCCCCCCCTTAGGCATCTCACTGTTTGCATCGTAAATTTCATATATACCTTTGTGATTTTATTACAGTTAATACAACCGAACTTTGCACTTTTTGAATTTTCCACGGTCATTAAAATATCACAACACAGAGGTGGAGTAGACGTTTTGGAGGGAATTAACCCGTTTTCTTCTAAAAACGCGATACTTTTTTCGTTTGTTGACACCAAATCCCCAAACGAACAAAAAATCGAAAAATTATTTAATTTTGGGTGAAGAAGTGGATGCTTAGCCGCCATTCTTAAAAAGGAAACACTACTCTTTCAAACGTTAAATGAAGAATGGCTTTGGTAAACAATAACCTGCACCAAACCTGTATAAAAAAAAACTGTACAAACATCGAATGCTTGCTCTTGTTTTTTATGATCTAACTATATACATACTTTTTACTATGGCTGCATTATATGTGTGTACATAGTTATATGCATATCTATGTATGACACAAAAATATGTGCATATTAAGAAACTATGAGAATTTGCTGCCGTTGTGTTGTCGTAAAGGTAATGCAATTTTTTGTATAATGCAATAAATTTTCATGCTCAAATATATTAAATGTTAAAGTTTTGGCCAAGTACCTAACCGGATATTTAGAAAAAAGAGATTGAAATGGACATGACATATGTACATACGTTTATGTATATAATATCAATTAGTTTTTTAAATCCAGATTCTTTAAATGCAAAAGAAACTTTACATGCACCCATCTGATACAAAATTATTTTTTTTGTTTTTCAATTTTCTCAAAAACTAGAAAACATAGAAACGAATAGTTTTCAGTGTTTGATTAAAAAATAATTGGAACAGTTAAATACATCAATTACTTCTTTATTGGTATTTATAATCATGAGAAAAATAATACCCAAAGTGATTTTTTTAACTTTTTTTTTTCATAAATTTTGAGTTTGAAGTCAATTATTTCAAAAACTATTGACTGAAACAACTTTACTTAAAATTTATTATAAATTTTAGTGTTCTGACTTTTTTAAAAAAGTATAATTTATAACTGTAAGTGTTGCCGTTGTTTTTAAATATTTTTTTTTCTAGATTTTAAGTAAATTTTATAAAACTACCCCTCTCGCCTAAACGAGGTGAGATAGACCCCCCCCTCCCATAGTAAAAAATGATTGTATTAAGCCCCTCTACCAAAAACCGTTATTATATCTTGGCGCCAAAGTTATCTTACTCGTGCCTCCATTTTACATAAAAAAGTGATATATACGAGTACATATGTAACTACTAATAAACTGACAATAAAAAAATTTCATTATGGTAACACTAGTTCTAGCTTTTTCTATTGTGAATAGTTTTTTGACTACATACATCTGTGTATATGTATCAACATATTAATGTAAAGGAATTTCGTTTTTTTTTTCAGTTACTGAAGATTTTATTATTTTTCAGGTGTTCTCCACAGCAAGAACGAGCTTGGTTGATTTGATAAATTTCCAATGAAATCTCATATAGCTTTGTCAAATCAAGCAATACTAACTATTTAGGGTATTGAGTTAGGTATATGGTATATTGATAAAACACTGCACTTATTATGTTAAGGTTTTTTCTTTACAAAAAAAATTCCCCAAATAGTTAGGATTAGGAGTATTTAACCTGAAAATTCCCTTGGTATGCACTTTTTAGAGTTTATTAATATACATGTATTTATAAAATTAAAAATTATTTCTTTTGATTAGTTTTAAAAATATTGATTAAAAATGAAAAAATTAATTTTAATTATAAAAAAAAGTTAATCAAAATTTTTATATGCGGAATTAGTTTGGCTACCTAGATCTTCTCAGATATAAAATTAGATTAAAATTATAATGTACCGGTACCGAGAAAGCAAAAAAAAAAACGTTATATGGAAGGTACCGTTGATAGACTTTTCCCGTAAACTTGGTTCAGATCAAATAATAGCTAGTACCTACAAAAAAATTCTCAAACATTTTTCTCAAAATCGTTGGAGCCGCGAGAAAAATAAGATTTACCTTAACGGTTATATGGCAGGTACCGTTATTATTAGGCTTAAAAGCTAAATTTCAATTTCTCCTCTGAGGAATGCCAACAGAATCACACATACCAAATTTTAAATTAATCGCTTTAGCCGTTTAGGTTGTAGCTCGTTATATGTACATACCGAAGGACAGACTGACAGAGACATTTTTTGTCCATCACTTTTTTAGGCTTCTCTATGATCGTAATGTCATGTTTGATCTTAAGAATTTTTTTTTTCTACCTTAGTAGGTACCTATATTCGCATGTAAAAAAATTTGCGCGTTGGCGTCGCAACCCATAACAGCGTTCCAGTGCAACACGCTCAAGGAGCTGTTTTGTTAGGTCAACCGGAGGTTGATATATACATGTATTTAGAAAATTTAAAATTATTTCTTTTGCTTAGTTTTAAAAATATTGATTAAAAATGAAAAAATTAATTTTAATTATAAAAAAAAGTTAATCAAAATTTTGATATGCGGAATTATTTTGGCTACCTAGATCTTCTCAGATATAAAATTAGATTAAAATTATAATGTACCGTTACCGAGAAAGCAAAAAAAAAACGTTATATGGAAGGTACCGTTGATAGACTTTTCCCGTTAACTTGGTTCAGATCAAATGATAGCTAGTACCTACAAACAAATTCTCAAACATTTTTCTCAAAATCGTTGGAGCCGCGAGAAAAATAAGATTTACCTTAACGGTTATATGGCAGGTACCGTTATTATTAGGCTTAAAAGCTAAATTTCAATTTCTCCTCTGAGGAATGCCAACAGAATCACACATACCAAATTTTAAATTAATCGCTTTAGCCGTTTAGGTTGTAGCTCGTTATATGTACATACCGAAGGACAGACTGACAGAGACATTTTTTGTCCATCACTTTTTTAGGCTTCTCTATGATCGTAATGTCATGTTTGATCTTAAGAATTTTTTTTTCTACCTTAGTAGGTACCTATATTCGCATGTAAAAAAATTTGCGCGTTGGCGTCGCAACCCATAACAGCGTTCCAGTGCAACACGCTCAAGGAGCTGTTTTGTTAGGTCAACCGGAGGTTGATATATACATGTATTTATAAAATTTAAAATTATTTCTTTTGATTAGTTTTAAAAATATTGATTAAAAATGAAAAAATTAATTTTAATTATAAAAAAAAGTTAATCAAAATTTTGATATGCGGAATTATTTTGGCTACCTAGATCTTCTCAGATATAAAATTAGATTAAAATTATAATGTACCGTTACCGAGAAAGCAAAAAAAACGTTATATGGAAGGTACCGTTGATAGACTTTTCCCGTTAACTTGGTTCAGATCAAATGATAGCTAGTACCTACAAACAAATTCTCAAACATTTTTCTCAAAATCGTTGGAGCCGCGAGAAAAATAAGATTTACCTTAACGGTTATATGGCAGGTACCGTTATTATTTTGCTTAAAAACTAAATTTCAATTTCTCCTCTGAGGAATGCCAACAGAATCACACATACTAAATTTTAAATTAATCGCTTTAGCCGTTTAGGCTGTAGCTCGTTATATGTACATACCGAAGGACAGACTGACAGAGACATTTTTTGTCCATCACTTTTTTAGGCTTCTCTATGATCGTAATGTCATGTTTGATGTTAAGAATTTTTTTTTTAGAAATGCATAACTTGCCTTATAGTAGGTACCTATATTCGCATGTAAAAAAAATTGCGCGTTGGCGTCGCAACCCATAACAGCGTTCCAGTGCAACACGCTCAAGGAGCTGTTTTGTTAGGTCAACCGGAGGTCCTTCAATCCCATCATCAGGGAGCCCGACGCGATCGAGTTTGACCGTTGTTTGGTCTATACAACTGCATTTGGATAGAACAAATAAATTAATCTGTTTTCTAGCTACAATACAAGCTCTTATACTACTATTAATACCTACATTTGTGGTCTTGTACAGTGTCAGTTGTCTGGAGTGTAGGCCCTTTATTCTGCCACCTGCAAACCAGGGTTCTTGAATTAGGACAATATCAATGCGTTTACTCTCCATCAAGTAGACCAAGTTGGCGCTGGCAGATTTACTGTGTTGGAGATTTATTTGAATTAGTTTCATGTATTTATAAAACCCCCTTCCCATTAATTACCTTTTTTTTGGAGGGTAACAGCCGTAACCTGCAACGATTTATATCAACGCGCACCTTGAAATCGATCTGCTGAAGAATTGGTATTGATTTGTAATCTAGGATCACCACCACTTCCGTGCCATCTGGTGTCTTCTAGCCCATCTCAGCTACCTCCCAGTTTTGACTTAGCTGGTCGGTATTGAGTGACCTGCTTGATAGCCTTCTGTTCCGTCCCTCGGAATGAACGGCTCTCTAAGCATTAGCTTAGCCCTAGGCCTAGAAAACTCGATTATTTCCTTCCTCCAGGCGGAGGTCAGCGTTGGGCCAGGGGGCTACAGTTTTCTGTACAAGTCTTTGAGCCATGCGAAGGTTTGTGCAGCCTCACATGACAGCATTTTGAATCCTCGAAAGTTGGAGAGGGTACCGAAGAGTGGTGAAGACCGGCTGCTTACGATGGCCTCATTTACCTCTTCAAGGATCCTTAGTACAATTAGTTGCCATTGGTCCTCCGTCAGTTCACAAGTAGGGTTGCCATAGTCAACTATGTCGATTTGTTGCCCTACAGATACCTTGGAGATCCTGACTTTTTTGGTTGCGTTCTTAGGTGAGTTCGTCGGTGAGTTCGTGTTGTTCCTCGCTCACTTGGACGTACCCGCATTAGCTAATGTGTCAGTGGGGGGTCTTCCCATAGACGCTCCTACAGCGGGGTTCCTAGGGCTTGGAATAGTCGTCTTACTTGTATTTGGTCCCGTCGTCGTCTGGAGCCGTTATTTGGATCTGTCCAGAGCCAGCCGCTCCTTAGCCGTTAAGGTTTCAGGGTTTTTGGCAGCTAGACGCCGGACAGTCCTCTCAGCGTTCCGTAATTTTCGTCGTTGTATCTGTTTGTCCCCAAGGATTCTCTTCAACTTGCGCTGCTCTGCAGTTGTAGATTTGCATTGCTTGGATTGATCCACCTCGACTGTCGTGTCCTTTGTACGTATAGTGCTCCCAGTGCAGTCACCTGGCTGGGAGAGAATAGGACTCACCCAGGCTACACGCAGGGCTGGGGCACTGCATGAAGCCTAGGGGCTTACCACTTCCCCCTACCTCACCAAGGGTTACCTTAGCGCCAACCAAGCCCGAAGGTGACGATGGCTCCTTACAACGCCTGTTTGGTGTGTCGGGTAACTTGTTGGAGTGTACCTTTGCTGGGTCAGTCTGTACCTCCGGTTGCCCTGGTAGCGAGGAGGTAGACGCAACTGATTTGCAAGTTAGGGTGCGGCCCTGCTCCTCAATTGCTCCATCTGCCCACCCACCTCTCCCGATGGCATCATATGACCCGCCAGGCCCGAGGGAGCAGAGGGCTTCGTACAACGTTTGGCGGATAGATCAGATAACCTGGTAGTTGGTACGTTTAGGTCAGTCTTTGCTGGAGTGGATGAGGAGATCGTCCTTACCTTGGTATGGGTTCTACCAACACGCGAGGGTGGCGGTCCCATCAATCCACTGACGCTGGTGTTTTCCCCAGGAGGAGCCTCCTCTGAAGTATGAGTTTTTATTTCATACCCCATTGGAAACTCCCTCTGCAGAAACGCACGTGCGTTGTGCAGTCGTTTGCGGCCCCTGTCACCAAGTTCTTCCCAACTCTTTGTACCAAGTCGTTTGATTGTTTTCCTACACTTGGAGATTCTACTCCGCCTGGAGGTGAAAGACAACCCTGATAGGTTGGATCTGGCAACGGAACAGCAGTCAATGACATCGTCACTGTCAACGGTTCCCATACTGGCCCCATCCTCTACCCCGAGATTGGCAAAAGCGTTGAGAAGGAAGTTCTCTTCTTCGTCCGTCATTGTCTTTATGTCCTTTTTGTCTTTGTTGTCCGTATAGTGTATGTTTGGTGTCACTGGCGACTTAGCTTCTTGCGAAGCCAAGCCCTCTCCGGCAACCGTGACTTCTGCCGACACTTTAGCGTATATCCCCGCTGAATTTTTGTTTGTAAATGTTGTATCGTTCATGTTTGGTCATGGGTTAGGGTTTCTTAGTTAGTTAAAATCTACAGCTGTATAGCTGCAGATTTAAGGATGTGAATCCGCAGCTGGACAGCTAAAGATTCTAACGAAATCCTCCTCACCGCGACAAGGTGAACCCTGTCGAGGAGGTCAGTTGGTATAAGTTTTGTTCATGTTTTTTGACGGCTTTTAGCTAGCTTATCTGATTAGTTCACAGATATACTCCGATACCTTGTTATCCGAGATAACATATATAATAAGTGAGTGAACGCCCGCAATATGTCGTGAGGGTGATGAATGACGATAGAGATGGCTACCGATCAAAGCTTGTAAAAATGCATGTAGCTTGCAGCAGGTAGGTATAGTTGTTTTTGCTTGAAGTTTTAGTATTTGGGTGAATTTATTTGAGGTACATAATCAACGATTATGATATTGAGAGAATGATGAAGCGAGCTCCGTAGGAAAAATAGCTATGCACTTCAGTCTGCGATGCTATTTTGTTTTCTGTTGTAAGTTAGAATGAATGAACTTTGATTTTCGTTACGTTTAGGTATTAAAGTTTTCTAGTGGAGGTTGATTTGTTTCTACTTTATATACGCTAATGATTAATAATGTGCCCATTTGTGTGTAGGATGTGTCTTAAGGCAGAGGTGTTACGGTTGTGCAATTTATGCAAAGTGTGTGCTTTTCTTATTACCTACATAATATTCGATGAAGGTTTTTTTTTCGTTATATCAGGGTGTGCAGTGCAATCTTTGCACATCCTGACAAGACGCCACTGATGAATTTGTATGTACACAAACTGCTTTTAACAGAATAATAAGATTATGACCTAATCATCATTAGGTATATTCGTTATTGTTCATTAAATTATATTGTGTCAAAACATATGTAGGTACCTGTTACACACTCCACAAAAATATTTAGGTATTGTTTTTGTTTAATTCAATATTAGTACCTATTATATTGGGTTAGTTTATTTGGAGACACTTTTTATTAAAAACAAATAAGTGATAAAGCCTACAATTCGATTAACAAAACATTCTTAGGACGTCATTTGGAAAAAAAGCGTTTTATTTTATTAAGATAAGGTACGAAACCTTGTTTGCCGAACCCCCTGAAGATACGTTAACAAACACATAATGTAAACTATTGATGTGTAGCGTTATAGTTTAAAATAGTGTAAAATATAAAATGCAGGTCTGGATCGTACGAACTTGCCCCTGTAGCTTACAACTTTAATGTAGCTAAACATTGCCCATGTTAGTAATAAGGTCAGTTTATTTATCCTATGCAGGCTTAAAACCGAGGTAGGTAAGATTACCTTGATTCATAGTATAATGAATTGTCTAATCGATGATTCAAAGATTATTGCAGATGTTTGGAATTTAAAAATATATCTCCTCGGTTGTTTTCGTCGTAATGGTTTTTTTTTAATGAAACAATTTCTTTTCCTTTCCCGACGTTTCGACGGTGGTTGCCGTCTTCTTCAGGGGATCAGATAATAAGAAAAGAACATTTAGTGTCAGAGATTCTTCCTAGTCACCAAAGAGCAGTAAACCGATGAAATGATTTGGCTGCCTTGCTTACAATGCATATTGTTTTTGTTATTAATAACATGAAGCTTTGGAGACACGCTTCTGCCTTCCCAAGATTTCCACTCTGTCATCATCATTTCAATCTTGCAATGGGAAATATAAACATTTCTTTTCAAAAAAAAAAAATTATCTAACTATACCCTTCATTAATGAACTGATTTTTTTTTTAGAAAAATCGTTGAAGCTGTTTTTGAGAAAAATAAGGTTTTTCTCTTTTGCAAGAAAAAATGTATGGCAAGTACCGTTATATTTCATCTTAAAAAGTTTGAAGCAGGACCCACTTTTTTCATGTTCCCTATCATCGTTATGTTAAGTTTGACCAAAATCTCGAGTTTGAATTTCTTACGAAACCATAACTTGCCATACAGTAGATACCTATGTATCGCAAGTAAAAAAAAAATAAGTGGTAATCAATATTTATGTACTAAATTTGAGTATACCTTCATATTGGTTCCCCCATTTGTTCTTAAAATGTAATTTGAGCTATTTTCTTCTTTTTGAGAATAATCTTAAACTTTACCAAAAAATTTCCTGTAATTCAGACAATACTTTTCTCTTATCTGACTTCGCTGGATTGACCACATTGTGGATGCAAAGCATGTTGCTAAATTTCTTGTTAAGTACACGGACTTTAATCATTTTATCTTTTTATCACTTTATTATGATATTGAGAGAATGATGAAGCGAGCTCCGTAGGAAAAATAGCTAAGCACTTCAGTGTGATGTTATTTTGTTTTCTGTTGTAAGTTAGAATGAATGAACTTTTATTTTAGTTACGTTTAGGTATTAAAGTTTTCAAGTGGGGGTTGATTTGTTTCTACTTTATATACGCTAATGATTAATGATGTGCCCATTTGTATGTAGGATGTGTCTTAAGGCAGAGGCCATAGGTGTTACGGTTTTGCAATTTATGCAAAGTGTGTGCTTTTCTTATTACCTACATAATATTCGATGAAGGCTTTTTTCGTTATAACAGGGTGTGCAGTGAATTCCTTGCATATTCCGACAAGACGCCACTGATGAATTTGTATGTACACAAACAGCTTTTAACAGAATAATAATATTATGATCTAATCATCATTAGGTATATTCGTTATTGTTCATAAAATTATATTGCGTCAAAACATATGTAGGTACCTATTACACACTCTCCACAAAAACAAAAATAATAATTAGGTATTGTTTTTGTTTTCTTCAATATAAGTACCAATTATATTGGGTTGGTTTATTTGGAGACACTTTTTATTAAAAAAAAATAAGTGATAAAGCCTAAAATTCGATTAACAAAACATTTTTAGGACGTCATGTGGAAAAAAAGCGTTTTATTTTACTAAGATAAGGTACGACACCTTGTTTGCCGAACCCCTTGAAGATAAGTTAACAAACACATAATGTAAACTATTGATGTGTAGCGTTATAGTTTAAAATAGTGTAAAATATAAAATACAGGTCTGGATCGTACGAACTTGTCCCTGTAGCTTACAACTTTAATGTAGCTAAACATTGCCGATGTTAGTAATAAGGTCAGTTTAGTTATCCTATGCAGGCTTAAAACCGAGGTAGGTAAGATTACCTTGATTTTTAGTATACTGAATTGTCTAATCGATGATTCAAAGATTATTACAGATGTTTGGAATTTAAAAATATATCTCCTCGGTTGTTTTGGTCGTAATGGTTTTTTTTTTAATAAAACAATTTCTTTTCCTTTCCCGACGTTTCGACGGTGGTTGCCGTCTTTTTCAGGGGATCAGATAATAAGAAAAGAACATTTGGTGTCAGAGATTCTTCCTAGTCACCAAAGAGCAGTAAACCGATGAAATGATTTGGCTGCCTTGCTTACAATGCATATTGTTTTTGTTATTAATAACATGAAGCGTTGGCGACACGCTTCTGCCTTCCCAAGATTTCCACTCTGTCATCATCATTTCAATCTTGCAAAGGGAAATATAAACATTTTTTTTCCAAAAAAAATTATCTAACTGTACCCTTGATTAATGAACTGATTTTTTTTTAGAAAAACCGTTGAAGCTGTTTTTGAGAAAAATAAGGTTTTTCTCTTTTGCAAGAAAAAAATTTATGGCAGGTACCGTTATTTTTCATCTTAAAAAGTTTGAAGCAGGACCCACTTTTTTGGTGTTCCCTATCATCGTTATGTTAAGTTTGACCAAAATTTCGAGTTTGAATTTCTTACGAAACCATAACTTGCCATACAGTAGATAAAAAAAAAAAAAGTGATAATCAATATTTATGTACTAAATTTGAGTATACCTTCCTATTGGTTACCCCATCTGTTCTTAAAATGTAATCTTAAACTTTATCAAAATATTTCCTGTAATTCAGACTGTACTTTTCTCTTATCTGACTTCGCTGGATTCACCAGATTGTGGATGCAAAGCATGTTGCTAAATTTCTTGTTAAGTACACGGACTTTAATCATTTTATCTTTTTATCACTTTATTATGATATTGAGAAAATGATGAAGCGAGCTCCGTAGGAAAAATAGCTATGCACTTCAGTCTGTGATGTTATTTTGTTTTCTGTTGTAAGTTAGAATGAATAAACTTTGATTTTGGTATTAAAGTTTTCAAGTGGAGGTTGATTTGTTTCTACTTTATATGCGATAATGATTAATAATGTCCATTTGTGTGTAGGATGTGTGTTAAGGCAAAGGCAATAGGTGTTATGGTTGTGCAATTTATGCAAAGTGTGTGCTTTAAGTTATGGATTTTAATTATGTAAGTTAGGAGAGTAAAAATGTATCTACATATATATACATATAGATGGAACCTAAATATGTTAACGTACAATATAATAAGGAAAATGAATTGTGTATGGATGGGTAGGTAGCTATATGCATATAAAACTTTATAATTTAGGTGTAATATGCATACATAAGATTCATGTGATTTTTAGCGACACATAATATGTATATATTAATGTATGAGGGCTTACATTGTATTTAGTATTCAGTGACGTACACCAAAATTCGTAAATAATGTAGAAATAAATGGATAATACACATAATTAAATGTTTTTATATTGCTTAGTCGTTGTAGTTTGAGGGAAAAGAAAGATGCAATTTGAATTCATGGATAAATAAAAATATATCGAAAAAAATTTAAAAAAATTGTTGGAGCGCATTTTTAATAAACAAATTTTTATGTAAAAAAAATTGAAAACATTCTTAGAAAAAAAAATTTAAACGCCATTTTGATATTAATATATGTACATATAAAATTCAAATTTCAAAAAAAATCTGTAACTGTTTTTTGAAAAATCGATAAAAAAAATTTTTTTATTTATTAATTTTAGTCTTCAGTTTTATTAACAATTTTAACGATTTTAAAATTATTTTAATCTGTTCATCCAATGTTGAGAAAGTGGAAAATATGAAAAGTGGTTGTTTGGGAAGTACCGTTAATAAGTACTCCAAAAAAAAAATTGTTCGCTTGAAAGTGGAGTGTAGGTACTAATTTAAGAACACACACATTTTTTTATAAACATTCTTGACGACGTTTTAAAGAAATACATTTTTTTCTAAAATACATTTTTTTCTAAATGGGACGTACCGTTTTTTTTTATTTCAGAAAAATAGTTTTTCAAATTGTCAAAAAAAAAAACACCAAATACGAAGTTTCGAAATTTTGAGTTTTCAAAAAAAATTAATTTCCAAAAAAAAATGTTTGGAAAAATTTTGTTTTACAATAGTGTTTAAACTTTCTAGGAGCTTCTGCGTAAAAAAAAATCAAAAAATCAAATTAACCGTTTCCAAGAAAATCGAAAACCAAAAAAATGGTTCTAATAGAGCTATGTACTAAAAAATTATCAAAGGGTACCCTTTCCCTTCATTAATGAACTGATTTTTTTTTATAAAAATCGTTGGAGCCGTTTTTAAGAAAAATAAAATTTTTGTTTTTGGCCAAAAAAATGTATGGGAGCTACTGTTTGTCGCCTTAAAAAATGAAAAAAACGTACCAAGTTTGAAGCAAATCCAACGAACCGCTTACGCTGCAGACTCGAGGACAGACAGACGGAAATGGGGGACCCACTTTTTGGTGTTCTCTATGATCGTAATGTCATGTTAGAAAAAAAATTATTTTTACGAATACATAACTTGCTTTATAGTACCTATCATCGCAAGTAAAATGTATGTACATGTATGCCTATTATTGGAATACAAGCAACTTTTCCTACGGCAGCTAATAACATAACATTTTCATGTCAAATTCGAAAGATCCCAAGCAAAACTCTCTCCAAGTCACTAACTATAAAATGCTCCTGCTTAAAGATCTATTATCAGGAGTTACACTCTATCAATTTGTAATATATCAACATTCATCATTTTCACTACCGATTTCAGTATTAATTATACGGAAGGTGTTTTTAAATCTACTGTTCTTAACCAAATTTGAATTATGTTAAAATATTTAATAATCGAATGCTGCTTTATTGTTACTTATTTTACTTTAATTTTAAAATAGCATTTCTGCGGAGAAATAATAAACTTTAGTGTATTTATTGTACAGTGTATATGTACAATATGTACACTAATACAAACAATATACAATATGTACACTAATACAAACAATGCACATTTTACATTACTTTTTCGTAAGTCCGTGAGGAATTAAAATTATCTTATTGACTTTACATTCTACATTTTGAAAGTTCATCTTATAGGTATTTACTTGACTTGCGTTATTTTCTTTAGTTGGTTTCTTAATATTCGTTGCTTGAACGGAAGATGTGGCTTTTCTTTCTCCATTTGTTGAATTGTTTCTGTATTTTTGTAACTTTTAGAATACAGCGATTTCCACTTACTTCGATTGCAATACACTAAACCGTAACAAAGAAAGAAAAAATGCATGACTGGGTCGTACGAACTTGCTCGTGGAGCTTACAACTTCAATGTTGGATTAACGTTGCAGATGTTAGTAGGTATGTAGTCTACTTATCAGTAGGTAGGCCTCAATCCGATATTGATAAGTTTACATTGGTTCTAAGTATTATGAATTGTCGAATAGATGATTCAAGGAATAGTTACAGTGGCGACAACATAAATAGCACATGTATCCTATGATTCCTGTAACCAAAGTTTTTCGTACTTTGTTACACTTTAAAGAACTGTTTGTTATTATGAAAACTGTTTATGAAGTAGTAAGAACAATGATATGTTGGATTTATTAAGAAAACAATAAATAATATTGAATTGAAACAAAGAAAAATAAACAAAATTATGGAAACAAGTAAGTTATTCTAGGACAACATAAATATCACACTTCATTAGAAAAAGAAAACAAGTAAAATAACATAACATTTGATCGTGATACAAAAAAAAATGATGTTAGTATTTAGTGATATATCCTTTATTTGTAATCACAGCGGCACACAAACGTTTCATAGATAAAACAAGACTATCAAATCGCTCAACAGGTACCGAGTGCCAGGCTAGCTAAGCTGCCTGTCAAAGCGTGTCCAAATTTGAACTAGCAGATATATTAATTGCTTTATCAACATCATTCCACAAGTTTTCAATAAGATTGAGATCTGGGGATTGAACTGGTCATTCCACGACCGCGATTTTTTGGATGGATAACCACTGCTTCACATACCTAGCTGTTTTACCTTGGGTCGTTGGCCTGTTGAAATTTCC
The DNA here is from genome assembly GCA_910595825.1 of Philhelius pedissequus. Taxonomy (NCBI): domain Eukaryota; kingdom Metazoa; phylum Arthropoda; class Insecta; order Diptera; family Syrphidae; genus Philhelius; species Philhelius pedissequus. The sequence continues at coordinate 246,154,286 of OU343160.1, read as the reverse complement.
ACTTCAAGAGCATTTCTTTATCAGCACACAGGAGCATTGTATTCCTCAGGATTTCTTTATATTTTATCTGATGATACCTTCTATGCGGTCCCACACCATACCAGGAAAACATCCCCAAACAAGAATGTTACCTCCGCCATGCTTAACACTTTTTATGGTATACTTTGGATAATATTCCTGATTTTTTCCGCGTCGCACACATTTTTGGCCATCCAAACTTAACTTATACGTCCACAAGATATTTTTCCACCAATGTTGATCTTTTCAAATATGCTCCTTTCACGTTGTTTAATTTTTAGAGCAGTCATTGCTATTTATCTTGTCGCCACTGTGAGTACCTTACTATATTGAAGGCTAGATTATGAATTTAAATTTATTATGAAAGTATAACCTGCATATAGATGCAACCTAGATACATAATGAAATTGAAGAATGTAGGGGGATAGGAAGCCATATGCATATAACTTTATAATTTAGGTGAAATAGACATAATAGTCATGTGATTCTTAAGATTACATATATATAAATGTATGAAGGCTTATATAGTATATGTGTATGTAGCTTCTCATTGACGTACGCAAAAATGCGTACAAATTAAAAATAATTAGGTAGAAATAAATGGATGATACACATAACAAAATAGTTTGTAATGTTTAGCTCTATAGTTTAACGAAAAAAAGATGGCTTTTGAATTCTTGGACCAATGTGAATAAACGCCAACAAAATTTTTCATAGTATATATAGTAGGTTGGTATTATAGGTATACAATTTTGATTCTTATGAAAAAAATTATCACAAAATTAAAGTAATTAATAATGTGTCTGCAAAACTTTAATTTAAAGAAAAATCACTAATGCGTTCTACGAAAGTTGTTTTTCTTAATCAAACATATTTTTTTTAAATTTAAATATGCATATATGTATATTAAAAAAATTCTATCGGTTCATCCAATAAAGAATCAAAAACATAAAAGGTGGTTGTATGTGAAGTACCCTCAATAAGAACGCCAAATAAAATATTCTGCTTTCCTATTGTTTTGGGAACAGAGTTTAATCGAGTGTTCTAGGAAATGACTTTGAAAGAAATAGATAAAGTCATTTCTGAAATATTGAGTATTAAAAAAAATCGAAAGTTATATTTTCCCTTTATTTAACAGAATTTTTTTATTATCATCTTTGTAACCGTTTTTTGAGAAAAATAAGATTTACTTTTTGGGACAAAAAAATGTATTACAGGTACCGTTATTTTGATCTTAAAGAAAAATCAAAAAATATGTGAACATATTTAATAGAAAACAAACAAATTAGCTTTGAGAAAATCTTACCTACGGCTAAGATAGGCTCGCGGACAAACAGATAGACAGACTAATTGCCTTCGAGAACTACTTTTTTCTTCTTCCCTGTCATCGTAATAGCAAGTTTGATCATAATCTATAGTACCTACATATATCTCAAGGAAAACTAGAGGGCAGCAGTTTCCGATCGAAAGGTAATCAACACGCTATTTACCTATATTTTGACTGCTTTAAATGCAAAATTCTTCATTTGCAACACGCTCACATGATTGTAATGTAGTATTTACTATCAGAAAAATCATGAAATGGGGATATTTATTATTCTTTCAATAGAAATCGACAAGACAATTATTAATTAAACAGCATCGGATATTCTTATGTCATATTAGTTTGTTTTCTTTATTTTTCACATTAAATAAACGGATATTTTAAACAATTGTTTAACATCTTATATAACGGATTATCCATTTTGCGGTTTCAAAAGTAAACGTAAATAAAACACATAACATTTTTTTTAATGATATTTCTTTTTTATTATAAAGTTTGAACGTTGACATTATTTGTGAAACACTACATCGTTTAAATGACCACCACGCGAATTGTTGCAAGCATCGATTCTTTTGAGGTAATTTTCGACCACTTTTTGGCACATATTGGACGGTATCTTCGTCAACTTGACGAATGTTGGTTTTCAAGTGCTCAAGAGTTAAAGGTTTATCTGCATAAACACGGTCTTTCGTGTAGCCCCACAAAAAAAAGTCCAGCGTTGTCAAATCGCATGATCTTGGTGGCCAGTTGATATCGCTACGACGAGAAATTACGCGGCCAGGAAATGTCTCTTGCAATAAAGCCATATTCGCTCGAGTTGTGTGGCATGTGGCACCGTCTTGTTGAAACCACTGTCTCCAAGTCGTATTCTTCAATAGCAAGCAAAAAAAAGTCGGTTATCATATGACCATAACGCTCCGAATTGATGGTGACAGTCATTCCATCGTCGTTTGCCAAGAAGTAAGGTCCAATCACACCTCCGGCTCAAAGAGCGCCCTAAACAGTGACTTTTTGTGGATGTAATGGCATCTCTTTAATTACTTGGGGATTTTCAGAACCCCAAATACGTCAATTTTGTTTATTAACATACCGACCGAGTGAGAAATGTGCTTTGTCGCTGAACAAAATTTTGTTCGAAAAATCGCCGTCCACCGCATGTTGTTCAAGCACCCATTCGACGTTGTTGTGTGAGCTGGACTTTATATGGATGTAGGTTTGATCCAAATGCAAAATACGCCATAATGTGCCGTAAGACAGTCCTAATTCCTGAGAAATACGAGGAATCGACACATTCTGGTCTTCGGTAACACTTTCACTTACAGCAGCGATATTTTCAGTGGTACGAGCGAAACGATGGCCTTACAATATCTGTAACCAATCCAGTCTCTTCAAATTTCTTCACAATTTTGCCAATTGCTTGCGTAGTTGGATGATTATGTAAACCATAATCTCCTCTTAAAGCACGATATGTGGCTGTGGCAGAATCACCATTTTGTAGTAGGTTTTAAGAATTTGTATGCGTTGTGCGATACTTAAGCGATCCATTTTCGTAAATGTCAGACTTTCAACTGAAAAAAGAAATTTGTTTAACAACTTAGTTTGACAGATGTCGAATTCCAGCCCTATACTTTTGAAACCGGAAAATGGATAACCCTTTATAAAGAACAATCCAAATTATGTTTGTGCGCTATCTTCTTTTTTCGGCTCGATCGATTTGAATGAAATATTCGGGAAATCTTAGGAAATGTTGGAGAGTGCATATAAGAAATCTGTTTGCCGTCGGATGTCTAGACCGGAGTTATTACCAAAAATGTCACACATATGTTTGTTACTGCTTTATTAGTATAAATAATGTGTTTGGTTTCTCTTTGTTGCCGCGTGTGTGCACGCAACTACAGCGTTTGATTCCCATTAAATGGATTTTGATATATTATTTTGTCGGTTGTCTAGAATGTTTCAAGGACTTTTTGGACGACTTTAAGGTGGAAAATTCGTTGTGAAGCTTGGAAAATTTCGGCTAATTGTGAAATTTATTGTGATAGATGACGTTTTGCGTGCATTTTGGGTATAGACGTTTATGAGATATATATTAAATGCCGCTGTGCTGCGATCAATGCCACAACCCGAAAGATTGCGTTATACATTGACTTATTCTGCGAGCGATTTGGCAGGTGTCCTCTTCACATTATAATTTTCTATTCAGCAAATGTGCTATTTTTTTGCTGCAATTAATTGATTTGAGTTTGGCGTATTATTACACTCATTTTGATCTAACCTTGGGCGACGTACACGTCTTCCAATAATTATTAATCAGAATGTTCGTTTTAATCAAAAGCCAAGGGTATGTGCAGGAGAAATAAATGGAGACGTGCACTTATTGCACAGCTTCAAACTGCACAATCACCACCACAAATTCGACAACAAGTTATGAGAAGAAGAAAAGTGATAAATGTGGACTTCAATCGCGCGGCTTTAGAATACGATTCCGCAATCGCATTTACTTTATCGATGCACCTGGTGGGACATGGAAGACATTCGTCATTTGCTTTAGTTGATTCTAGCAACAATTCGGCTAAGGTCTCTTTCGTTGCCTGCTGCATCCTATGTCATCTATGGCATTGCTGCCACAGCGAAATTGATGCGAGAATGTAAAATCATAATTTGTGATGAATGCACGATGGCGCATAAATGAGCTTTGGAGGCAGTTGACCTAGCAATGAAAGATTTACAAGGTGATTCGAGATGATTTGATTTGCATGCTTGAAATCGTCTTCTTTGTGCCGGCATGCCAAGAAGTTGAAATTGACCTTAAATATGAGAGTGGCATTGCAGAACGACCCATCGGCTGCTGAATTCTCAAGACAACTGCTGGCGCTTGGCAAGGGCCAAATTTCTGATAATGTCTTGACTGAATTGATATCATTCCCGGCAAATTTTTGCGAGTTAGCGTCGAAGGAGAAACTCATCACCAAAGTAAAGTGTTTCCCTAAATTGCAAAAAATTATAAAAATCTCGATTGGATTTGTGAACGGGCAATACTATCAGTGAAGAAAAGGGACGCCGTCGATAGCTTGGTAAACGGTCTTTGTTGTTTGTTTTTGCGCCCGAAAACAAATCGAAAAACATTGTTTATCATATCACTGTCTCCTTATTTTTGTTCCATTCAAATAAATCACATTGAAATTTGAACTATCTGTGTTTTATTATAGCCCTGCAGTTCATTTCAAGGCGTTAAATTGGGCCTAGAAGAAGTTCGCCTGGTCCGCTAGTTGTGTATAAAATGTATACAATCAAAGTTTTTTTTAGTGTAGGTAAACAATTTATCTGCTTTAATATAATAATATTATTGTTCAACTTTAAATACACATAAATGCATACTTTATTAAAAAAATAAATTTAACAGTTTTTGTTCTTCTTTAATTTTGCATCGCATATGTAAAGTTTATTTTTATTATTACTTCCATTTCAAATTAAATACAATGTATTTGTGTCTAATATAGACAAAATTAATATTACAATAATAAAAAGGAAAGCTCAACGAAATATTGATTACCTCTTTTGGGTTTATCTTATTCTTTTGTCGCAGCAGCAATAAATTTTCCAAATGTATTATTAGTCGTTCAGTCTTAAATATAAATATTATTTTACTCAAATTGAAAAAAAAAAACAAACAATAATAATAAAAGCCGGAAGCAATATAGTCATAAAGATTAAACCTCTGTAATTTTAGATTAGATTTATTTTTAACAATATAAAGCTGCTTGTTGTAGCTTAAATAAAACAAAAATGGTAATGAAATACAGGCCGGGAAGTTCTTATTTTGCGTATTGTTCGCCTTGGATGTGTTCTTCAGTTTCTTCTTGATGCTCTTCTTCTTCCTCCTCACAAATACTTTCGTTGTGCTTGCGCATAAAGCGGGTTCGTAGATATTTTGTTAATGGACGTTTTTTATGCTCCTTGCAAAATGGACATTCCTTCTTTGAAGACTTAACAACCTTTGTTTGTAGGCATTTTTCTATAAAAAAATCGAAATAGTTTTGTTTTAAATTAAGAAGCAGTGACAAACATGTACATAATATTCATTTAATAAAAAGATTCTAATTTTGACTGATTCAACTTTTTTCTAGTTAAAGTACACTTTTTTAAATAAGCCGTTGACAATTTTAATTGTGTTTTTAGAAGGTTGAAACCTGTAAAAACAAAAAAAAAGTATCTTATGTTATCGAATTTCATTTTTAAATTAAACATAAGGCGTGTTTTTTGTGCCTGCGACCTAAATTTTCTACAAACTCTTAAGAAAAAGGTAAAAATATAATTCAATTAATTAAGATACTAACATTTGCGTTTTAATTGCAAAAATAAAAAATGTTTGAATCAAATTAGTAGTTGAAAATTACAATCTGATTGTTACAAGCTGTCAAACTCTATTGGTAATCCTTATACCTTGTTGGATATAGTTCACATTGCTTTTTTGTCAAAAAATGCATGTAAGTTGAACTGAACTTAACAAAAATTGCGTATTGGTAAGGCGCTCACTAACCAACTGATGAGTCCAGGTGAGATTGCCGGGACGAAACGCAACTACTGTCGTAGTCTATGTCTTTTATGTTTATTCCTAGAACTAACAACATGTGATTTAGTAAAAATAAAATAATAACGATAAATTATGACGAAGAATGAAAAAACTTAATGCGAAATATAAGGGAAATAGATAAATAATAAACGGAAATTTCTCCACATTAGTTCAGCCGCCATCTCTGGAGACCAAAATCTGAGACAACAACCACCTTCAGTCTCAGAACATCGGGCCACACATCTTTCCTATCATTTTTTCTCTTCCTTAACCTCACCGTCAAGCCCGCGCTGTGTTGAAACATTTAAAGGGTAGTATAATCCCTTGAGCGCGTGTAGAATATAAAAAAAAAATGTAGAAACAACAAAACAATTCTTAAAGCAAAGAATGATGAATCACAAATCCGACCTTAACCATGACAATGCAGAAAAAACAGCATTTGCCACACACAGTATTGAAAAAGGCCACAAACTGGATTTCGGTGGCGTCAAAGTTCTGCAAAGGGAAAGCCACACTTCAAAACGCTACACTCTGGAAACCCCTCATGTTTTGAACACCGTAAACACAATAAATAGGAAACAGGGCACTCAAAATATATCCGCCGTATATTCCTCTCTCGCTTCCTCAAAAAACGCGAAATAACAAATGTTGTTTGACAAAACTTCACCAACCGAAGTGCTTTTAATTTATTTATTCCTTTTTTATTTATAAATATTAATTTATATTTCTTCGTTCTTGTGTTTTTTTTTGTTACAAAAATTGTACATTTTAACGTTAGTTATTAACCATAATAATTGCTGTATTTGCAAACATGTTATCTTTAATTGTGTTTATATACTTTTTTGAATAAAGATCCCCTGAAGAGAACAGCAATCCCTGTCGAAACGTTGGGAACAAATCAATGCAACTTTGTTTCATTGCCAATTCCAGTGACTAAAAAAGCCGAAGTAAGAGGGTAATCTCACCGACCTATAAATAATAACAACCAATTTGGTCAAATCACTCAATTACAATATTAAATATATATATATATGTATAAATTTTATTAAATTTTCGCTTTAAAGATAAAAAAATTATTTTCCTGTTCTCGTTAGAGAACACAACTGAATAAAAACAACTTTAAATCTTTTAAAAGGAATATTTTATGCTTTGAGTAATGCAAGCTTGAGATCCCTTACCGCAGGTGGTGGGAATCTTCGGCTATACGAAGTGACACGTCATAATTAACGGACTAACATTCTGCTCAATAAGATCTTTTTATAGTAATTAAATGCTAACGCAGCAAATCTTAGTTTGACTGCTGATGATTCAATGATCCATTTTGCTCTTTGCTTTTGAAATTCTTTTGGTATCCGTTGGATACTTACATACAAGCTGCTGAATGCAAAAAGTGCTGATATGCAATTTTATGTTTAATGATATCGGATATGATCATCCGCTATGAAGTGCCATTATGGATCATTGTTTATGTATTGTGTACATGGTTGATTTTAATTAAATTTGAAGTCATGTGTTTTTGAGGCCGCACAAGTGTGCTCTGATATAACATATATATATATATATATGAATAGGTATATATAAATATATATGCATATATGCATTGGAATCTCGTTAACTTGAACATACGAAAACTTGAACATTCCGATAACTTGAACAAATATTTTTTCCCCTTACGCATTCTATAATTTGAACAGACTACTTTAAAGACACGATACCTTAATTTTTCGCGTATGTGCTCTGTAAGTTGAACAAATACAATTTTTGAAAACTCAGTAACTTTTGAACAGGGTTTAATGTTAAATTTTTCAATATTTGAATTTTCGTTAGAAACCTAGAGAATGTTGATACAAAACGCAAACGGTTTTTGTAAATCGGAATCCCAGGAAATTTGTTTACTCTTTCCTTATAACGTTTTATTCTTCATAATCGAAGTAAATTTCATTTGAACAAGTGCGTGTTTAGGAATCAACATTTTGAAAATTGAAAAATGGATTTAAGAAAGGCCAGAAATTGAAAATTTTAACATTAAAGAAAAATTGCAAATTCAGCGACTGTTCAAACAATTTGAGGGCATACATAAAAGGAGGTTCCGTTAAGGAATAAGGTGTCTTCTCAAATTCTTGAAGAGTTTTGAAACCCAGTGTTAAATGATAACGGTGACGGATTTTTAAATGAAGAAAATGTACATTCTCAGAGAACCCTGAAGAAGTATTCAGAAAAGTGAGTAAACTGATTCCGTGCAATGCAATGTTTGCTGGAAATAGTAGATGATCAGGTAACTTTCCCTAACACTTCTTTTTGAACAAGAATTGGTAACACCGAATTTTTTCCATTCTTACAGGAGTGCAGAGAAGATTATATCAATGAGGTGTTACTTAATGAAAATGTTCCGGACTTTGCAAAAGACATTGAAGCTGAAAGTGAATCGGATTCTGGTGATGTACATATGCAAAATGTAGTGACTGACAAGGACGCAATTGAAATCTTCGATAATTCCATTGATTGAGCCACTTAAAATCAAACAACTTTTTCAGAACTCAATACTAGAGTAACTCCGAAAATCTGCTTTTCAAAATGTGCTGCTCAAATCTAAGCAGAGTAAAATAACGATTTTTTTTCCCAAGTCGTTTTGAAAAATACTCATTTCAAATTATTTATTCATATTATAATTATTTAATGTTTTTAAATCTTTAAAATTAATTATTATTAAAATAAAACTATTTTTTATCTTGATCCAGTAACTTGCGCAACCCCAAAGGTTCCTGTTTTCGTACGTGTTCAAGTTAACGAGCGTCCACTGTATATCTATTTTAATTCCGAAAAATGCAAACAAAAATAATTTTTGAAAAGGTTTTCAGACCACAATGCTCACTTTATTAATACTGTTTAAGAACTAACTAACAATGTTTTGAATAGCCTTATTATATTAGTGTATGCAGCACATTCTTATCTTTCATCGATCAATATAGAATGAAGGCAATCGCTGTGTTTGATTATCAGTTTATTGCAGTTAAGTTTATACAGAAATAGAATGTTTATCAAATGAACATCCGGCCATCTGGTTTGAGATCATCTTTAAAACATATTGCTATTTTTAGGAGGTTTTACTATCATAACCCTAGCTAATAAAAGCGCTCTTTTAGTTGGAGATTTCAATGCCAGAATTAGCAACATCCAAACAAAACTTGCGAATACAATAAACAACGCGTTGATTTCACTAACCAGCAGACTGTCTAAGGACAATATTTGTAATCAAAACGGTCAGGACTTTGTTGGTCATGTTGCAAATGTACGTTAGTATCATCTTAAATGGCTATATGAATGAAAATACGGAGGGTCACTTCACTATACTTGGAGGACAAGGGCAATCTGTCATCGGATACTGCACAGTACACTATAACTGAATTAAACTTAAAATCGAATATAAAATATTTTCTGATCATATGCCTCTTTTCTGATCATATGCCTTTTGTGGTTCAAAATGCAGGCAAGAACAAAATCTTAATCAACTACCAAATCTAATATGGGAAAACGAAAACATGAGTGAATACCAAGAAAATTTAGATAACTTTGTTTTGGGAACTGTATCTGTTGTTGTAATCGAATGAAATTATAAGATGTATCAAGAACTCTTTACTAAATCATTCACCAGAAAATGTTTTTTTTTTCACATCAGAATCGGCCGAAGATATCATATAGCAACCTCCGTCTTCCGACCAATGGTTTGCCAACACAGAAAACTGTGTTATACCACAGGCTCATCATTTAGTGCAGTGTTAGTTGTTAGTAGACAATCTCTATTACAAATAACACTTACACAAGTACAAAATGAAAATATAAACAAATAATATTACCTCAAAAACAAAACAAGAACATAATATGAAACAAAAAACATTTAGAAGCGTGGAGCAATCGTTTTGAGTATATTCTTTAATTTAATTTTACTGATATTGAAATCAAGAATGTTTGAATTCCAATTTAAAAGTCTACCCATACGTGTCAAGGGCCCATGCATCCCATAGTTTGAACATAGTAGGTCTGGTGCATCTGTGACGCCAGTTATTATTTGGTGGAAGAATACCAAATCATTGTTAGTTCTTCTCTGTGCAAGTGTTTCCATTTGAAGAATAGATAAACGTTGGTCATAAGGGAGGGCATTAGAAGGATCACTCAACTGAAGCCTTTTCAATGCGAAACAAGTAAAGTTTCTTTGAACAGATTCTAATCTCTGAATATGAATATCGTAAAAAGGAGTCCAAACCTGCGATGCATACTCAAGATGGGGACGAACCAAGCAGTTGTATAAACCACGGGTAACATTTGGATCAACAAATTCTTTGGACCAACGCTTCATAAAACCTAACATTGAATTGGCTTTGTTAACGATGATATTAATATGGGCAGAAAAGTCTAAATTAAGCGTAAAGAGAACTCCAAGGTCCCTTACAGTTATAACATGAGTTAAAATGTGCCGTGAGGTAACATAGTCTTGAGAAGAAGGAGAACGTTTGTTTCGAAAAATTCATTGTTTGACATTTTGCCGGGTTAAGATTCAAACTGTTCTTTTCACACCACAAGGCAAAGTGGTTAATATCCTCCTGCAATAGAGTTCGATCCTTTGGAGATGATATATTTTTATAAATCTTCATATCGTCTGCAAAGATAAGAATATCGCTATAGAGAAGCATCATTAATAGCCAATGTAAAGAGTAATGGTCCAAGAACACCTGATTTGGCAATAGAGGGTCTTGAATCAGAATTTCTGAATTTGACTTGATATAACCTATCTTCAAGATACGAGGATATCCACTTGTTGATAGATGAATGAAACCCGTATGAATTAAGTTTAAACTTGATAATCTCATGAGATAATTGATCAAAAGCTTTCGAAAAGTCTGTGTATACACAATCAACTTCTTAACCGCTTTCTAGGGAGTTTAAACATTTATTCAAAAATACAACTAAACGGTGATTTTTTAAGAGCTTGGTTTTTGAAAATTCAAAAAAACACAAAAACTTGTAAAAAGTGAATGAAATTTTTATTTGGATCGATAAATCAATTTCTGCCATTTACTTTTTAAAAATAATTTCACTTAAATGTTGCCCGCGGCTACGCTTCAGGTGGTCCATTCTGAAGGTCCAATTTTGGCAAACTTTTTCACACATTTCGGCCGGAATCTCACCAATGACGCGTTCAATGTTGGCTGCCAAGGCAGCAATCGTGTTTGGCTTGTCCCCATAGACAATAGACTTAACATAGCCCCACAAAAAATAGTCTAACGGGGTCAAATCACATGATCTTGGTGGCCAATTGACTGCGCCAAAACGTGAGATCAACTGCTCACCAAATTCGCCTCTCAATTGATGCATGGTTTCGCGTGCAGTGTGGCATGTGGCACCGTCCTGCTGGAACCACATGTCGACCGAGTTCAATTCTTGCATTTTCGGCAAAAAAAAATCAGTTATCATCGAACGGTACCTTTCTCCATTGACCGTAACCCTGCGGCCTTCATCGTCCTTGAAGAAGTACGGCCCAATGATGCCGCCTGCCCATAAACCGCACCAAACAGTGCATTTTTCGGGATGCATTGGTAGCTGCTGAATTGCCTCTGGCTGCTCTTCACTCCAAATACGGCAATTCTGCTTATTCACGTATCCATTTAGCCAAAAATGAGCCTCGTCGCTGAAACGGACGTAGCTTGCGAAACACATTTTTCACAGAGCACGAATTTTGATAATAAATTTCAATAATTTGCAAACGTTGTTCAGGCGTAAGTCTATTCATGATGAAATGGCAAACAATACTGAATCGAAATGTCAAATGTTCGTGGAATTTGTCATGTGTGATCTGTCAAAAATATAAACGTCAAAAACCAAGTAGCAAAAAAATCACCCGTTAGATTAGTAACAGTAGAACGTTTCTGCATCAAACCATGTTATTGGTTTCAGATAATACGAGTATTTTTACATATAAATGTCAAACTATCACATACAACTTGTTCGAACAACTTTGGAATGCAATAACGTTTAGAAATTGGTCTATAGTTGATAATATTGGTTTTGACTCCCTTTTTTATTACTGGGGTTATAAATGCATTCTTCCAAACTGAAGGAAATTTACATAATTTCAAAGATAGTTCAAAAATATTTCTCAGAGGAAGAGCTAAAATGGACCTACATTTTTTTAATACAGCAGGTGGTATTCCATCAGGTCCAATAGAATAGTCCTCTTTTAAATGTGACAAAAAGCTCAAAATTTTTTCACGCTCTATTGTAATATTATTAAATGATACCTGAGGACAATTTCGTAAAAAATGTAAATAGTTTTCGTCAAGAATTACAGGTGAATCAATGAAGGATTGACTAAAATTACTTGCAAATCCCCCACAGATTTCAGAAGTTGTACTCAAGGTTACGTCATTATACATGAGATTAACTGGATACCCGCCGCATATCTTTTTAGAATTTAGAAATTTCCAGAAGTTTTTCGGGTCTAACTTCAAAGAACGCCCCATGGTTTCCAGATATTCCCTATAGAGTTCGAAAGAGAGTTTTTTGAATTCTTCAAAAAGGGAAATGTAAACTACTTGATTCTCTACCGTCATGAACCTACTGTATTTTTTCCAAGCCTTATTTCTTTTATTTCGGATACATTTCAGTTCTTTTGTGAACAAAGGATGGCAATAAATATTAGAGGGAATAGATCTTTTTTTTCGAACTGTTTCATTAATGCATCTCATCAAAATAGATTAGAAGCTTGAGATAGTTGAGTCAAGATCATTAGAAAGCGGTAAATGTTCTATACCGGAATTTATTAAACTATCCAAGAGCTGTTGAAAATAAACTTTGCGAAAGTCAAAAGTATTGGAGCTCAAGTCAAGAAAAATATCAAGCGGCGGGAGGGTGCACCACCACGAATGTGAATGTAAATCTACGGCTAAATGCGTGTTAAGAATTCGAGAGATCCTTAATTTTGGGCTAAATAAAAATAAAGATAGGGACCCCAAATGGAGAGAAGAAAGAGACAGCACAACTGAAAGCTGAAAGAAAATGTTCTTTCTACTAAGAGACGGGAAGGGGGGCAGTTAAAACGAAAAATAAGAACAAGAAAAATTGAGAGGAACAAAGGCGATGCAATTGCAATTCAAAGCAAATCTTGACATATATAGATATATGGGTATACAAATAAATGGCAAATAAACTTACGTGAATTGAAATCACAAATAATTTAATGGTGTCGAATTAAAAATTAAAAGATATAAAGCATGTACTTACATGCAAGTCAAATGTAAAATTTATTGAAATAAACACAATTTTAAATTAAACAACAAATCAATTAATTAAATCAATTAAAAAACTGTGGACAGCAAGCAAAACGCGTCAACTAATAACAAAATCAGTGTTACCACCATGTTACAAAATTCAAACAAAATAGGTTTGATAAAGAGTGCATGAATCCCCGAAAAAAATCGTTCGCACTCTTACAAGCACTACGTAATTGCGATACCGAAAAGCTTAGAAGTTAGAAGGTGGTATATAAAATCAAACTCAAAATGCAAATAAATTTGAATTTGTCGTTCAAAGAAAATTGAATGCGAAAATATACAGGCTAATTCTCTTTGCCACGCCAAAAGTTCTAATGATTTCTGGAAGATAACAAAAGAAATAAATGGATGCAGTTTTGTCATAGGGACTAATGTATCCACCGGTAATCTGTCTATCTACTTCAAAAGACTGTTACTTACTCAAAATATTCCTGAAAAAACGAATCAACTGTGGACTAGATATTCGTTTTGACTTCAATAATCAAAGCCTTCCATGCGAGAAACAAGAATATTTACGCGTTTTTCGTTGAATTCTAAATGGCTTTTGATCTTGTGAATAGAAACACACTTATATATAAGTTGGTATCTGTAAATTTATAAATGTTGTTTCGTTATGTTCCTTTGTATTTTGTGGACTGTAGAAATTGGTTTGAAGAAAAAGAATGTTTGTTGAAATTAATATTGTTTATATTTGATTTGATGTATAAATTATTATATAAGTACAGCTGAATCTATAATAAAACTTTAAATCTTACTTAACTTTAAAATATCTTTAAACCACACTTAAGTTCAATATCCGTATCTATAAACAATTTTCTCATTTAAACGACGTTACTTAATAGTGTCTTAACTGAAACAGCATTCAGGGTGTTTAGAGTTTATTTAAATCCCTCTTAAATATATTTTCACATATCAATTCTTATCTATTGAAGTTTGGAATTGTGATCTTATTTAGTTTTGTGATTTTTGCTAACATATTCAATTAAAATAATGGATAATAATTTTATTTCATTTATAAATGACTTAAATGTAGTCAGTATTCGGTTCAAATTCCAATAAAATAAGAAAACCCAAAATTTACAACCTCATTGAATGGGATGAAATTTCTTTTCACCGAAAATATAGGTTTTCAAAAGCAAATATGGTTAAAATCATACAACTTCTCCGATCCGATATCGAAGGTTCTCATAAGAGGTGGTGACATTTCTGCTGATCTACAAGTAATGACTGCCATAAGATATTGGGGTGGAAATGAGGTGCAGATATAAACATTTTAATTATTCTGTATACCTCTAAAAATGAAGTAATTTAAAATTTATTTTCCTTTATGTAGATGCAAGATGATGTGGCGGATATACATGGATATAGCCAATCCACGCTCTGTGTGATATGTCAAAGGGTTGTAAATGTATTCGCCTCAAAGCGACCCGAATTTGTAAAAATACAAACATTGCTCAGAGCTAATAAAAGAAATGGACAAGTTTAGGGAAATACGCGGTTTCCACATGTTGTGGGTGCAATCGCTTGCACCCACATCAAAATACTCAAAGTTGGAGGTCTGGTCTATGGAGGCAGTATTATATTAACCGTAAAGGTTTCTATTCACTCAATATCCATGTGGTTTGTGACTCTTCACTAAAAAATCAAGATATCGTATGCCTCTGGAGATAGGTAGTATATACGATTCCAGAATTTTTAGAGAGAGCAAAATAAATGAAAGGTTCGATGATGGGGATTTCAAAGGAATTTTACTTGGTGATGGGGGCTATGCATGCTCCAAAATTTTATTTACACCTTTACTAAATCCTCGAACGCGTGCTGTAGAACTATACAACATCACACACATTGCTACGCGCAATGCTGTAGAAAGGTATTTTGGAGTATGGAAGAGTCGCTTCAGAATCCTACTTACAGGCTTTCGATGTTCTCTTGAAAATACAAAAACAACAGTTATTGCTTTGGGTGTTCTGGACAACTTAGCCATAGATTTTCAGGATATAATCTCAGATGAAAATTAAATAATAAAACATTTTAATTTATGTATGTATGTTTTAGATGAGCTCGAAAACAATAATGTTGATCTGGAAAACGCCACAGAAGATGAAGAAATACTTTGGCTAAATAATGACCGCAATTTGTCACGCCGCGTATTTATCGAACAGAACTTTAACTAGTTTAATTTTTTTTATTTTTCCCAGTACAAAAAAATAAAAACATAATGCAAAAGATACATAATATGGTGCTTCTAACCCAAAGATAAAACAAAAACGGATTTTATACCTACCCCTTATGGTTTAACAAAAAGTCTTTCGAAAATGGTTTGTATGTCGTTTGAATCTATTTTCAGTCACCTCAAGTCTGGCATTCACCATTTTTCAAATTGCTTTGTATGTACAAAATTTACTTCCAATGTTTTGTTTTCAAATCGACAACAATCTCAGAAATTTTTGTTTATTTACAAATTAAAGCTGTTACAAAATTGATTGATTTTGAATTTTCTTGCGTTACGTTATATTATGATCGTTTAGTTAAGTACGAATGTAAAATTGATTATAGATACGAATTTAAGTAATGTTGTTTAAAGCCAATTTAAATACTTAAGCAATCTTAATTAAATAACCTCTAAGAAGCGTTTTAAAAAAATCTTATATATACGGCTGTTAATGTTTTAATTTAAATATGTATATTTTTTATAAATGCTTGGAATGTTGCTGCTGCTGTGAATGCTTTCGGTGGTGGTTGGCTTGAAAAAGGGAAGTTACGCAGAGTGATTGCAAGCAGCACCATATTAAGAAAGTTGATGCAAAGAAGAATTCAAAACATTTAACAATTCAATTGGTATAAAAAGAGAATTTGTTCAAAAGTACTGTGAGTTCACAATGTTTGGTTGTAATTCTAAAATATCTAAATAATTTTACGACAAGTTAATATATGAAGATTCATAAATATTTATTGGAGCATATTGTACTCTCAAACATTCCGCCCTCCTGGAAGGCTTAGGTCTGATAAGGTAAGGCCACAACTTTCACTATTGGATGAACTTATAGTTCAGTTTTGGTTCTAACGGTGACCACTCGACAACTTTTATCTGGTCCAGTATGAATATCGGCCCACTTGGATGGGGGAAGGTTCGGTTCCTTCAATACCACATTATTATCGATGTGTCTCGTATCCTTGCTACTTTGGTCGGCTTTGCAGCGATGGTAGGTATAATTGGTGCCAGCGCTTCCAGAAACCATGCATGAGTGCATGCAAAAGAGAACAGTTATTTTTGATAGAAACATTTGTGCAAGAAACATCAGGAAAGGGGGCTACCGAATAAGATTCTCCAATCATAGAATGTGATGGAGTAAGAGTAATGGGTTCGGCAGCTGTTTGCCACATAGGACGTGAGTTTAGAACCTTTCAATTTTTGAAAGAATAGTATACATCTCTTCGTAGGTAAGCCTGTGATCACCAATCACGCGTTTTAAATGAGACTTTACCGACTTTATGCCAGCCTCCCATAATCCGCCAAAGTGAGGTGAGACGGGTGGTATAAATTTCCAATCTATTTGATCTTTAGAAAGATGATCGATAATGATGTTGTTCCGCTGTTGACTTAGAAGAAGGTCATATAGCTCTCCAAGCTTTCTCTTAGCACCATGCAAATTGGTCGCGTTGTCGCTCCATATTTCCCATGGTTTACCGCGACGAGAAGCGAAGCGATCGAGAGCTAAAAGAAAGGCACCTGTCGATAGGTCACTAACTAATTCGATGTGAACTCCTTGGGTAACAAAACACACGAAAAGTGCGATGTAAGCTTTAATAAAAATAGGATAATAAGGAGGGTCTTAGATGCCGCGATTTCATGAGCAAATCAAAACGGGAAGATTCCCTATTTTGTCTATAACGAGCGTTTTTAAGTCAATTTGAAGAATTAGAATGAACTTTTTCGTTCTTCCAATTCTTCGTTAGCAATATCCTCCATACTATACCGTAATATTGGTCATTTTCAAGGTTCCTTTTTCCAGCCACTCCGGTCCATTCCACCAAATATTTGTAGATGCCAAAAGTGATGGAGGCTACGTCAGCTGGGTTTTGTGGTGATTTTACATGGTTCCAGCATTTGAATGGAATTGATGTTTTCTGATGTTCTATTACCAACGAAAACATACCATTTCTTAAGAGGTGCAGATATCCAGTGAAGGACCATTGAGTAATCTGCCCACGCGTAAACACGAATGTCTTTTTCCTGCAAAGAGTGCTTAACCATATTTATTAATCGGGCGAGTAGTAGGGCACCGCCGCTTTTGGCGGCTACAATATTTATTGCGACATTTCCATTTTCGTTTACGCTCCGACAATAGACTATGGCTGCATACGCATCTAGGGATGCATTGCAGAATGCATGAATTTCCTAATTAGTTTTGTTGGTCTCTCGGATAGATATTGACTCGACCATGTGAAGTTCATTACGGATGTTGTTCCATCACTGAGCCAGCTCGTCAGGTTCGTCTTCATCCCAACCCAATTTTTTACGCCATAAATCCTGAAAGAATATTTTGATCGAAACTACTATTGGTGAAAGAAATCCTAATGGAGCATGCACACGAGAAGCATCGGAGAGAATACGGCGTTTAGTAGTTTTAGTTGTTGGTGGAAAAGAACGACCTTGTAGGAGAAGCAATCTTTGGAAGGACACCAACGAAGACCAAGGACTTTTACCGTGGTTGACTCCTCAAATTCCACCCGAGAAAACTCCGGTTGCTCCTCTGGTAGTAGAAGTAAGAGAGGCCAGCAATCTGTTGTCCATTTTCGTAAATTGAAACCGCCTACTTTTGGAAGTTGAACAAGTCCATCACGAACAGATATATTGTCATCTACGGTGTCTGTCCCAGAGAAAACACTATCGACTTAGAAGTAATTAAAAATAACGTTGGACGCTCGAGAGTATGTTTTGGCATAATCAAGTGCCAGCTGTTTTAAGGTACATACTGATAAAAAAGCAGCCGCGGAAGTACCATAAGTAACCGTTAACAAGTTGTAATGTTTTATTGGTTCTTCAGGAGAAGAACGCCATATGCTTCGTTGGTATTGTTTGTGATTTGAAGCAATCCACATTTGACGGAACTTCCTTTCTATATCTCCCGATATAACATAGATGTGGCGACGACTTCGAAGGCAAATAGCGAAAATGTCGCGTTGAATATTGGACCCAACAAGAAGAAGCTCGACGAGAGAAGATGTTTCAGAATAATGAGGCTTAGCTGAACCGTCGAATACTACCTGCGGTTTAGTTGTAGTACTATTGCTTTTAATAACTGCATGATGAGTCAAATAATAAAAAACTATAGGGGTTTTGAGTAATCTCATCAGTTGGTACCTCCAAATGGCCTAATGCGAGATATTTGTTAAGAAAGTTAGAATATTGTGTTTTTAATTCAGGGTTCGATGGAAATCTCCGCTCCATTGAGAGTAATCGGCTAAAAGCAATACTAAAGGAGTTATAAAGATTCGAAGTAGAATTTATTTTAAATTGTAGCTAAACTATGTAACGTCCATCCGAAGCACGACTATGAGTTGAAGCAAAATGCCTCAGCTTGTTGTTCCTCAACAGAAAGTATAGGTTCTGAGTGAACCTCTTCAAGTCGCCAGAACAACGTCAAACTCCTGCGAAAATTAAAGATGTGTAGTGAAACTTTTCACTACCTGGTTGATTAGGGATCGCAACTGAGAAAATCCGCCTGCTATAACCCAACCGAAAATAGTTGAAAGACAATTAAGTGCATCCTTGGCCTTTGTTCAGACGAACCAGTGAAAATATTGAACACTGTCTGTCCCTATAAGAATATCAATAGGGCCTGGCTTATTTAAACTAGGATCTGCTAAATCAAGCGACAAATAATCAAGAGTATTAAATTGTGAGGTGGATACCGGTGGAATCAATAAAGTTAATTTAGAGATGACTGAACAATTAACGTCAATATTGTTTGTATCAAACCGTGATGACCAGTTCAGTGATACCACACCATTGGTAACACCAGCTGAAGTAGATGCAACGCGCATTATAGGAATATGCTACGGCTTTCGTGACAATCCAAGACGCTAAAAGATCTACTCTGTTATGAAAGAGACTTGCGATCCGCTTTAGCAAAACGCGTACATGATGTTGAAATCCCTGTTTATCTCAAACTATGACTAAAGCTGTAGGAAGAAGAGTAGATAAACAACGAGATGGATCCAGCGAATGAAATCTAACAACTGGATGAACAGAATCACAATTACCCGATGATGATGATCAAGTGTCGAATGCTCGCATCTAAGTCCGAACTGATGTGCAGGTATTAGGCGCTTTTCTTCTATTATTGGTTGCAGGCGCAAAAGTAATATTCTTTCAAAGACCTTAGATATTACGGGCAGAAGCTTAATGGGTCTATAAGATTTCTTATCATGTGATGGTTTTGCTGGTTTGAGAACCATTATAAATTTCGCAACCTTCCATTGGCTCGGAACGTACTTCAGCCATAGAGTGGCATTTATTATATAAAGACGATTAATTAACCTTTTGCGAGGAAGCATTTTGAGAACATCGGCCGTATTAAGTCATATCCCGGACCTTTTTTTTATACTGAAGCTTTCTTATTTCTCTATTTAATAAGGCAAGGGTAACATTTCTTGTTATGTAATTTTCGCTTGAGTTAGAACGTACATTTAAATTTTTATTGAGTCCTTGCCCATCAAAATGTTTAAATGTGTTCTCCAGGTAATCCGCGGAAACTTTTGCTTTCTCTTTGTCGCTTTTTGCATATTCGTTTTGATCATTCTTAATCGGAGGCACTGGGAGCTTTGGATTCTTCGTTACTTTAACAGCTTTCCAGAGTGAGAAGTTGATTTCTTTCGAGCTGTCAAGCTTTTAAGTGAATTTCCAACTTCAGAATTTTTGAATTCTTCTATCGGCTTTTTTAGTAAATTACACATGCGATTTAAATTTACCTTGTGTTGAGCAGCTCGAGTTTGTTGCCATTCCTTATGTGCTTCTCGTTTCTCATTTACCGTTAAAACTTGGTAACTTATCATTTTTAAAATTTTATTTTATCTTACAAACTACCTTAAGCTAGACTTATAAACTTATTAGAACTAAGTATAATTATAACTATACTTTTACTAACTAAAACTAATTTAAACTACTTTATATAACTAAAAATACATACAACTACTTAAATCTACTTAAAAACTAGAACAGCCACAGCAGCCTTTTTGTTATTTTAATTTGTTTATATTTTGTATCAGTCATATATGCCCATATATATACATACATATATTGTATTTATACGCACATACACACATACATGCATAAAACATACGTATTTTTTAATTTTTTTTTTGGTGCCATCCTGACCGCGCATTCTCATAGTATTCGTTATTGGGGTAGTTGAGTTGGTTTGTGACCCCAAATAAGCTTAAACAAAATATTATCAATTATGTTTATGTTGGCTCTGTTGTATAGAACCTGGTTGGAATAATATCGTTTGTACTCCGACTCTGGTGTTCTGTGTAATCCAAGGCATCGTCTAAGATACTGCCTCTCAAACACCCGAATCTTTTTCATTTGAGATGGGGCAACGTTGAACCACACCGGGCATCCCTAGGCAATCATCGGCCTGATGAGGGCCATGTACCAAATCACCTTCACACTGCTGTCAAGACGGCTGCTATAAAATAATCGCTTTGTCAGGGCAAAAGCTCCCCTAGCCCTCGCCAGAGCAGTACCTATATGTTTGTCGAAATACAAGTACTGATCCAACCGGATGCCAAGGTACTTTACTACACTTTTACTCGCCAGTAGATGTCCAAGTGGTCCTACGATCACAAGCTTGCGCCAGTTCTTTCTCGTATCCCTTGAGGCGGTAGACCACGGAGGCCTTATCAGAATAGTTTCTGATTTCTGGAAGTTGATTTTCGCTGAAGCTTGTCGAAGTCACTCTGCAAAAGAATTTTGATGACCTCAACTGTTGGAGCTGTTGTGTACGCAATTAGATCGTCGGCGTACGCAATTACCTGAGCCTGCTGAATACCATTTTTAATATTAAAAATTGCCGTAGAAGTTACAAGTTACATTGCCACTCTTGACAACAAACTTTCTACCATTTAGCATATAAAGGGTTATCCATTTTGCGGTTTCAAAAGTATAGGGCTCGAATTCGACATCTGTCAAACTAAGTTGTTAAACCAATTTTTTTTCAGTTGAAAGTCTGATATTTAGGAAAATGGATCGCTTAACTATAGCACAACGCATAAAAATTGCTGAAAACTACTACAAAATGGTGATTCTGCCACAGCCACATATCGCGCTTTAAGAGGAGATTATGGTTTACATAATCGTCCAACTACGCAATCATTTTGCAAAACTGTGAAGAAATTTGAAGATACTGGATTGGTTACAGATATTGTAAATCCTGTGCACAATCGTTTCGCTCGTACCACTGAAAATATCGCAGCTGTAAGTGAAAGTGTTGCCGCAGACCAGAATGTGTCGATTCCTCGTCGTTCTCAGGAATTAGGACTATCTTACGGCACATTATGGCGTATTTTGATTTGGATCTACACCTACATCCATAAAAAACCAGCTCACACAACACCTGAAGCTGGCTGATCATTCCCAATGTCGTAGATACGTCGAATGGGTGCTTGAACAACAGCGGTGGACGGCGATTTTTCAAACAAAATTTTCTTCAGCGACGAAGCTGAAGGTATGTTAATAATCAAAATTGTCGTATTTGGGGTTCTGAGAATCCTCAAGTAATTTTAGAGAGGCCATTACATCCACAAAAAGTCTCTGTTTGGGGCGCTCTTTGGTCCGGAGGTGTGATTGTAAGGTCCAATCTTCGAAAGCGACGATGGAACGACTGTCGCCTTCAATTCGGAGCGTTATAGTCATATGATTTTTTGCCTGCTATTGAAGAATACGACTTGGAGAATATGTGGTTTCAACAAAACGGTGCCACATGCCACACAACTCGAGCAAATATGGCTTTATTGCAAGAGACATTTCCTTGCTGCGTAATTTCTCGTCGTGGCGATATCAACTGGCAACTCAGTCTTCGAAATTAACAGGGAACTAGGTACATATCGCTCGGCGATTATGGCGTTTGCCAAATCTTCATCATTAAACCCCGTAAAACCAAGGTTCTCAGATCGCTATTAGGTTATGTCGTTCCGGAGACATAAGTGATAAAGCAGAGGTCTCCTCTCTAGGTCATGATTTTTGAAAATTGAAATTAAAACCCGAAAAAAAAAGAAAAAGGGTAATGGTACACAAAAATAGAAGCTGACCAGCGACCGCACGTTTTCGTGGCTAAAAGTAGACTGACTCCATTTCGCCCTTCTCCCTCGAACCACACGATCGCTGGCCCCTTTTCCATTCCAAAAGGGGTAGGTTTTTTTTGTATCTTTCTTTAGCCGTGTTGACTGAGGGAAAGGATCATTTTCTTCCCTCGTGCAATGTCACTCAACATTCGGCCATCCTACTTCGTTCACCGTCCCGGTGAAGTCTTCAGCTTATTAGGTATATTTAAGCACACACAGTTGCTCACCACACATGTGTTTCCCCACAAAATTCGCCACATAGGCTGCCACCACACAGGTATTCACCACACAGGTGCTTTCCACACAGAATTCGCCACACAGGCTTTCACCACACAGGTATTCACCACAGAGGTGCTTTCCACACAGAATTCGCCACACAGGCTTTCACCACACAGGTGCTTTCCACACAGGATTTGCCACACAGTCTTTCACCACACAGGTGCTTTCCTTTTTTTGATATAATCATAAATGCGTAAGGCAGCTATTGTTAACTAATTTATTAAGAACACAACTTGTAAGAGTAAAACGAAATTATTCAGGATAAAAAGTTTGTACTTATCATACATACATAAAAGTGTTAGCTGAAGTTTTTTTTTTTAAGTGTAAAAAAAGAATTAATCAAATCTAATTATTGACTGTCGTTGCAAAAGGTAGGACAAAAATTAAATTTCAATAGATTACCATTTTTTTTTTAAATTTAATTTTGACAGATAAAAAAATGAGATGTTCAAAATTAATCACCATCTTCATCAGCTTCTTCATCTTCGAAAACGATGTCCACAAAGTTTCCCATGGCTTCATCTTGTCTGCTGCGTATACTGATTGGAACGGTTTTTGGGTGACCTGGCTCGCTTCAGTATGCACGACCTTATATCTGTCATTTGGTAGAATCTCGGCTATCTTATAAGGCCCTCGATATCGCGGTAGTAACTTCCTTGACATTCCTGTAGCGGGGTGTTCTGCCTTTAATAGCACCAAATCACCTAACTTATATTGTTTGGGTCCCCTCTGTTTCTTGTTAAATTTGTCCGATAACTTTTCTTGGTTTTGTTTCATGCGCTCTTCTACAACTTTCCGGAGTTCTTCAATGTCGAGATCGGATGTTTGATGACTAAGATCACCCTGCACCGCAAGGCAAAGCTTATTGTGAACATTATTTGCCGGTTGATAAGCGAAGAGTAATTCGTGGGCGGTTTTCCCGGTTATCTCATGCCGAATGTTATTGAGCCCCCACTGGATCGCTGGTACCCACTCGTCCCAATCTTTCCCATTTTTATGCTGATACATACATGATACTGCGGAGTTAAATGTGCGAAAGTATCGCTCTATCTGCCCATTCGCTCTTGGTGTTCTTACCGCAGTCTTTATATGAAGAATGTTATTGTCGTTGACGTACTTAGCAAAAGCGTTTGACGTGAATGCGGTACCCCTATCGCTCACAATTCTGAGGGGAAGACCGAAGATTTGTGACACTTCCTCTAAAGTTTTTGTGACGCCACTAGTGTTGGTTGCCCGGAGCGGTCTCAGTATAACGTATTTTGTAAATGAGTCAATGATGCCTAGGACGTAGGAGTTTTGACGCCGACTCTTTGGAAATGGGCCTACATGATCGATGTGTATGGTGTGAAAAGGAACTGCTACTTTTTCAATGGGATGTAATTTAAATCTCGTTTCCTCTCCTCGTTTATTATACAGACAATCCATGCAACAGTCAATGTACTTCTTGCAGATAGTTCGCATTTTTCCAAACCAGTACGTCCGTTTGATAAGAGAAACAGTATTATCTAGTCCAAGGTGACCAACGTCATCGTGCAATGACTTTATCACCCTCCATCGTGCTGGTCTGGGCACCACAAATTTAGGCCCCTCATCGGTTTTCTTGAAGAGCCTTCCGTGTTTTATTTCATACTCCTGCTTCAAACTCCGAACGTAATTTTTGGTTCCAGTTTCTGCAACGTCGCTACCCAATCGCTTTCTTGAATTCCAATGGCCATTATTTGTCTGTGACCCACAGTATTTGCATCTACTGACTCCTCGACTGGTGATCGACTCAGTGAGTCCACATGCTCCATCAGTTTTCCGGCTCGGAATTGCAGGTCGAAGTCGTACTCTTGGATCCGGAGCCACCATCGGGCAATTTTCGGAACCAGATCTCTCTTAGCCTGAGTCTGCTTCAGCGAGTTGCAGTCGGTGAACACCGACTTCAACTCGCTTATTCAACAGATAATATTTAAAGCGTTCAAGGATTTCGACAACCGCTAAGGCTACCAATTCGTAGCTATGTGCCGCTGCTTCCGTTTTAGTTGTTGCTCGCCTAAAATATGCAACTGCTTGCTTGATACCCATTTCCCCAACTTGAATGAGAATTCCTGCAAGCCCATGTTTTGAGGCATCCGTACGAAGCTCATGCATCGCCTTAGGGTTGTACAATGTTAACACTGGCTCTGAACAAAGCTTCCGCTTAAGTTCCCCGAAAGCATTTCGCTGCTGATCACCCCACCTAAACTCTACATCCCTACTTAAAAGCTGGTGAAGTGGTCTTGCTATAATGGCGTACCCATTCAAAAACTTTCGAAAAAAACCACTTAGGCCCAGAAAACTTCGAACCTCAGTCAAGTTGGTTGGAGTCGGAAATTCTTGGATGGCAACCACGTTCTTCCTTCCTGGACATATTCCCTTGGAACTTACCTCATGCCCGAGATAGGTTATGGTACTTCGAAAAAATTCACATTTCCTTATGTTCAGTGTGAGTCCGCTTCCTTAAAGGGCATTCAAAAACTTCTCAAGAATATTTAGACCTTCTTTAACAGTAGCTGCTGCCAGAAGCGTGTCGTCCACATAGATTTTTATTTTATTTTCTTCAATCGGGAAAGTTATTTTTGCGATCATCGACATGAATTCGGCCGGAGCATCTGAAAGTCCAAAGAGCATGAGCTTGGACTGGAAGTGTCCGAAGGGTGTCACAAAGGCGGTGAGGTGCCTCGATTGTTTAGATATCGGAACCTGGTAGTATCCGCTCATAAGGTCCAATACACTAAATACTTTACTACCATGTAGAGTTTGCAACTGTTCCTCTATATTAGGTGTCGGGAAATTCTTACGTTTCGTGATGGAATTCAGTTTCCGATAGTCTACACACATGCGAAAAGTCCCATCCTTTTTCTTAACTAATAGTACTGGGCTTGCATATTCTGAATTCGAGTCATCTATTATGTCATTTGCTTTCAACTCGGTGATAATATTTTGAAGTTCCTCCACCTGCCCAAACGGAACTCTATAAGGCTTGTACCTAATGACTTCGTCTGTTTTCAGCTGAATGCTCATCTCGCTTGTCTTGAAAGTCCTAATTCCGACATATCGAGTGCAACTCCATCCCTGTATCTGTTGAGCAGGATAACTAAAAACTCGATTTCTTCTTTTGTAGCCGCATCGCCTATTTTTAAGTTACTCAACGTTATCTGGCGTTTAATTCTCATCACCTTTTTAGTTTCGCCACTAGTTAACGGAAACTGTTCCATGGGCCTTGCGTTCTCATTGATGTTTGCCACTTCAAGAGATCCCTTTTTCTTTGTCACTACTATGCCTGGCTGGTCAAAAAATGTCCTACCGATAATTATAGAGGAGTCCTGAGCTTCATCATCGACCA
The DNA here is from genome assembly GCA_910595825.1 of Philhelius pedissequus. NCBI lineage: Eukaryota > Metazoa > Arthropoda > Insecta > Diptera > Syrphidae > Philhelius > Philhelius pedissequus. The sequence continues at coordinate 246,128,052 of OU343160.1, read as the reverse complement.
CAATTGCCGGGTTTTCTAGCATCAATCACTGCAACCAACGAGGCGTCTTTCAAGCCCGCGACTATGTGCTGCATTGTCTCCTTTTCCCCTAACCCTGCTCGATGTGCTATGGATGACATACCATAAAAGTAATCCTCGATAGATTCGTTAATCGATCTTTCCCTTTTTAAAATTTCTAATAGGAGTTTGTTGTTGCTCGTGATTTCAGGAAACCCTTCTATGAAGTATTTTTTGAATCGGTCCCAAGAATTCACCTCTACCCCCTTGCTCTCATGCCAATGTTTGGCTGCCCCTTTCAACAGAGCTGTTGCAAATGGTAGACGATCTTTCAATACTGTCGACCCACTGTGTTGGGGTTAAGGTTGTCACCCCCGGTTCGTATTCCCTAATTAACGATTTTACCTCATTCAGCGACATTCTCACTGTATCTGGACGTGGTGTTGACCTAACACTGATCACGTCTACAGTATCCTCCGTTCTTGTATTACCACCCCTTAGCCGTAAATTCTCCTCTTTTAGTTTTTAACTTCTTCAAGAAGTTCTGTTAGACGTGGCTCCTCATTTTTTCCCTTTCGACGATTATTTGTTGGCCCACTCATTTTAGAAAAATGCAGAAGGAATAACAAACAAAAAAAACAAAACAAGTATGAGTGTACTCACCAAGCAGCAGCGACTTAAAATACAAGCTAAAAATAAAAGTTTTTTTTCTTCTTTTTTTTCTTGTCCATCACCAGAAGTGAAAAAAGAGAACAACTTCACATATACCACTGTTAAACTGTAGGGGAATATTTGGAATTATGAATTACTTAACAGTTACAGGGACAGCAAAGATACATCACTTTTTTTTTTTTTTTTTTTGTTGATCGATCTCTACCGTTTACAACGCAGCTCAGAACAAACACACCAATGTTACACATTCAACCGAAAGGGGAATGGTTGGAAGCCAATATAAGAGCGACACGACAAGACAAAACAGATACATATACAGACAGAAACAAAAATTTTGTTTTCCTCTTTTTTTTTTTTTTAACTGTAACCTTCCAGATGAACACACAATACACATATCTATGAAACGCAATAATTCGAAAACGCTAGATTAAAATATCACTGAGAAAATTGGTTAGATGCATTACTTAGGTAGATATATCTATTTTTCTTTCTCTGGGTGTGTACTAAACACAGCTATATATTCCTTTCTCTACGTCTACGACCCGACCGACGGCGACGACGCGCCCTGCGCCGATTTAATAATTTTAATTTTTTTTTATATCTACGGTAAGGGAAACCGTACACGACACAATAGATACACTACTAAACGTTTGTTAGATAGCCCTTAAGGGTTTGTGGGACAGTAAAAGAAAAAATGTAGAGCACACTTATGTGATTTTTTTTTTGTTAATCTTTCTTTGGCACAGCACGTGGTTCCTAAATCGCACTTCTGAAAATAAAACCCGAAAAAAAAAGAAAAAGGGTAATGGTACACAAAAATAGAAGCTGACCAGCGACCGCACCTTTTCGTGGCTAAAAGTAGACTGACTTCATTTCGCCCTTCTCCCTCGAACCACACGATCGCTGGCCCCTTTTCCATTCCAAAAGGGGTAGGTTTTTTTGTATCTTTCTTTAGCCGTGTTGACAGAGGGAAAGGATCATTTTCTTCCCTCGTGCAATGTCACTCAACAAAATGAAAATGAAAATGAAAATGAAAATTTGACGATACATTTTTTCTATATCCGCATTAAACACAAATTTGTAAAACCTCCGTCGAATAATTAAGGAGGATAGATCTTGTTGCAAAGTCGGTCCAGGGAAGAGTAAATCATTTAAACTGACACATTTAAACTGACACCTGTCGAGGAGGCATTGGAAGCGTTAAAAACGACGCGTACTTTGATTGAAGTACTTTCTGGTTTAATGACCGCATGATGCGGAAGATAAAATGACGTTATTTGGACGTTTTCAACGTTTTCCAATGGAGTGACCTTACGCATTTGATTAAGAGAAAGGTACTACTTTCGAATACTGGTATTTCAATTCCACTTTTGAAGATAAAGACTTTTCTGTTCTTGAAAATTGTTTAAGAGCGATGAATCTGGAGTAGCCAAAAGAATCTGTGACTGGCCCCGACAAAATCCAACCAAAAATAGTGTTTTGGGCTACTAGTGAGTTAGAGATCATTTTTAAACCGAAGTATGATATAAGGATAGAGGTCAGCACCGATCAAAAGATCTACCTGAGACGATTTGTTGAAAGAAGGATCACCTAATTTGAGGCCAACAAAAAGGTTGGGATCTATTATAGAAAAGGAAGAACTAGGTAAATTGTTCGTGAGAGTTTTAAGCACTATGACTTGAGCAGTCAAAGTTATTTGAGGAGTTTCAAGAGTCGTGAGTGAAAAAGAGCATAATTTTTCAGAAGTGATTAAGAGATTTCCGCAAATTCCAGAAACATTAGTAATTCTGACGAATGGAAGGTTTAGGCTTGTTTGCACAAATTCCGAAATGAAGTATATTTCGGAGCAGGGGTCGATAAATGTTCTTACGACGTGTTCTGTTTCCGTTCCTGCTATACCAACTAGAGCAGTAGCCAAAAGAATTCTTCTTTGAGAAGTAACGGTGAAGGTTTGATGAGAAACCTGAGGAACAGATGGCTGCGAAGAAGCAGACAATGGGGAGTTTTGCGAAGCTAAAGTTGGAGAAGGAGTAGACTGTAACTTATTGATTTGTTGTGTGGCAGAGGGGTTGGAACCTAAATGAAGCAGTGTGTGATGGCGTTTCTTGCAATAGCTACATGAGTGCTTACTAGGGCAATGGATTTCTGATGACTTGTGTCCAAGCAGTTATTGCACATTTTGAAATCGCGTACCGCTTCGATTATCGATAAAACAGGCATAGCTGAAAATTAAGGGCATTCGTAAATAGAATGGTTTGCAGAGCAAATTTTAATTTTTTCAACTTCGCCTAATTTGGGATGTCGTATATATACCGCCTCAAACATATCTCGAAATGTCGACCAAGACAGGTAGTCCCCATGAAATAAGTCTGTGTCGCAAGGTGCAATTAATGCAATGAGAAGACGGGGTTTTCAGGGGAGAACTGTTAGGATAAAGAACAGTCTGTTTATCGAAAGCGAACTAGGTTTTAATTTTTGTTGTAGCTCTAAAAACAGAGCTAAGCAACTCACATATAGTCTCATTACTCTCTGAATTTGGGCTCGATAACATCCATATCTAAAGGCTCTTCTACTTCTTCATCACCCTCCTGAGGAGGTTGCCATCGGGCACAGTCAGCATATTTATTTTTAATCTCTTGCCATAAATCTTTTTACTCATTTTTTATTGCTGCTATGGTCATTTGCATGTGGTTCCGCTCCGGGACTTCCTTGGCTGATGCGTGAAATTTCACGAGCAAATCCGTAGAATGAATCCGTCTAAGGCCGACATGAAAGAATTTTAAAGAACAAAGTTGTTAGAATTAATGTCGATTTTCACAATTTAGTAAACTGAGAAAACAAATGTAAAAAAAAGATTTACAAAATTCAGAAAACCAAGTGAATAGAATCAATTGCGATTCTATAACTTATTGAAGAATCTAAAAGGATTTACCATAGTGAAAAAAAACGAAGGTAATAGAATCACTTGTGATTCTAAACTTATTGAGAAAACTAAAAAGACTTACAATATTGAGAAAAAACGAAGTTAGTAGAATCAATTGTGATTCTAAACTTATTGAGAAAACTCAAAAGATTTACAATATTGAGAAAACCGAGTGTATAGAATCAATTGCCATTCTATAATTTATTGAAAATCTAAAAGGATTTAGAACACTGAGAAAAAACGAATTAAATAAAATCAATTGTGAATCTAAAACTTATTGAAAAACTAGTAATATAATAAATTTACCAGAGTTATTGAAAACCGAACAAGATTTACAAAATTCAGAAAAGCAAGTGAATAGAATCAACTGTCATTCTATAATTTATTGAAAATCTAAACGGATTTACAATATTGAGAAAAAACGAAGTTAATAGAATCAATTATGATTCTAAACTTATTGAAGAATCTAAAAAAATTAACTATATTGAGAAAAAAACGAAGTTAATAGAATCCATTGTGTTTCTAAACTTATTGAAAAACTATATTAAAAAACAAAGAATTGCAAAGCGGAACTTAAATTTACAAGCTTCACGAGCGATGATTCTAAATCGTTCATACAATTTAACTGAGGATCATCAGCAAAGCACCGCGGAACTTTCCCATTTTACTGCGAAAAATATTGATTCCAAACTTATGCGAAATGAATATTTTTTGATAATGTAAACGTATATACGTACTACGGAAAATAGAAGTTATTTTAATGTTTAATTGCGAAAACGTTTCATGAAATGCCTTCAGATACTACTGTTGGAAACCACGAGCATCACGAGCATGAGATATTGAAAATCTTTAGCAATCGAAAGGACAATCGCCCCAAGTTACTCACTTTAGATGACTCAGATTTAATTGAAATCACGAATACCAGGTGAAAAAAGGAGGTGAGAGTGACTTGAAAAATAACTAGCTAGAATTTTTACAAAAGAAATGCCAATCAATCAAATAAGAACTGTATACTCACTCTATACAATTTTGTTTTTAGAATTTGATTTTATGTTGGTTGATTGATGACCGATAATTTGGTGGTTGTCTGGGTGTGGTCGTGATCTTAGCACAATGTGATATGCCACAAAAAATGTTCGCTGCTTTCTTAACGTCGTGGTCGTTAATTTAACAGCAGGAAAAGCTGACGGAAAAAGTATCCCGTTAGCTTGATGGCGTGGCGAGGAATGATTACTGTTAATGTAGCTGCAGAGTAGGTAACACAAAAATGTCCTGTTAGCTTCATGGCGTGGCGAAGAAAGAATGCTATTAATTTAGGGATCCGTTATTTAACAGCGTGGTTTGATCTAGTTGCGTCCGGCGGCTGGTCAAATATCCGGCTCGAAAATGACCATATGTTCAGCACAAAATGATAGGCCGAAAGTGCAAAATCCACGGCCAAAATGTTCAGCACCAAATGTTAGGCGAAAAGTGCAAAATCAACGGCACGCAACGAAGTCAACTGCACAGCACAAAAAAAATAGTTGATCGACCAAAAAATGGCAGGGCGAAAAAATGCCCATATGCCAAGAGAAAGGGAAAATTCACTATTGTTATTTTTTTTTTTTTAAATAATTAATATTATCATTAACTTAATTAGACTTAAGTAAAATAAAAAACTTTAATAAATTTTCTTTTAAATATGTATAAGAAAATATGCCGAACGGCTTGGTTAAGTGCGGAATATAGAATGCGAAAGTTGACTGAATAGCAAATTCAATTTGCGTACACGGTTGTAAACACAAAACGCTGAAATGTCAATGCTGCCAACGTGGACGCAAAAAGATTGGGGATTAGCTGTGTTCGTGTACACTTCGACTATTTGCCACTGCGAGTTCACACTGCGCGAGCGTATGTGCAATTTGCAGATGGTCAAAATGCGCGCGACCAGTTATTTTTCATTAGCTGAAACGTCGGGCATCCCCAATGATTAGCAGGGTGCCAGTCGCTTCGGCAAAGTGCATATTTTAGCTGGGTACTATCTTGGAAGCGTTCCTTCCCTAACTTGCATTCATCTGCATTGTGGTTCTCTCCACACTAAACACAGCGTGACTGCAATTCGCAGTTCGCTGCGGCGCATTGAAGCATGTCATCGCGCCGTTTTAATTTATCCCAAGCTACAACCTGGTAGTTAAGAACGGAGATACTATCCAGTTTGCTGCTGCGTAAAAGTGTACTAGGAAGAAGAGAAGTTTGCGCTTCTCCCGACTAGTTCTAAGTGTAGCGAACGGCTTGACCCCTATAAAATCGATATCGTCGCTAGCTTTTTGGCGGAGTTCATCCAAGAGCACCTGTGGTTCCATGCAGGAATTTATGCCCTTCAATAGGACGGTTTGAACCTTTTCGGCCTGAGGGGTGAAACTAAAGAATTCAATTGTCGATTCTTTCATACATACATACATAGATATATTTTTCCTTTTTTAATTCCGCTTCGCTTATATTTTTTTTATGCATAAATGTCCACTGGCTGATATTTCACCAGAAAAAACTATGGAAACATCCAAAAAGCGTAAAAAAGAATCTGGCCGAACTGCAGATCTGACTATTTCAGATCTAAAATCGGTATTCGATGAAAACCAACAGCATCTAGCAACAAAGGCTGACATTAAAGAGGTTCAACATGATTAACATGTAATTAAGCAAGAGAATGAGGAACTTAAGAAGCACGTCCATTTATTGCAATCGAAAGTAAATTATCTTGAGCAACAAATCGAAAATTTTCAAAGACAAAATACAGATAGAAATCTAATATTTAAAATAGAAACAAATAGCGAAGTTGATCCAATACAAGTGGTGACAGACATTTGAGTTCAGCTGTCAACCGATCCAGATGTAATAGCTCGGCAAGATATAAAAGAAATAAAATCATGGAACCCAAAATTAAAAGCTTTTATTTGTAAATTCAAATCAAAATATAATCTTTTTGCTGTTCTTAAGAAAACCACAAAGTTAAAGAAAACTAACATCTCAGTGCAGAGAGACTATCCACCAGGCATGAGGAGAAGGATTGGGCGTCTTTTACACGTTCGGAAGCTACTTAAACAGGCACATAAAAACGCAAATGCGACGATTAGATGCGACAAGCTTATGGTAGAAGGATTGGAGTTCTTATGGAGTGATTTTATTATGGTTTGATGCACGGTGAGCATTCTGGTTTCGCGAAAATGACCGAAATGTTTCATTTGCCGGCAAGTTGGTTTCCTAAAAATGATCACAAGGAGATTGACAACTCGAAGAAAATGACATCTGTCGCGGTGGATCGTGCGGAAAGTATTGGGAATTGAATTGAATTGAATTTATTGAGTCTGTCTCTTGAAACTTTACATAGTAATACAATTTTTCGATAACAATGTGTGAATAATAGCGGCTATAATGTATTGCCTGCTTTGTCTATAATATAGTTGCACGCCGTTGGCTGTTGTAAGTTTGTATAGTTGAACTGCTTTTGCTCAGGAGCAATGTATCAGTAGCTTGTGACGTGGTGTCACCTAATATTTATATAGTTATGTATTGGAACTGCTCTGTCACAGAGGCAGTGTATCGGTAACTTGTGGCGTGGTGCCACCTAAAACTAACCTAAAAATAAATATATACATATATACAAACACTTATATTTAACATTTCATTTGATGTAAAAGCGAGAGCTCTATAACATTAATATATGAACATATATACACTTAACATTTAAAATGAGCGAGAGTGCAAACGCACTATATACTTTAAATAAGACATGTGATTTTGTGCTTATGTGAAAAAAATTAGTTATAGAAATTAACATTTTAAAGGTTATAATCTTATATGGAATTCTTTTTTTTTAACTGAGCACGATTTGTGTTTATGTTTTACACTATTTTATGACAGAAGAAAATATAGAATCGTAAATTATGTTGATGAGGAGGAGTCCTTTCTGCATAATGCGAAATAAATGTGGGATGTTGAGACTGTTTGCTCCTCTGTCGCTTGCTTCCATGTAGATATAGGTAACTGTTGTGAACAGTAGTTGATTAACGGATAATTCCGTTTGTCGGTTATGGGCGGCTAATTCGCGGATCCTAGGTATTCTTTTTTACTGTAAGCAACGTCCATGTACGATGTGTTATGTGCTCGTTTGAGCTATATGCCATTCCTGGGACTGGCAATTTTCCAACAGTTGTTTTTATGATGTAGGCAATGACTGATATGTGCAGTCGTTATGCATCCTCGGGATGCTTCCGTTACGGTACAGCATCATCCATACGTGGATGATGTTTGGTCAATGAGTGATGATTGTGTGAAACATGACAGTTACGGATTGACTACTACTGCGGCTTTTATTAGGACGTAATGGACACCTTATATTTGTTTCATGATTTCAGCACGGTTCACTCTTATTTTGTTACTTATGATAGTTTAAACAATTTTTGTTACTTTTGACTGCTATAGCAAGAATTAAATTATAAAACACAGTTACTTTTTTGCTAATGAGACGAGGGAGTAAAACCCCGTCCGTTCTCGACGGAAGCCATAAGTCGAATCGAAGTTATTGGGATGTGTTCCAAAAACAAGCAAACAGGGGTGCTATAGGTAGAATAAATTCAAAAACAAGCAAAATTAATAATGAATACCTATATTTTAAACATAATTTCATCGCATACAATATTGGAGGACTCAAAAATAAACTTTTATTTCTTATGTTTTTTAATAAATTGTTGGGATTCGATGTATCTATTTGAAACGCATCTTATAAAGGAGGACTGTAATATATTCGACAAATATTTTCCAATGTTTAATTGCCATTGGATTCCAGCTAAAAAGACAGCAATTAAAGGCAGAGCCAGTGGGGGAGTGATTGCAGCTATTAAAAAAAATGTATTTGATTTGTGTGAGGTAAAAATAATGGAAGAACGTTTTAAAGTTATTGAATTAAAAGTAAATGATATCAGTCTTTTCATAATTCCTGTATATTTAAATTGTTATAATTGGCAACAGGATTACGAATCATTATACGATATCTTATGTAATCTTAATACTCTAAATGTGATGGTCATTGGAGATCTCAATGCGAGAACGGCGGATATCGAATAGGCGTTTAAAGTATGCACCCGTAAAAGATTTTCAAATTATCGTAAAATCAATGTAGAAGAAAAAAGGTTATAGATATGTGCAATGACTTTGGACTGGGCATTTTGAATGGACGTAATGGAGAATTTACCTTTATAGGCAAACAGGGTTGTTCAACAATTGATCTATGTCTTATTGGTGGGGACATGGTTAAAATGAGATAGTCAATACCTTATTCTCAAATCCACTGACAAAAAAAATTCTTTCCTATCTTTCTTATTCTTCTAACTAGTGCCATGCAGTTCAGGTTGCATTTAAAAGACCTTAGGTCTTACAGGCATATAGTTAAAATTATTAAAAAGAGAAAGAAAAAATCAAAAATACTAAAAAGACTGGATGTATATTACTAAGGATTTTAAGGTTGGTGATGCTGCTTACTCGGATAATGTTCCCATAGAATTAATAATTGAAATAGAAAGTGTCATCGAAACGACCAAAAATATCTCGTTTGAAAAGTCGAATATTATGCGATGGTAGACAAGGCTGGGGAATGTACATAAGACAAAAATTGATGAACGGTTACAATCGAAAACAACAATTTGCAGTATTAAATATTTGCTATTGCTTGAACTTGAAAACGTTAGTAGAGATGCAGCAAGTGTTATGAAGGCAACTCACATTTTAAAAAAGAAATTAGAATGGTACGACCACTCCTGTGAAAATCTAGGAAAAAAGTCTTGCGCTGCTTAATTTGCTTAGAAAAATACAACATTAAATCAATCAAAATAAAGTATATTGATACCAAGAAACAATTCAAGAAACTATGTAGAGAAAAAAGGAAAACATACTAAGAAAATCTAGCAATAAAATTAGGACATTGCAAGGACACAGCTGATTTCTAGAAATTAACGAAGAAAATAAATGGAAATGACACAGTGAAAAAAATTATCGAAATTTCGCTGGATGACTTGAGAAATCATTTTGCAGGATTACTGACTTCCTCTTCTGATCAACTTTCATGGAGCTACGCAAAACCACACGCAGAAGACGGTAGCTTGAATGCTGAGATAGCTTTGATTGAAGTAGAAAGGGTACTTGAGTCACTTAAAGATGGAAAAGCAGCTAGAACAGAACGGTATTCCTTCAAAGTTTCTTAAATACACTTCAACTGAGCTTAAGGTAAAATTAGATCAAGCACTAAATGTCATCTACAACTTCGCAGTACATGCAGATTGCTTCGACGAGGCAATCATTTGGCCAATACATAAAAAAAGGTGACCCAAATGACCCAAAAACTACAGGGGAATATCATTTCTCAATGCCAGTCTGAAAGTTTACGCTTCACTTCTCAATAGAAGGCTTACTAATTGAGTGAATACTAATCGGAAATTGAGTGAGTATCAAACTGCGTTTCGACAAGAATATTCTACAATCGACAACATTTTTATGCTGGGCTATCTTATACGATTAAAACTTAGTCATAATGCAAAACTTTACACCTTCTTTGTTGACTTCAAGGCTGCATTCGCACAGTTGATAGAAAAACATTGTTCTATAAACTATATAACCTAGGTGTATCATCAAAATTCGTTAAAACGCTGGAAAAACTTTATTATCAAACAACGGCAAAGGTTTATAACGGCTGTGGCAAATCAAAGCAGATACAAATAAATAGTGGACTTCGTCAAGGCTGTACTCTCAGTCCTCTGTTATTTGCTTTATCCCTCGACGACATTATAAATTTACTTTCTTGCGGTGTGGATTTTGAAAATCTCAAAATAAAGGTTCTAATGTATGCTGATGACATTATCATTTTAGCGGAATCTCCAGCATCTCTCCAACTAATGAACAACAGGCTAAAAAATGGGTATTGGAAGTAAATGCGGCAAAATCTAAAATAATGGTTTTCCAAAACGGTGCTGGGCGGATAGCAAAAGGAGAAAATTGGAAATATGGTGGGGAGGCATTGGAAGTAGTGAAGGAATACGTGTATCTGGGAATGACTATAACGTTTAATCTGGATATGGACAAACATCTTAAGGTTAAAGCGGATGCTGCAAGAACAGCTATTTGCACCAACTGGAAAAAGATATTCAGTAACAAACATATTTCAACAAACGCCAAGTATGAAGTTTTTAATGCTACAGCAAAAGCAATTCTGTTTTATGGTGCTCAAATTTGGGGTGTTCGAAAATACGACGCTGTTGAAAACTTGCTGCGTTTTTTCCTAAGGAAAATATTTCTTCTACCACTAAGCACACCTAAGTGTATGTTTCATTTGGAAACCGGATTATCAGCGCTCTCCGTATCTACACTAAAGTTGAGTGCAGACTATTTGGTACAAGTAATTAATATGGATGAAAACCGACTACCGTATATAATGTTGCAAAGTACTTTACGGCGAAAAACCGTATTTTACAAGGATTGGATAGATCTGGCTGCAAATAGTGGTATAATCCTGGACTGAGAAGGCTATAAAGCTACTAATGCGAGAAAAATATTGTACGGGGTCATTCAATCCATCGATGAAAATGAAAGGTACTTGTTGATTGAAAAGGTGAGATCTTCCACGGAAAGAAAAATTTATTCAAAGCTTAACTATAATCTTAATGAACTTAATTACTTTAAATGCGACTTTTCAAGGAAAATAATAGGTACTATTTTTAAAGTAAGAGGTGAGCTGCTTAACCTTAATTGTATGTATGGGTGTGGAAGAAAACATTTGCCACTTCATCGGAGTATGTCCAATATTGAAGGGGCTGCGAAGACTTTCTTTTGGAAAAAAACTATTTAAACGAAGAAGAAGTAATAATTTACCTAAATGGAGATTCGTGGTTGCAGATCCATATATATAAACGGTTATTTTTTAAAAGCTTGGTTTTTGAAAATTCAAAAAAACACAGAAACTTGTAAAAAGTGAATGAAATTTTTATTTGGATCGATAAATCAATTTCTGCCATTAATTTTTAAAAATAATTTCACTTAAATGTTGCCCGCGGCTACGATTCAGGTGGTCCATTCTGAAGGTCCAATTTTGGCAAACTTTTTCACACATTTCGGCCGGAATCTCACCAATGACGCGTTCAATGTTGGCTTCCAAGGCAGCAATCGTGTTTGGATTGTCCCCATAGACAATAGACTTAACATAGCCCCACAAAAAATAGTCTAACGGGGTCAAATCACATGATCTTGGTGGCCAATTGACTGCGCCAAAACGTGAGATCAACTGCTCACCAAATTCGCCTCTCAATTGATGCATGGTTTCGCGTGCAGTGTGGCAAACACATTTTTCACAGAGCACGAATTTTGATAATAAATTTCAATAATTTGCAAACGTTGTTCAGGCGTAAGTCTATTCATGATGAAATGGCAAACAATACTGAATCGAAATGTCAAATGTTCGTGGAATTTGTCATGTGTGATCTGTCAAAAATATAAACGTCAAAAACCAAGTAGCAAAAAAATCACCCGTTACAACAGAAGAAGTAATAATTTACCTAAATGGAGATTCGTGGTTGCAGATCATATATATACAACTGATGCGTTGTCCTACCGAAGCAGAATTATATTATAAATTTAAAACTGAGTATAATATAATTTAAAGTTAATGAATTGATCTTTACAGATTTCTTATTTTTTTATATTTATGCGCGAACTCAAGGGATGGCTACCCTTAAAATGTTTGAACTTTGAGCTTATCATACGCTGCCACATCCGAATGATATAGGAATGAATCTAAAAACGAATATGAAAAGCTGAGGGTCATCAGCAAAACAATATTTCATTAAATTACATATAGACTAAGAGCCCACAACAATTTTTGTGTGTGATTGATAACAAAAAATAATTAGTATAATTAGATAGTACTTAATTATTTATATACAAATGTACTCGTAGGTATCTTGCATTCTCAAGTGGGAGCAGTAGTGAGTAATACTGCATCAAATATATTTTTTTTTTCCAAAGTCTAATTAATTGTGATAACAACTTTACCACAACTTCAAAATGTAAAGCTGAGCAAATATGGTGGTCCAAGACGTTTTGCTGGCGGCTTTCGGCTGGAAAGAAGCGCTTACTTTGAGCTCGTCTTGCAGGCAGAAAGCCGCCAGTAAAACGTCTTGAACTCCATATTAACTTTAAAAATTTTGTGAATTTTGCTTATGAACCTATGAGCTTGGATGTTATATCAAAAATAACCACATATTTTCAACGTAAACCTAGAATTAGATAACATAAGTATTATTAAAAGCTTATATGAAGACTCATGTAAATATTATTTATTTCAATATCATACTCGTATGTACTATTTTAAATATTATTATTGTAAAAATTATCAGTTGGCATTTATACACTCAAAAGATTGACGCAAAATTTTAAACAACATATTATTAAGACCTTAATACGATACTAGTTAACAATTTCCTATATACATAGTAATTTCCTAAATTTTAAACATTTTGTTAACTAGTAAATTGCTAATTAAGCAGATAGCCGAACATTTATAGGACTTAAATTTCGATGAACACAATAATTATTGTTTCTATGCGTTGTAAATTAGTTATGTATATGTTGATGGGAACCCAACATGTACTCTAAATAAGTATTGGATGTTTATATTTTCATAATTTTAACTTCATTATTTACGAAAAAAGAAAAAAAGTTGTGCACCAGCAGGGCACGAACCATCGGTGATATACTAACAAATGTCATATGGATTTAGTACGATACTAAAAAGATAAAATAGCCATTTGGTGATTTTTCCTTTAGTAAAATGTTAAGAAGGCAGTACGATATCGACTAAAATTTTACGCCATTGTCTTTATTCTTAGCTCAATAAATATAAAATAATTTTTATTTTTTTTTTGATAGACATTATTTTATAAGTCCGATCACATATCGTACGCACAAAATTTTTGTAGACAAATATATTTGTAAAGTAGCTTTTTACTTAATTTTTTATAAACAAAAGATCTTTAATTTTAAATATTGGTACACCCGCTGTCGAAATATTGAATCTTCAAAAAAGGATTTTTTTGTCAAAAATCTAAAAAAAAATATTTTTTCGGAAACTTTGGTATGCATTATTATTTATTATGTTTAATTCTAATTACCTCCTTTAAAGAAATATGTAAACTAAATTTGGACCAGATATGTTATCAAAATCGTTAGAGCCGTTTTTGAAATAACAAAGATGGAACGAAATAATTTTGGGGCTAAAAAACGATTCCAAAATGTATTTGAGACAATCGCCTAACACGTTTTAGTACCACAAACAACAAAATCCATTTAGCCGTTTAGGCTGTAAATCAACGGAATGTTTGGCGTTCTCTATCATCGTCATGTCAAGTTTGATTAAAATATTGAGTTCGATTTTTTTCAGATGCAAAACTTGTCTTTTCTTATCGCAAGTAAAAAGCTGTGTGCACCAAATGTTAAAATGGATGAATATTCGTTAATTAGTTGATGGATTTCATGTGGATAGTCTTACATACAACGAATAACATTATCAAACCAACTTTTGGCAACAAATACAGTTTTTTCTGGAATAAGAAATAGCTCAGAAATTGTGTAGTCAATACCTCGTGTTGTTCGTCCAATTTTCGTCAAGCTTGAAAAAAACTATAGATCGACGTATGCCACATCTTATGCAGGAGGAAAAAGTAAATCTATAACACCCATATTAATCAAGAAATCTTATTCCACCTCTAATCTAGGAGTTTACTAAACCGTATCTAGAATAGAAGTTAATCTGAAAATTAAAATGCTCAATTAATAAAAAATTGTAAATCCACGAACAAAATCTACTACAATAAGTATCAACCCTATCTTTTTGTAATATATGTCCCTGTAAATTTGTATCTCAATGCCAATTCGTATTCCTTCACTAAATCGCCGTCTTCGATGGATTAGCGAAAGAAAAAAGTTTGTAAATGACAAATAGCAGAAATTCTGTTTAATTACTGACATTTTGCACTTATTCTACATGTTAAAAATAAACCGTCACTAAATCGGTTTTTTAATACGGATGTAATTGTTTAAGTTTTATATCAGAAAATAGGTCAACTTTTTTCCATGGATAACGCGCTGTCTTATTAGAGAAACTATCAGTACAGTAAAATTGTACATCCATTACAAATACAAGAACGGGTCACTGCTAATAAAACCTAAAAAGTAAAGAATAAGTCAACCAAATTTGAGTCGCATGCGTCTAACAGTTTAATTTGATTACCATCTAAAGTCTAAACTAAACCGAATCTAAGAGGACTCTGAACTCTGATCTAGTAATAAATATTTTTTTTAAGTGGAATTAAAAAAAACAAATTGTACATTTGAGAATTTAGAAATTTCCAATCATTCAAGAAATTAACCTAAGGAAAAAAGACCGTTTTTAAATAAAATCATTATTGTAAACATAAAAATAGGTATAAAAAAACATATTTTTCCTAAGTGATAACACTTTAACTAAAACCGATGCACCTCCTACAATTTTGAAAGAAAAAATGAGTCAGCCAAACCTTTTTTAATTAAGAAGCTTTGTTGCAAGTACAAAATCCATCACAAAAGATTAGCAAAACCTATTTAGAATATTCAAGATATAGGTTTAAAAAAAATCGTGTTGTTTCAACTTACCCCGCATATAGTTCAAATTGTACGATATACCGGGATATGTTGTAACAAGAACTACAAAATTAATACATATTTAAAAAAAAAATAGTAAATAAGAAACATAACTTTTAATTCAGTAACATTAACTCTTGATCTGACCAAAATTTGTGATATATATTTTAGTTATAAACAGCCTTGTTTCAATTCATGAAAATTCATTAAAAAAAAATCACAATTAAAATGACCATAATGTCCAGAAGAAGTTCCAGTTCCGTCAGTTCCATCGGAGTTCCAGTTTATCCAAGCATATAACATTCCTGAACTTTTGTGCACTTTGTATAAGCCCACTTTTTGCAGGCTCACAGAAAAGAGGCACAAATACTCTTCATCTTCACACGAAAAGACTAACACTGTTTTCTGGCTTGTTTTTTTATCTACAAGCTGGGGCTTTGGAGAAGTCCTTGAAACTAAAGAAAAATTAAAAGGTGTCGAAGAAAGCACAAATATATCATAAACCATTTTCTCCCGATGTTGTTCATGTCGATCAGTTAAACAAAATTCACAGGGTAGGTTTTATCATGTTACAACTGACCCTGGAAAAATGTTACCTTTCGACCCGGCATAAATTTCAACACAAAGAACAACATTTATAAAAATAAGGAAATTAACACATATATCAGTTATACACACAATTGTATCCAAAACACAAATTCATGGCAAAAGAAAGACACTCGGCCCTGTATCTATTCAGTGTAAGGAGGAAGACCAAAAATACTCACAAAAAACTTAAGTTTAAAACGGCTTTTTTTTGCACCAACCGTAGGAATTCTCTCTTCGAGGTTCAATCTGCAACTTAAGGGTATACACGCCCGGTAGAGAAGAGAAGACGAACACTCGATTTTTAATTCTAAGGGATCCTGTCTTCTTCGGCTGTTATTTCTAACCCCTGTTACTCCAAGCAACGCTCTACCTTACGATTTTAAGCACTGAAGTTTTAATAATATAATATTTTTTCAGAAAAAATACAAATTGCTTGGATTATCCAATACCTAAAATAAAATGCACTGGATCGCACGAACTTGGTCTCGTATTCGATCACATCCTATACAAAAGATTTCTATTAAAAATGTAAATATATTTTTAAAATCGCTTCTTACTTATCTTTTTATATAAACAAAATTTCTTAAATTTTTTTCTAAAAAAAATTGCTATGACAATCTTAAATATTTAATAAAATAATTCAAAATTCTGAAATAAAAGCTTAAACTAATTTGATCTCAGGAAAAGTACGCCATTTTATTTCTTGAATAAATTTGAAATTATCAGAAAAAAAATTTAAAAATCTGTGGAACGGGTTTTGAGAAAAAAAAAATTTTTAACTTCTTGAAAACATTTTTTAAAAAATCAAAAACGCCAATTCATATGTATTCTGTAAATACACTTAACTATAATTTTTGGAAAAAAAAATTGATGAGCAGTTTTCAAAATATAAATTAATTTTTTTAAAGCTTTTAAAAATACAAAAAATATTAGTTAAAAATATTGGTACGCAGTAAAAATTGGGCAACCTAAACCTAGATATCTGTGAAATTCCGAAAGAATCGGTTAAGCCATTTATGATATAGTCGAAAGTAAACAAACTATGGAAAGTACCGTTTTTATACATTAAATCATATGATCGGTCGTGCCTAACAAGCTGCACTGAATTTTTTTTAATGAAAATCGTTAGAGGCGTTTCCGAGAAAAATAGGCTTTAACTTAACGGTTATATGGCAGGTACCGTTATTTTTTGAGCTAAAAAAAAATTCAATTTCCCCGCTGTACAATACCTAAAAAAATCTACATACCAAGTTTGAAGCAACTCGGCCCACCCGTTTGGGCTGTAGGTATCTATACATACATACAGACAGACTGACAGGCAGACATACAGCCCGAGAGAATTTTTAGACCATTCTTTTTCGTCTTCGCTATCATCGTAATGTCATGTTTGATTGTTATATCAAAACTACAAACAAAAGTACTACATACATATATTGATAATTATACATAAATAAAGAACCAGTACCAAACACGGAAGCTATAATAAACGAACGCACTAAATCTTTGTAGGTATGTATGTACATGTACGGTAATACTAAAACAAAATGCATATGCATATCACGATTTTTTTCCGGAAGTATTCTTACTTGCGATATATCATATATATTCAGTTTTTGTATGATTACATACATTGCTTTTTAAAGCCATTTTTCGTATAATTTGATGACTTTGAATGCCCAACAACAACTGGAGTGTGCTACCACCAAGTTTTTTCTCAATTATTTTTGGCTGGAATTATAGCTATTTCACGACCTGCCAAGGTCGATCATCAGATTCATTTGCTCTAGTTGTGGAAAAAAATGTAGACCAACAACACTAGAGCAAAGGATTCTGATGATCGACCTTGGCAGGTCGTAAAATAGCTATAATTCCAGCCAAAAATAATTGAGAAAAAACTTGGTGGTAGCACACTCAAGTTGTTGTTGGGCATTCAAAGTCATCAGATATATCATATATGGATATGTAGGATATATATAGGACGGTAGACGCATCCACCTGGACGCCAGCTCTTGACCACTACCTTTGAAGGTCAAAACTTGTCTTACCAGGGTTAATTACACTGTTTCGCACCAATACCTTGCCATCATATTCTGTTATTTTGCGATTTCGCCCACAATGCCCCTTTCGTTTTGTTTCAATTGATCCAGTGGCCTTGTTTGTAGCAATAATCCGAGAAACACTGGATTTTGAAACTCCAACATCACTTAAAATATGCCGAATTGTTTTTTCTGTATGCTCTTGTAAGGCAATGATTTTGGCCCTCTTTTCCATCGAAGTATCCATGATGATGCACGGTTAACAAATATTGTTTTGAATTGTATGATTTCATAATTTTAATTAATAAACGCCACTTAAATCTTACGAGTATAACAGCTAACTAAACTTAAATGAGTAACAAAACATTCAAAATAAACATTAAATCCATAGCCTGCCCAAACTTTCGAGAATATTTTAAAAATAGCGTACAAACCATAACCTACTATCAAAAACGTAAAAAATTAATATGCACACGACTGTAGGTACTATATTGCAAATTATGGATTCTTAAAACAATCGAACTCCAGATTTTTATCAAACTTGACATTACGATGATAGCGATGATGAAAAAAGTGGGTTTGACAATTCTGTCTGTTCGCGAGTCTACAGCCTAAACGGTTGGATGGATCTTCTTCAAACTTGGTACATATTGTTAATAGACCTACCGTACATTTTTTTAATAAGAAGGTAAATCTTATTTTTTTTAAGCTAAAAGAAAAACTTTTTTCGTAAACGACTTAATGGTTTCTTTTCGAAACTTCGTACATATTTGGTGGCTTTTTGACACTGTCTTAATTAAAACTATTTTCCTAAATAAACATATATCTACCTAAATATTAAAAAACCGTTAAGAAAAAAATTATTTCTCATATACGGATCCAAGAATATTGATAAAAATTTTAATTCTAAATAAGCGAAGGTCCACGCTACCTGCTCTGCGAAATCGGTCTTATGAGTGGATAATTGTAAGATTTCTTACTAAAATTTTTACAATTCTCCACACTTTACCCGGTACATTAATTGGTCGCGAAATTTTGACAGTCTAATTTTTTTTTTGTTATGCCGCAAGAATTTTACTTCCCTTTCGGATTATAAAAATATAACAAATTTTCGACTCTTCGAATGTAAATGTTGGTGCAAATAATCAATAATCAAATAAGTCTTATGAAAAGTGTCCTCCAAGCACTACCTTCGGCAAAGGATAAGTAAGTATGTACATATAAGTATTTTTTCTATTTCAAATTCTAATTTTTTTTGTTATTTAGAATTGGCCACTAAGGGCATGCCTACATTATATTCGTGATAACCCATCTAAAAATCGCCAACAGCCATTGGCACAACATAATCTTGTAAAATAATTATAAAACACAAGATATTTGCAATCTCCACACTCTTAAAGAGCTAGTACGAAATCCAAATTTAGATATAAAGAAAACATTATGGCGTCTATATTCACCAATTTTCATCTATCAGCACAAAATGAACAGAATTCAGTGGGCCGATTCGGCCCATATTTCCCAAGACGTGGCCGCGATCGATCGATCGTTATCAGCAAACGGGCCTAAATGTATTAAAATACAACAAGAAAATATAGTTTTGAAAAATATTTCAAAATGTTGAACATTTTGATTAAACGCAATTTATATACATACATACTGTGTTTTTATCAAAATATAAATTTATTGGTCGATTTAAATTCTCCCTTTAATAATGCGGATATATAACAGCAATAATTTTTTGAAATTATTTAAGTAAATAATGTGTATACACATAAGGCTATAAGATATGAAGTAAGTATTGCTGTTGTCATGTCATTCTATCTAGCTTCTCTTGTCGAGGAAATTATTGTTGGACAACGACTTTTGTAGTGGTTAGTGGAGCTACCCTCAAAGGGAATAATGCTACCTGTTTAGGCCTTATTTGGATCAAGTGTGTCTTGAAAGCTTGAGATTGAGATTTGTGTATGACAACATATGTCTAGTTCATCAGCTGTTTTTCTCTTAAGACTAGTACGCTGCTGAAACGAAGCTTGTCATGTATAATCCAAGAATTATTTTAAAAAAAAAATCATCTAAAATAATATACCTAGTGACAAAATACTATTATATGGAATTTTTATGAAATGAATCTTGGATTTGAAAATGGTATCCTGAATTAGTAAGAAAGCATAAATTAGAACTCAGAACCGTTTACACCATCTTAATGAAGCACGTAATTTTCGAATTACAGAGTAGTTTACCTTCCAATTTCATTGAATTTCTAAAAATTGATAGAAATTTAATCAAAGCGGCAAATAAATTAGTTTATAAATCCAAAAGTAATTGCTTAATTGGGATCATTTAAACGGTTCTCAGTTTTATTTTAAATCCTCTATGTAAAATCAGAACCGTTTTTAGTTTCAAAAATTATTTTTAAAATGTCCATGTACTTAGGTTGGGTAGAAGTAATAAGATATTAAACTTTTTTTTAATTTATAGATCCTAAAAGCTCCTTAAAATTTTATTAAATAAAATACTTTTATCTTATGATTAAATACAATGACGATGACTAAACCTGGAAAGTTTTTTCACTTCATTAAACAAAAGATGCTTTGTTTTGCCATGGGATATACCCGGAAGGTGAAATGAAATAATATTTAAGCTTATCCCGTACATGCTTGCTTTCCTATAATACTTTGTCTTCCAGCGCTTGGTTGTATAGACGAGTAGTGGATTGGAATTTTTTTCTCGATTCACCTGCAACGAAACACCCAGTTACTTCGTAATAATGCGTCCTTTTAGAAGGACGCTATGTTTCCTTATTGTTGGTAATATTGTGGAGAAAGCAACATGCGATTATTATCTTTTGCGCTCTATCTGGGTTGCAAAACATTGTTCTCGGTAAACACAGCCACTTCCAACTCAAAATCCGAATGTTTGCCAATTCTTTAATTGGATATCCGTTCTTCGTTTGCAAGATTCCTCGTTCTTGAAGAAATTTTCCTTAAACACATTTCCATTTGTTTCCATATCATTGAACTATAAGTTGTATTAGGTATTTGTTTTAAAAGTTAATTGCAAAACATATTAAAACTTACATCTGTAGCAAAACGACCTTTTGTCTGCCTGTTCTGCAGATATGGCTTAACGCGCATAGATGGAAGTTTTTGTATTTCTTTTAATAACCATCGATAAAAATGCAGATGCAGAGGAGATTACTGTCTTTAGTAATAATTCATCCTCGTCTTACTCATTATTATTTGAAAATTAATTTTTAATAAAAAACTATTTTATAAATTCGGCAAAACTTTTTCACTTTTTTTTACAACTGTCACAATTTGTCAATTGTTCTTGACAGCTTACAGAACTCTCCGCAAATATTTGTCCGCTGTGGTTTTCGTTAGCATTTCGCTCTCCTAGTGAAGACAATGTTCGTTTCGCATCAGCTGCGTACTAGGCTTTAAGTACAAAAATATTTTATTTTTCGTCCTTATTAATGGTACTTCCCATACAACCACTTTTCATATTTTCGATTTTCTCACTATTTGATGAACCGATAAATTTTTTTTTATGCAAATGCTATCTGAAACAAAATGTTGTTTTTTCGATTGGCGTTTCAATTTTTTGTCCTAAAACATATTTTTTTTTAAATTGTATACATATAAAATTATTTTTTTTTTATAAAAAAAAGCTCCAACGATTTTTTTTTTTTTATTATGCATTTTTGTCAGAGAATCCCAATGGCATCTTTTTTCCTCAAACTGCAACTAAGCAATCTAAAAATATTTATTTAGTGTAGGTACCATTCATTTATTTGTAGCTAATTATATTACATTTTTAGGCATATTTGCCTTAACTAAACTACATACATAAAAATGTAAATTTCTGCTATCTACGTCACTGTTATTCACAATATCACATTATATTATGTAAATATTGCACATATCATACCACCTATATCCTACATTTTCATTATATATCTAGATTCATACCTAGGTTCCATCTATATTATGCAGGTTTTAAATACCTTTCTTATTAACATAATTAAAATCTGTATTATAGATTTAGACATACATTTGTAGATAGGTAATTATGTAACAATTCCATGAATCATGCATTCGATAATTCATTACACTAAGAACCAGGGTAATCTTACGTACATCAGATTTAAACCTACATAACTAGATTATGTCTACTAATAGCGTCAATGGTTAGTTACATGAAATCCATTAGCTTCAAGAGTAAGTTCGTACGATCCAGTCGTGCATTTTATTTTGTCAAGCAATATAACTAACCTAATTTATTTAAATTAAACATAATAAACTAAATAAGTTTAAGCTTACAATATCAGATCAGTGTTCCTGTTCACGCATCTCGTCCACGTTACCGAGTCATGTCGACAACAAAACATTCACTGTTATAGAAGTCTGTTCGCATATCACATATGGCCTTTTCGATTGGCCGTCCAGAACTGTTCTGACCCCCACAAAATGACAGTTGTTACTCTGATCAGAAAAAAAAAAACGATTCTGAGGCCCAATCGTGAATGCTTTTCTGTGCAAACAAATTATTCACCCTCAAAATATGGGTGAATAAATTTGCCTATCTGTGTACACGTTATCTGTCAATTAAAATGCATCGGACCCTTGCGGAATCGGAAAAATGTATGTGTACACAACTTTCTGTGTACCAGAGAAAACTCACGTTTGCGGAATTGGGCCCCTGGATTTCATTTCAGAATCGGAAACAGAATCGCTAATACAATCACGTAATTAAAATGTCAAAATTATTGGGTTGATTTGTTGCCTAATTTCGATGTGTTTATTGAATTTAAACTACTTTTCTGGTAAAATAACATAAAAAGAAACAAGTTATAATTGTTATTATTGATACAAGAAAATGTGTATCTAAATTGAAATCAAGTGTTTCGAAAATTCTTTTTAGCCGATGTGATTTTTGTTTTAAATTTAATTTTCACAAATACAGTGATACATACAATTCAGATTCAGTCAAATTGTTTCCGGGTGTTTAATAATTTTAAAGGCTGTAGTCATCTTATGCCTTTATTACCAAACAGAATTCAAAGCCATTTTATGCATCTAGTATCAAACAGAAAAAATACACTCGGTTGCGATAGAAAGGATACACATTTCTAAGTTTAACAAGTGAGATAATTATAATACATTTCGTAAATGTCCTGAAAATAATTCAAGAATTCAAATACAATATTCGCTGAAAAAAAAAGGATTTGTGCCCACTTTTGACCTTAGTTCCACCTGTTTTCGATGACTTACACAAAAATTTGGGAACTTCGGAAGGGACACCAGATAATGATTCAGATTTTTGAGAAGATAAGCAGATAAAAATTTCAATACTTTTTATTTATTTGAATGAATTTATTGTTTTAAAGTTTATGTTTCAATTATATTGAGTTATTTATGTTCAAAAAGATTTTTTTCTTGACTTTAGTCTCTAGAAAAATCTTAATTTAAATAGGTAGACAAAAAACACATCTCTCTAAGGAGATAAGTCATCTGAAAATCGGATAGGTACTCATATGTTGTTGCCAATAGCTTAATGTTATTACAGAAGCCCACTTTGATTAGTCCGCATCCATAATTTTTTGAAACAGCAATATCTGGATTTACAAATAAATATTCAATCTTAAATCTCATTTTGCGGAAAACTACTATTTCTGACTTAACCCCTTTCTACCAGGCACCAGAGAATTATCGTGCCACATTACAAAAAAACGTGTCATTTCTGTGTCACGTGAATAAATCAAAATTTTGTTTGAAAAAATAATGTGTAATCTCTTGCTAATACAACAAAACGAAAGGTTAAATACAATTATTTCTACCTCTATAAGTGAATGTAATGCTTGGAAATATGAGTTTTTGGCAATTTCTTGGCTGTCTATGCATACGTTAACAGACGCTTAAGTTAAATATTGAATACAAGAAAAGTGCCATATCGAAATGTTTCGTACTACCGAATCATGAAAATACAATCGTGCCACCTCGGCAACGCTGGTGGCGTGTCGTAGTCAGAGATAATAGTTTACTAATTATTCATTAATTTTATGCAGCTGCTACGTTGCAACTTACTTCTACTTCGTTTTCAAAATTTCATTTAATATGCGTTATATTGATTTGTTTTTGCACTAATAATATGTTCAGGAGGGCTACGTCTGGAAACTGAATAAAATCCTAATCACAATTTGCTTAGAATTTTAGTATAATATATATGAATTCGGTATTTATTCTTTGAGCTAATTGAATTAAAACAAAAGTTCCTATTTATTTCTATAAAATATATGTACATACATATGATATACCTAACATTATAAACGGTGATTTTTTAAGAGCTTGGTTTTTGAAAATTCAAAAAAACACAGAAACTTGTAAAAAGTGAATGAAATTTTTATTTGGATCGATAAATCAATTTCTGCCATTTACTTTTTAAAAATAATTTCACTTAAATGTTGCCCGCGGCTACGCTTCAGGTGGTCCATTCTGAAGGTCCAATTTTGGCAAACTTTTTCACACATTTCGGCCGGAATCTCACCAATGACGAGTTCAATGTTGGCTTCCAAGGCAGCAATCGTGTTTGGCTTGTCCCCATAGACAATAGACTTAACATAGCCCCACAAAAAATAGTCTAACGGGGTCAAATCACATGATCTTGGTGGCCAATTGACTGCGCCAAAACGTGAGATCAACTGCTCACCAAATTCGCCTCTCAATTGATGCATGGTTTCGCGTGCAGTGTGGCATGTGGCACCGTCCTGTTGGAACCACATGTCGACCGAGTTCAATTCTTGCATTTTCGGCAAAAAAAAATCTGTTATCATCGAACGGTACCTTTCTCCATTGACCGTAACCCTGCGGACTTTATCGTCCTTGAAGAAGTACGGCCCAATGATGCCGCCTGCCCATAAACCGCACCAAACAGTGCATTTTTCGGGATGCATTGGTAGCTGCTGAATTGCCTCTGGCTGCTCTTCACTCCAAATACGGCAATTCTGCTTATTCACATATCCATTTAGCCAAAAATGAGCCTCGTCGCTGAAACGGACGTAGCTTGCGAAACACATTTTTCACAGAGCACGAACTTTGATAATAAATTTCAATAATTTGCAAACGTTGTTCAGGCGTAAGCCTATTCATGATGAAATGGCAAACAATACTGAATCGAAATGTCAAATGTTCGTGGAATTTGTCATGTGTGATCTGTCAAAAATATAAACGGCAAAAACCAAGTAGCAAAAAAATCACCCGTTATAAACTTATGTAGGTACCTACCAATGAATTTGTTAAACTTATTCTTTAAAAGCACTCATTTTTATGGTTTCTATCTGATTTGTTTTTATTTTAGGTAGGTATACAAATTTTGTTTTTTTTTTCATTTTCTGGTGTATACACATTTTTGAAATCAACTTCGTTTTTTTGCCAATTTGTCAGCATGTAGCATTATCCATAGTCGGTTTGGCCGTGACTTCAGCGAGACGGTGTTGTTTGTTTGTGTCCACAGATCAGCAATACACTTGGCATTTCTCATCTGTGCCTCTGCCTATTTTGTTTTGACAACTCAACAGTAACAAGCTGACACCATTTATGTCTGAATTATAGTCGAAGATTTTTGTATTTAACGTAGTGCGTGGGGTCATGTCTACATACCTTCACTTATATTCACGCAGAATACACACTTTATTTCATTTTATTTTACTCGTCTTCTATATTTTCTTTTGGATCAAAATCCCATTTAATTTGTTGAGAGAAAGGACATCCACATTTGTATTTTATTTATATCGCATTCTCCGCGCACTCCGCAGATTAAAAAAATTGTATGCTTTTTTAACTTTGTAAACAAGCCTGTTTTTGGATTAATGATGTATAAAAATGAGTATATATATATATAGATATGTGGTTTATTGTAATTCTCATTTGCGTCCACTTCCACAATAATAAAAAAAACATCAAATAACAGCGAGTGTTATAAACGAACTACCTACAAAAAAAAATACTTAAGTATATGTATTCGTGTTTAGCAAAGTTATTTATTTATGTTTGTTTTTTTCTTTATTTGCTTACATACATATACCTTATCTGTCAAGTAGCTAGCAATCTTATTCTTAAAACATGATAACCTACACAAAATTGAGGTACAATGAATCGCATGCATATTTTTGAAGCCACACCCGCTATAGTTGGTGGCGTTAAACAGAAAAATAAATAATAGAACTGGAAATGCAATCAAATGCTTTTATTAATCAGCTGCGCTTTTGAAGGTGACCGTATCACCTACTTAGGTATGTTGAGATGCTGTAAGAAAAAGTAAAATGTGTACCTTGTACTTTACTGTAGGAATCCTTTAAAATCAGACTAGGCTGATTTTCAAGAGTTCCATAAGGAAATTGCTCGTAGTCTCGGTAATAGGTATTCCGCATGCTCCCGAAGGCCAAGCTGCCATCTCCGACAAATACTCCACAAACATCCATAACTGTTGATATCAAATTATTATTTTATTATTATCACTTTGATTAAAGAATATTCGTTTTTTTAAGTCACTTTTTAACTTTAATTAGGATACGTGTAACGTAACGTCCATTGACTCCTTTAAGCTTTATCTTATTCCCTCGTTTCACACTCTCAAATGTAAGTTCTTTTATACTTTTGCATACGGTACGAAAAAAACTAAATAATTTTGTTTTATGTTTAAAGAAAATTCAATTGTGTTTTTATTCTATTATACAATTTTGAATTGAGTGTTATTTTCTTCGAGTATTTTTACTTTGAATTTGTTTACTTATAAAATTTGATTGGCGCTTGCTGTTGTAGTTACTCATGGAAAGTTTTATTGAAACTGAAAGCCTACAATCACTTGCTACGGAATAAAATCCCGCGTTTTGTTTGTACAGAAAAATATTGTTTTCGTTCATCGGCGGGCGTCGTGTCGTCATCACCATCAACCTTGTATGTGAATCGAGCGGTGCAGTGGACCTTGTTTCTGGTCAAATAGAGAAACGGATAAACAGTGAAAGGGTTGTGCAGGGAAGACTCTTTTTAAAACTTGAGGAAGAAGTAGCAAGAGTGAGAAAAAGAAATCAGTCTAGATGTAGAAAAATAACACCAGCATTAATATTATTTTATTGGAAGTTCCAGGTCATGAAACTATAGGTGCCAGTCACATATCTCTACAAAATTTAATAGATTTTATATAGCATTGAATCTTGTTGATGTGTTTTGTATTATATATATACTATAGTGTAGAAGTTCTTTCATAAGCTGGAGTGATGGAATGTCATCTATTTCTGTATCATCTGATAGTGGGCGTAGCAGCGGAGGTAATGCGTGAATTTCGGATATTTCTCCTGCAATATATTGTTGATTCATTATCTTTAATGTGGCATTGGAGAATTTGATGAGATATGTTCCATTAAGTGATTGGCTATTGTTGTTGAACTCTATGTTACCGTCGAAATTATTTAAGAGCATTGTTCTTGGTGTTATTTCTTCAACTTGTGGGATATGTTGGCTATTCGTTCTTTTACATTTTGCGTTTTTACCTTCTATTAAATTAAATATAAATGTATCATTACTTAGGTCTATAATATTTTGTTGCTTACACAACGATATGTCATTTATAATTCCAAAAATAATATTGTTTCTTTTTAATATATTTTCTTGCATGATTTAATTAACATATTTCTTATTCTTTATTAACGGTTTACCATTAATTTTTCATAGATTACGTCTTGCGTTTTTGGTTTACTTATAATATAAAGCACTTGTCTATAAATAACCCAAGGTGCATAGTAAATAAATATAACGCAGATCATCATAAACATGCACTAATGATTATCTAGAGATAAGCAACATTTAATAAAAAAAACATAGATATGTACGAATAGAGATAAGAGATGTAAATAGTTCACATGCAAAATAGTATTTAACGAAGATATGCAGTTAAATTAATTTAGTATTCTTTTCGACTTACAACCGGGGTTTTACTCAAACATTGGTCGTTCGAGTATACTGTAAAAATTCCCCCCCCCCCCCCAGTGCTAAGAGATTTTAAAAAAGTAATACAAACAAGAATCATATATTAGCGTTGTCAGAGCTACAAATACTGGCAAATAAAAAAAAAACATCACGCTCAGTGAAATTAGCGTTGTCGGAGCTACAAATAATGGCAAATAATAAAAATCACATTCAGTGAAAAAAGCGTGTCGGAGCTACAAATACTGACGAAGTGAAAATTAAATGAACAATGCGTTGTCAGCGCTAAAATACTGACAGAGAAAAAAAAATCAGACAGTAAAAAGAGCTAAAATACTGACAAAGTGAAAACACAAAACACAAAAAACAACAATGTGTTCAGATCATTTAAAAATAATAGAAAAACAGGTTGATATTTTAAAAACTTTCGAAAAATTAATAAAAGAAGCACAAAGCGTAACACCGCGGATCAAAAATCAAGAAATTCTTGTTTATGCGGAGAAAAATCTTCTAGCATTTATGGAAAATGACAAGCTACTACATAAGCTTGGAATAATTGATGTTCCCTATTTTAAGGAACAATGGATTAAGAAGCAGAGAACTACCTCCAAAAAATTAAAAATATTATTGGAGAAGAAAGATCTGGGAAGCATGGACGAAGCAACGCTGTCTAGCAAATTCGAAGAAATACAAACAGTAAATCGGCAGTTAGCCACCGGACTGGACTTACAGCAAAAACAAATGAATGTGTTGATGATGAAAATGATATTGGCAGACACGGAAAAAAATGCGCAAACTCCTGCCAAGATAACAGAAGAAGAAGCTGTCGTAGATTCATCAAAAATAT
Source organism: Philhelius pedissequus (assembly GCA_910595825.1). Lineage (NCBI taxonomy): Eukaryota > Metazoa > Arthropoda > Insecta > Diptera > Syrphidae > Philhelius > Philhelius pedissequus. The sequence continues at coordinate 246,099,312 of OU343160.1, read as the reverse complement.
ACACAATAATGGACAGCTTAAAGAAGACAATACACGATGCGAAATTAGAAGCGATTTCCTATCCTCATAAAAAAAATATATAGATTGGAAAAGTGAAGCGATGGAATGAACGATTACAGGCACAGCTGTCTAAGATGATTCCAATACAAGAAGAGACTTTAAGAGAAGACAACTAATCGAGTTTGAAGATGATGTGAAATTACTTCAGGACAAATTGGAAGAAAAACATAACGGCATAGAATCTGATCCATGTGCAAACGTATCAACAAGAAGTCCTAAAATTGAACTGCCTAGATTCGATGAAAAAATTGGAGTGGAAGATATTTTCCGACCTATTCACAGATTTGGTTCACAACAACAATGATGTGCCAGATTCAGTAAAATTAAATCACTTGCGATCATGTATTGCTGGCGAACCTCGAACTTTAATTGCTTGCCTCATACAAGGATCTTCGGCAAATCATAAAGAAGCATGGAACACTCTCATCAGAAGATACGATAATAAAAGAATCGATTTCTCCACACAACTGAATTACTTGCTGGACATGCGAATGATGAAGGCTGCATCGCCTTCTGGTGTAAAAAAAACTTCGATGCAGCAAACGAATGCATTTACATCATCAAAACAACAATAGGCAAAGAAAAGAATGAAAACGATGAAATATTTGCTCACCTACTCCTTCGAAAATTTAACAAGGAGGGCTTAAAATTGTATGAGCAGCACGTCAAAAAGCCAAGCCAAATACAAAAACTGGAAGACGTTATGGACTTTCTTGAGCAGTTTTGAACCCTTGAGTCTCAACAACAAACAATGACTCGAAGCAAAGAATTCAAAAAACAAGGTGGAAACTTCCAATCAGACAGAAGAGAGCGGAACTGTGAATTCTGCAAGCAGAGTGGTCATCAAATTTATTATTGTGAGCAATCGATTAGCATATATACACAATGAGAAAATATGCAGTATATGCCTAAAACATAGTGCAGATCTCAAATGCTTCTCTAAAACAAAGATGTTAGAAGTGTAATAAATCACACAACACTCTAATACACAACGATGACTTCCAGACAAACAGAAGTATCGAAGGAAATCAAAATAGAAAATGGATTCCCTCAGACACCAATTATAAAAAAGAGAAATCCTTATCTTCCCTTATGGTGAAGAAGATAGACAGTCCAATAGTAATATTAGCTATAGCACAGATATCAACCAAATCGTCAAATGGTGAAACATGTCTATTACGGGCATTGATTGATCAAGGTTCTCAAATATCAATGATATCTGAGGTAGCAGCGCAGATCCTCTCCTTACCAAAGAAAAGAATAAGTACAGAATTAACTGGACTCTCAGATGCAGCAGTGGAAACATCAAAATCAAGAGCGTATTTAAAGATAAGACCAAGATTTATGAGCAACAACAAAATGCAAGCAGTTTTTGGTATTACCCACCCTCATAAAACCACTGCCTGACGAATCATTTGAATTTAATAAAAATGAGTGGGAAAACTATATTCTGGTATATCCAAACCTAAATACAGAAGATCGTATTGACGTTATCATCGGTAGTGACTTGTATCCAAAGTTAATTGAAGGAGGAATTAGGAAGCACAATGGCATCGTGGGACAAAGTACGATTTTTGGGTGGATAGTTTCCGGCTCACTACAAGAGAAATGACAATTTGCAAAATCGTGTCAGCGGTCACTTCATCGATGGATAAATTCTGTGAGATAGAAGATATAGAAAAAGATAATGACATATGCATATAGATAATGGCATGACATGTACAATATAAAAGAAAACGACATCTGCATGCAAGCATATGCAGAAACAACAACAAGAGATAAGAATGGCAGATATGTAGTTAAGGTGTCACTAAGAACAGATATAGAGCTTGGAGAATCTAGAAAACAAGCATTAGCTACATTCTTACAGCTTGAGAAAAAAATGAGTAATAAAACAATACATACACTTTACGCACGATTATGAAAACATGGGCCACATGGTCAAGGTAAAAGAAAAACATGAAAAAATGGGCAAATACTTTCTGCAGCACCATGCAATTGTGAAAGATACAAGCCTGACAACAAAAACAAGAATTGTATTCGATGCCGAAGGGAAGACTTCCAACGGATACAGCATTAAAGACGCAATGATGATTGGGCCTAGACTTTAAAACAATATCTTTGACATCATCGTCAAATGGAGGTGATGGAAATATATACTGACGGCAGACATCGCAATGTACAGGCAGATTAACATAGCCGAAGAGCATCAAGATTATCATAGAATACTTTGGAGAGAGCCACCAAGAGACAATGTAAGATAATATAAACTGACAACAGTTACGTATGGAAAAGCAGCAGCCCCATTCTTACCAGTCAGAACATAACAAGAAGGCGCCAACCAATGCAAAGAGAAAGGCATGCGAATAATGAAAATAATAGGCGTCAACAACGAAGAGGAATGCAAATACATAATAAAAGCAGTAAGTGAAAATCTTCAAAACGCTGGCTTTCACTTACGAAAATGGTCTTCAAACAATCAACATTTGCTGACCGGCATAATTTCAAATGATGAGAACAAAATAATTGATATCAAAGAAGGCGACACCGTGAAAACATTGGGACTTCATCGAATATAAGCGTGCTATCAAATATTGCAAAATTATTTGATCCTATTGGATGGCTTGCTCCAGTCACGGTAAAAGCCAAAATATTCATACACAGATTATGGCAAATAAACTATGACTGGGATGATGAACTTGACGAAATCATGAAGACAGAGTGGATCTTCTTTGAACAAAATTTACATGAAATCAAAATAGTTAAATCCCGCGATGAATATTTAATGATTAGGCAGGTCGCATAGAAATACATGGATTTGCAGATGTATCAGAAAAAGCATATGCACGTTAAAACAAATATGACAATTAAAATATTAACAGCCAAAACCATGGTGGCAAAAATAAAAAAAATGCCCAAACTAGAATTATTTGCAGCACAATTTCGTGCCAGATTACTCAACAAGATAAAAAAATATTTCTCAAATGATACGAAATACTATCGGTGGAGTGCTGACATCAAGAATCGAATGGATAATATGGAATGGCTCCACATAAATTCGAAAGACAACCCAGTCGATGTTGCTTCACGTGGCAAATGCCCATCAAAAATTGCTTATCAGATCCACAGTGGCTAAAACAATGAAAACACCATTTACCGCAACAGCAACAACTGCAACCATCAAAAGATGTTAATGTGATATCAACATTACTAGGCAAAAAACACTTTGTATCGATTTTAATAGAACGATTATCGAATATTAACAAAATTGAGAAAAGTGTTGCATACGTGCTTCGTTTTATTCGGTGGTTTCGATACAAGCAAATAACGCCATGATCAATAACTGTATCAGAATTGTCACAGGCGAGAACTTTGATCAGCAAACAACAGCAAAAAATTCAATTTTACACTGAAATACAAAAACTTGAAAACAAAAAAGACATTCCTATGAGCAGCAAAATAATTCAAATGAAACCTTATCAAGATGATGAAGGAATATTAAGAGTGGGTGAGGGGCTTAAATATGCAAATTTGCCTTTGAACCAGAAACACCCAATAATACTGGATAAATGTAAACTATCCAGTTTGATTATGAAAGAAGCACATGCAGCTGCACAACATGGAGGAAATTCGGTGATGGAAGCCAATATTAAAATAAAATACTACATAATTGTTATTAAGAAAATCATAAGAAGATATCGTAGTTGTCCGATTTGTATTCGATGCTACAGTAACGGCGCAAACCAAATAATGGGCGATCTACCAAAGCAAAGAACAACAATGTCTCCCCCATTCCAACATGTTGGGGTCGACTTTCCTGGACCAATATTAATGCGCACATCAAGAGGTCGAGGACAGAAGGCGTACAAGGGCTACATTGCAATTTTTGTATGCATTTAGAACCAGTGAGTGATCTGACAACAGAAGCATTCAGGGCGTTTTATTTTCACGAGCATTTCTATGAGCTCTGTTATGAATTTTAAGAATATGTTCATCTTGTTCAGCTGAAATGGGCAGATCAGTAACTTTTGTTTGAGTGAAGAGGATTTTATAGTTTTTAAAGTAAAGTGGGTGAAGGCTTCGGATAATTTCCATGCTTTCCTCATAAGTCATGAGCCCGTTTATTATGTTAGGTATGAGGTATCGTTTGAATATGGAGATAATGTTTTCTCTAGAGTAGGATGGTTGAACAAAAGTGTGTCTACGGAATGTCGGAAAAGGAAATTTGGGTTGATGAGGGTTATCTTCTCCTATAAGAAGGATAAGATTGTGGGTCTGCTTAATGCAAGCAGTTTAAAGATAAAATACAAAAAATTTAAAATTTGAAAAATATCGGATGAGTAGATCTATAAATTAAAAAACAAGAGAAAAAAAAATTAGAAAAATTAAAAAATCGTAAAAGTTAAAAAATTAAAAAGGATAGCATGCTAATGCATTTGTTAAGATTTTATAGTTAATAGTTTCAGTTTTTTCTGGAGAATTAAATTTTTAATATCTATATTAGTATTAAGAGGATAACGAACTATGTAGAAGTGATTTTTGTGTGATCTTGCTATGATTATAATCAAATACATCAGAATTTGCATGTGGAGAGAAACATTCTTGTAACTGGTTCATTTCTACCATAGTTAGTTCTGTAAGGAGCCTGATGAAATTGGGGTACTGATCTGAGAGTATGTGAGTTGATGTTAATACTCATTAACGAGTAAGGTAGAAGAATCAGTAACGCCAGATAAAATTTGATGTACGAAAATAATATCAGCCACCTCACGGCGCTTTCGAGAGATTGTAAGTTATTGAGCCTTAAACGATCTTGATATGGGGGAAGCTTATACTTGTCAGCCCAAGGAAGGCCCCTTAGAGCAAAATGGAGGAATCTACCATTGAACAAAACCAAGAGGAAAGCCAAAAGCTTTAAGCTTGAAAATGATTATAAGTTGGTTTCTGAATATGTTGACTTGTAGGTCTACTGCTGGTATAAGGTCATGTGATGAACTTTCATCACTATGTTGGGAAGCTGTAAGGGAATTTAACTGAAAGACGAGGGCTGGTCTTGAGAGTGCGTCTGCGACGACGTTGGATTTACCTGGCTTATATCTTAATTCGTAATTGTACTCTTCTAAAGCTGATTTCCAAAGTTTTATTTTAGAGTTATGATTTTTGTTACTTAGAGCGTATGTGAGAGGTTGATGATCTGTTAAAATTTTCACTTTTGCTCAGCCATAAGGTAATTCCGAAAAGCCAGCATTTCTTTTTTATTTGCGGCATATGACTTTCGTTTTACGCTCAGTGTGGTATTTGGGTCTGAAACGTGACCAAATATATTTTATACTTCTATCGGTTAAATATTGGTTTTAATTTCATGTTTAAATTAAAAAAAATTGGATATCGAATTATTTAATATATTTTGATTGATTTTAAATCATGATTTTCGATATATAAATTTTTAAATGTAATTTATATAAGATTTATAATTTTATATTCTTAAAAAATAAAATATATTACAATATGTAAATGATGATGAACATGACGTCTGTGGAGCGGCAAGTAGATTTACTGCGTCCTTTTTACACTCGGTTACTAAGGTGCCCTTTTTAGATTTCTCCAACAATTTAAAGTCACTTGTGTAGCACTTAGGGACTGATTATATTTTAAAGTACTGTTCGTGCTCTTGGGGACTGATTATTTTTTATATCACTATATGTGCCTCTGGTACTAAGCGATTCACTTTTTAACTGTCACAATTTTGTTGTTGGGTAGCCACTGTATCGGTAATTTTTCCCGATGTACCGTTTGGGGTCAATTTCGCACTTCTTAAGGACGTTTTGGAAAAATGTTTATGCGGGATTTATTATTTTTGGCACTTCTTGAGGTGCATTTTGGATAATAAAAGGATGTTATTTTCGCACTACACGATATTAAAGTTTACTTATGTTATTTTATATAAAAAAATAAACTTTTATTTTTAAATTTGAAAAAGGCCCACAGAAAAAAGAACTTTCCTGCAGATTAATGATCTTTGAAATCATTTTATGACTTTAATGCCACCTCCCGCATTTAAACACAACTTTCTTTGGACTATGTCAATGATAACAGATCCTTTTAATGACTCTGCCTTTGAAATGTTCGAATTATCGCATGTACTCCATGAAGCTGAGCTTTAAAGGGCTCAAGCCAAGGATAGATTGAGTTATGCATTTTATAAAAAAGCACCATAGTGTTTTTAAAAGAGGTACTCATTCTCCTTAAAAAAATATATTTTTATCTGGTGAAGACCAGTTTCATTACGTAGTTCCATAATTTTGCCATTGTTTAAAAAAGAGATCCTAATAACTGTGTAAACTACAGAGGCCTTTCTCCCTTAGACTATACAAGATCTTTCATAGTTTCATAGTTTAATTTTTTCGAATATCTTTTACACTAGACTTAAGCCTTTAAAAGTAAAAGTTAAATCAATTAATAAAGTTATATGAAAATGTGACAAACTTAATTTACAATCATTGCTATCATATTCAGTTTTTGTATGATTACATACTTGCTTTTTAAAGCCATTTTTCGAATCATTTGATGACTTTGAATGCCTCGGTGGCGTGATGCGAAGTGCGTTGGCTACTAAGCGGCTGGTCATGGTTCAATACACGATGAAGGCACAAGAAGTTTTTCAATTAATATGAAAAATTAGACCAGCACCACTAGAGCAAAGGAATCTGATGATAGACCTTGGCAGGTCGTGAAATAGCTATAATTCCACCCAAAAATAATTGAGAAAAAACTTGGTGGTAGCACACTCAAGTTGTTGTTGGGCATTCAAAGTAATCATTGTTATCATTTAACGTACATATTGTATGCATTCAAAAAGGAGAAAATAAAAATAAAATAAAAGTAGTAGGTAACAAAGTTAATTTGAAGAATTACAAGCCAAATACCTTAAAAGCATTTTATCAAAATTTAAATTGCCTCGCTGTTTTCTTATGTCTTGACGTAGTGAGTTCCATAACCTGACGACAAAGAATTGGCGTTTAGTCTCTAAACATGTAAACATAGGTTGAATAAAAGTATAAGATCTGTTTGAAATTTAAAAGGTTAATATGTTATACGAGTATAAATAAAGCGGATCTTTGTTAATGACTAAATTATTAAGAGTTTTTAAAGCAATGTAATTCAAGTATGTGTTAAGAGTACATCCCAGTAGACTCTTCTTGTATTCAGAAATATTGTCAAAATGCTTAAGATTTTATACGTAACGAATGACGTTATTAAAGGTAACATTCAAGTTCCTTTTAGTTTCAGAGCTTAAGTCACAAAAAATTTGAGCGCCATAAGTGATTTTTGGAATAATCAAAGTGTTTGCGAGCCGGAATCGTATGTTCTGAGGAGTTAATTTCTTCGTATAGGACGACTGCCTAAGGCTACCGTAAATTTTTCCTATTACGCTTTGAATTAGGTGGTCCAGATTTAATTTAGAATAAAACAAATTCCCAATTTTTTAACCCTTTCAACATATTCAATAATAACATCACCAATAATAATAGAAGGGAAACAACTTAAATCCAATTCATATTTGTAAATAACCAGATATTTAGATTTTGTAGGGTTTAATTTAACACAATTTCTTTCAGACCAACACATGATCTTACTTAAGTCACTGTTAAGTAAGCACCATGTTCAATCAATCCTAACTTACAACTTAACCGAGTCTGTACGTCATCCGCATATAAGTCAATTGAACTATTATCCAGATTACGTAAAAATAATTTTAGTTAATCTGGAGTGTCAATAAAATTGAATTATTAATTGCAATAAAATTGGCACATTGATACTGCATCCAAGTGAGTTTTTTATTTAATATTTGTTGATATTTAAACGAAAAACCACACATAACCTTACTCAAAGTGCACGAAGTATAGGAACAAGCGCAACGTAGGTGAAATATCAAACATCATTGACATCTTTGTTCTTCTCAGCTAAAATTCCTCTATCGTTCAACCATGCATGGCTCTTATAATTTTGTTCAATATGCGGAAAAACACTTTCAATCAACTCTTCTTTGGACTGCATAAATTGACAAAAATCACCTGACAATGTGATCAATCCAAATTCATTAACGTGCATTGCTCCATTTCCGATTTTTAACAATTTCTCAGTAAACGTAGCTGCAGATGGATCATTTTGTAATTGTTCACGTACATTAGTGGTTAATTTCAAAGTTGATATAGCTCGAAAATATCATGCATAGAACGATTAGGTGATGTCAATCCCAAATGTGCTAATGCTTTATTACAAATGCCCAAACACAAATCTTCAATCATAATCAATGCATCATTGTAAATTTCTGGTGTATAGTCCAAAATTGTATCAAAAGCCAATCGACAACCTCGATGCAATATATCTTCCGATAAATAGTCTCGATACTTTGTCCATAAATGCAATGGATTAGATGGAAAACATGTAGCCAACATAATTGCAAACAAAGTCGGTATTTGATTTGGATGAGCACTTACGGATGCATCAGCGAGAGTTTCATCCCAATGCATATCATTTTCCAACAAATTTAATTTTTGGCAAGCTTCTCGGTACGTAGCACATAATATTCCATCAACTGTTCCTAAATCAGTAAACGATTTGGGTCCACGTACATTAACCAATAACAACCGCAAATAACATTCATCATTGTTTGGATGCACAGTATAAACACAGCCCAAAGCATTACTGGAAAACACATTCGAATAACCATTAACAGGACTTCCTTGCTTACGTCTCTGAAACTCTTTTTTTGATGCGTTCCAAGTAAAATATGTTGGTACTTCAGCATAAAATAACATTCTAGCAAAAGTATCAACTGCACACAATTTAGAAGAAGCAATCAGCGTCATATTTGGTGGTGAAAGTGCTCTATCAGCTGCATTTGCAATTGTAAAGTACACACCTTGGCCAAGATGAAGAACTGTTGTTATGAAATGAAAATATACGCCAAATTGCTTCGTTACTACTGATATATCGTCCCGAACACTGCCATATCACTGCCTTTGTTGACGTATTGGCAAATATACTTAATCGATTTAACAGAATTACGATATTCAACCTTGATATGCGCTTTGAATACCTTCGAAAGCAACGGACTGTACGATACAGCCATCAATTCCAGTTACTGTCTCCGTCACTAAAGTTCTTGGATATCGTTTAGTACACTTCCCATTAACCATACATGGAGAATGAATGTTATTTTCGCCACAGGGGCCATGGATCATATTCTGCACAACAACATTATACAATTGCGAATCGACAGCTGGATCAGTGATTTCTGCAGAAATCACAGCATCCACTTGATCTAATGTAATTTTATCAACCAATTAAATAAGGATATGTGCATGCGGTAAACCACGCTTTTGCCATTCAACGGAGTACACCAACATATGGCTTTACCAAAAATTTCGCTTTTTACAATGAAATTCATCAGCACCTTTAACTTTTGGTTAAACACACGGGCAGTAATATCATGGCGATCGGTTGAATTTTGTCCAGTAAACAAATTATCATTAAACTCCGTCCATTTTGGATTGCAAGTGAAAATAATAAACGAATACGGACGGCCATAGTGACGAACGTACGCCATGGCATCTTGTGCATACTCATGCATGTGTCTCGGACTGCCTTGATATGACGATGGCAATATTATCATTTTGGCCAAATTATTGACGTTTCTATCACTGTTTACTTCATCTCGCAAATGGATGTATTCTTCAGAACGAAGTTTCTTCTGATTGAACCTGATAAAATTCAACCTCTCCGTTTCAATTTTGGCATACATGTCAACAACGAACTGATGAAAGAGTTGGCGACAATGTAAAATGTAATTCACTTCATTGTGAGTCAGCATAAGTCGATATGAATAATATTTCATTGAACTAACTTTTTTATTAGTTTCGACACCTAAAATGAAAGTCAATACATTTTTTTTTAAAATCTAAATTGCAACAAATTATTGAAAATCACAAAAAATATAATTACTTACTGGTAGAGGCATTTCTCATTTTAATATTCAAATAATATCCATCTTCTCCACGACTAAACAAAAGTGGATACTGTAATGGGTCGTAGCAACGATGCGTTTCACAAACTCTCTGCAATTGATTATTTCGACCATGCAAAACAATATCACGTGAATTGAATTCATCATCTAAAATAACAATTGCGACTTCGTCGATGGTCGGTGCATTGAAACGTCCGACATATTGTCCTGGCGGTGTTTTATCTGCACTTATAACAATTGCATAATCGTCAGATGGCATGCGATACAAAGCAGTTTGAAATAAATGCACCAATTGATTTTCATCTCTCAACATTGTTTGCAATCGCTCAAAAATATGCCTTTTTAAATTTGTCGAAATGTCACAACGTCGATTAGTTTCAACAGATGGATAGCCAACAAAGTATGTCTGCAGAAATTGATAAGTTTGATCGGGAAAAGGCAATAAAGAACCAAGTCGATGGTATACTTAACCTTGAATCTGTTGAATATCAAAATGTTCACAATCGAACGTGCTACAATCACCGAAATTAACATGAACGGTGTCATGTGCAATACATACCTTAAAAGTGGGCATAAATTGGTCTCGAACAATTTTTGTTGCACCGAAAGAAGTCATTTGAAAACACGGATTGTAGTTTCGAATGTTTTTCAAAAAATGATTAGATTCTGGCGTTCCACTAATGAGCAATGACCGCAATGGCTCTGGTGGTGGATTCAATTCGGCCAATTTCACTTGACCACTTGCACCACACAATCCAGGAGTTTCATGTTTAAATTTGATTGCCTTGCAATAGCTGCACACAACAGTCAGTAAGCCAATTGAAACCACATCAAGAGAAGCATAATTCAGATTTGAATTATACGTAAATGCACCACACACCAAATGTATTCGTTGTACAGCTCTCATACGGGCATTACGCATTACGCTGCCGATTAACCGCATTAGCATCAGCTCGTTCATGATCTGTTTGAGCAGCTCTGCCTACTCTTCCAGCTGCAACTTTCCGAGTTGATCGACTTAAATTACTACGTGGATGTACCATATTGATGTATTCAAAACGTATTGTTTAGAAATCGTTTTAATTTTTTACGCAACACAAACACGAATTTTCACGCAGCGGTCACTCGATTTGTATTGAACAAACGCAAAGTAGTTTATGTAAAAGAAATACACCATCTGAACTAACAAAAGCGAAATCAGGAAGTATACGATTTGACAACATTTTTTCTTTATGTTTATATTTATTGTTTATGTTTATGTGCTTAAGTTCATGAGATTTAACAATTTTAGTTAGCATTTTTGAATTTTAACAACTCACAAAAACAGCCATTAATCGAAAACCAATACACATAAGCACATAGAACATATCTTAAAACCTTCTTGTATTTAATGGGAATCAAATGCTGTAGTTGTGTGCATACACGCGGCAACAAAGAGAAACCAAAATGAATTGTGTGTATACAAAACAAAACACATTATTTATTTTAATAAAGCAATAACAAACATGTGAGTGACATTTTTGGTAATAACTCCGGTTCTAGACATCGGACGCCAAACATATTTCTTATATGCACTCTCCAAACATGTCCTAAGATCTCCTGATTCATTCAAATAGATCGACCCAAAAAAAAAGATTGCGCACAAACATAATTTGTATTGTTCTTTATATATAAGATTTTTAAATTGAAAACAGCCATACATCGAAAACCAATACACATAAGCACACAAGCAAATAAGCGCATAACTTAAAACCTTCTTCTCGCCCATATCTTTCATACAAAAAAAAGTATATTGAAAATGGTCGAATGCCAACTGAGATCATTAGCTTCATACGTTTTTGACAACATTTTTATATATATATAGATAAAGCAGATGGAATTGCAGAACTGAATCATATTTATCAAACTGCCTTAAGAAAACAGCTGGGTAAATTGAAGGAGACTGAGGAATGTCAAAACAGAGATATGAATAAATATGGGAGAGCGACACCTGGCAGTCAAATGGGCAATAGTTTAGCGAGGATGCAAACCTATCCATCATTTTCCAACTCGAAATCAGCATATGGTAAAGGCAGCCCAGCGCCGCCGTCTGCCAAATTAAAAAATTAAATTATGAATTAAAAAATTTAAAAATAATTAGTTATTAGATGGTCTTAATAATAAGTCATTATATAAAGATTTTTATGAATTATTAAATATTTATGATTTTGTTTTTTTATATGAAACATTTGTGGTCGAAGAAGATCATGATTTGTACACCGAACATTTTAAAAATTTTAATTTTCATTTGATCCCAGCAATAAGGTTAAATACGTGAGGAAGACCGAGTGGGGGATGTTAGAAGTCTAAAAAAATATGTCTTGTGAATTTATATCATGCGAAGAAGTAATCTGCCTAAAAATTATTATTACTGGGAGAGTGATTTTGAACCATTGAATGATTTTCTAGAACTTAATGGTTTAGATAATGTAATGATTATTGGTAATTTAAATGCTAGGGTGGGAGAGGAAGCGGGCAAAGAAAATTTGTTTGTTAGAACTTGAAGTTAGAACTTCGGAGGATACAACTCTAAATACAGGAGGAAAAAAACTATTGGAACTATGCGACACATATGGACTTTTTATTACGAATGGTGTGAGTAAATCAGATAGCGGTGGTGACTATACTTTTGTGGGGTAGCAAGGTGCCTCAGTAGTCAATTTCTGTCTTGCAAGACGAGATTGGATGTCACAAATTGACGACTTCGAAGTGTTAAGCGCGCCATTTCCTGACCACATGCCAATAACTGTCGAATTCAATCCATACGTTACACCACAAGTAGATTCGAATAAGTTAAAACTTACGCCAAAACTGATATGGAAGGAAGCCAAAGCAACCGAGTACTGGCAGGATTTAAATGAAAATGTCCAAGGGTAAATAGATATTTGTATGGACGATATTGAAGCAATTATTAAATCTGCATATCCGGTTAGTAGACAAGCGCATACGCTCAACAAGAAAGCAAAGGAATATTGGTTTGATTGCAAAGAGGAACAAAAAAAAACCTTTGGATGGCTCAAAGCATTTCAAAAATATAACAAATCTGGCTTTAAAAGACTCTACATTGAAGCAAATACCCTTTATAATTAGATATGTAAAGGGAAAAAATAAAGTTCTAGGAGAACACGGCTTTAAAATTGCTGTAGAGACGCGAAGAAATTTGGAAAGCAGTTAAGTAGCAAGTATTCAGATTAGCGATAAAATCTCTATAGCTTTACTAAAAGATTACTTCCAAAATCTTTTAAGTCCAGATATAGTTCAACCAGCTACACTCTACGCAAAACATTTCTTCACTAATAATATTCTGGATTCTCCTTTATCTGATGAAGTAGTGTATCTGACATCAAATAGGCTAAAAGATAGAAAAACGCCAGGACCAGATGGAATCACGATAGAGTTCTTTACATATGGAACAGCGAAACTGTTCATAAAACCTAAAGAGGCCTTCAATGGGATACTAGAAACAGGAAAATTGACGCCGCAGTTTAAGAAATCTATAATATTTCCGATTCATAAAAAAGGAGACTTAGCAGACCCAACAAACTATCGTGGAATATCCTTTTTAAATTCCTCATATAAATTGTTTGTCTCGATTCTAAACAATCGCTTAAGTGATTGGATTATTCATAATAAAAATCTTAAGGAATTTCAGGCCGGGTTCAAGGAGTGGATATTCTACATGCGACAACATAATTTACTCTAAGAAGTATTGCGGGAACATTTTTGGAGCAAAAAAAGAAGTTGTACGTTTTTCGGCGACTTCAAGGCGGGCTTTGACACGGTTCATAGAAGAGCTCTTTTCTACAAGCTGCACAGCGCTGGATTAACAACAAAGTTTGGAAGAGTCTTAAAAAGTTTGTATGAGGGTATCCAGGCAGCTGTTTGGAACGGAGAAGAAATGTCTAATTGGTTCGAGACACCAATGGGAGTGAAACAAGGTTGTCCCATGAGGCCATATCTATTTGCTATTTTTATAGACGATCTGATTGGCTGTTTACCAGGGGGAGTAGAAATTGCTAGAATATTGATCAAAGCTCTGATGTTCGCAGATGACCTTGTGCTCTTTGCATATTCGCCTGAAGCACTGTAACTCATGATTAATCGTCTTGATGTGTACTGCAGGTTATGGAACTTAACGGTGAACTGAAGCAAATCCAAAGTGATGGTGTTTAAAAAGGTAACAGGTAGAACCCCCAGAAACGAGAAGTGGTATTTGAATAACGAACTGATTGAAGCTGTTATGACCAATAAGTATCTTGGTATGTAATCTGAATATGGAAAGTCATTAAAAAGGTAAACTAATAAGTGCAATAATTGCTACTTGGAAGGTATGCTTTGAAAATAATCTTATTTCGCACAATGTAAAGTAGAAAGTATTGTGTATGTAAAGTATTTACATAATAAAGAATTGACTGTATCGGATAGGCTACTTCTTCGATACACAGATCTGGAGCACAAACTGTGTGAAAAAAAATATTTTCGGACAGAATATAGACAACAACTTATCTCGGCAATTTTTGAAATGAGGGGAGAGCTATTAAGACTGAATTTTATTCCACACCGCGATGATTTGCCTATTATATGTAGACTATGTAATATGTCAGCGATGGAAGACGTCATACATTTTATTGGAATTTGTCCTATCCTAAAAGAATTGAGAAGAACTTTTCTTGGCAGTGATCTGAGAACGTTAAAAGAAGTGGTAGAGATGCTCAACTGCGAAGGAGATGTGACCCAGCCTTACAACTTCTATAGGAAAGCAATGTCTTACAGAAATCAAATATTAAATAAAGCCTTCTAAAATCTACAATCAAACAAAAACTTAATTATTATGAATTTTCTTTTACTTTTTTTATATTTACTTCATATTTATCATTAAACAAAAACAATTCCTTATTTACTTACCATGATGTCAATCGGGCGCACGGCAAAGCCATGTTTTAATGATTTTTTTTTGTACATATATAAAACATTGTAAATTGTAATTTTGAATCAGTTAATAAAAATCTAATCTAATCTAAAATATCCATTGCTTATATCCATATTTTATTTTATTGATCTATTTCTCGATTTATGACGTGAACCACGAGCTATTTTGACTTTTCAAACTTTTTTTTTCTTGAGTTTAACATGTTTATAAAATAAATGCTGAATCGAGTTTTGTAAAAAGTCAATTTTTACTTGCGATTATAGGTACTATAAGGCAAGTTATGTATTCAGCCTACAGCCTAAACGGTTGGATAGATTTGCGTCAAACTTGGTACATATTGTTTTTCCGGCAAAATGGCCACAGGTTTTTTTCATTTTTTTAAGACGACAAATAACAGTAGCTCCCAGAAATTTTTTTGGCCAAAAACAGAAATCCTATTTTTCTCAAAAACGGCTCCACCGATTTTTATAAAAAAAATCAGTTCATTAATGAAGGAAAAGGCTATATTTTGATAATTTTTTTTTGGAAAAAAATTGTTATTTTTGGTACCTCTAGTAGAACCAGTTTCTTGGTTTTCGATTTTCTCGGAAACGGTTAATCTGATTTTTTTGAATTTTTTTACGCCGAATGTCCTAGAAAGTTTAAACACTATTCTATACCAAAATTTTTCAAAAAAAATTTTTTTTGGAAACAATTTTTTTTTTGAAAATTTTAAATTTCGAAAACGACTCAATAGATTTTTTCGAAACTTCTTATTTAGTGGTTTTTTGACATTATCTGGAATAGTTAAAAAAAACTATTTTTCTAAAATAAAAAACAACGGTACCTCCCATACAAAAGTTAAAAAACCATACAGAAAAAATTTATTTCACGAAAACGGCTCCAAGAATTTTTTTAAAAACATTTGTGTTTTCTTACTTTAGTACAGTTCAGTTTCAAGTATAAAAATATTTCTTTTTGCGTACTTATTAACGGTACTTCCCAAAGAACCAGTTTCCATATTTTCGACTTTCTCAATATCAGATGCACCGATTAAAATAAATTTTTTTATACAAATGCTCTCTAAAATTGTTAATTTAACTGCATACTCAAATTTTCAAAAAAAAAGTTTTTCGATTTTTAAAAAATAAATAATTTTTTTTTTTTGAAAAATCTAGTTTTAAAAATCCAGTCACAGAATTTGTCTTTAAATTAAAGTTTTATATGTATATTAATAATATCTTAAAAATGGCGTTTCAATTTTTTTTTCTAAAAATGTTTTCAAAATTTTATACATACAAAATTAATTTATTAAAAAACCGCTCCAGCGATTTTTGAATTTTTTTTAATATATTCTTATTAATCAACGAATTCAAACTGCATCTTTGTTTTCTAAGCAATATAAAAACATTTAAGTATGTGTATTTTCCATTTATTTCTACCTTATTATTATTACCTTTTTACGAATTTTTGTGTACATCACTGAATACTAAGAATTGGTCTCACAAATGAAGCAAACAGTAGTTTGAGAGCATAAGCGTCACGGAAATCGCGGCCAAATCTCTGAATGAAACCAAGGATTCTATTTGCTTTTCTAACTACAAAACTAATATGGTCAGTAAATGTAAGTTCCGAATCCAAAACAACTCCCAAGTCAGAAAAAACAGATAATCTACTTAAAGAACAAGAATCAAACATATAATTAAAAACAATTGGAACTTTCTTGCGTGTAAAAGTCATGGTTTTACATTTGTCAACATTTAAAACGAGACGATTAATATTGCACCATTCCCTAAATAATTTTAAGTCATTTTGCAAAAGTAGACAGTCAGATTTAGAATAAATTCTTTTGAAAAGTTTAATGTAATCAGCATATATAAGGACAGACGAATTTTATGATCGAAATCAAGTCATTTATAAATAAAATGAATAAAATTGTACCTAAATGACTGCCCTGGGGGACACCAGAATTTACTACTAACAGAGTCGAACATTCATTACGAAATATTACTTCATATTGTCTATTTTTTTTTTTTTTTTTTTAATTCATTTTTATTTCATTTTAATTAATTAATTAATTAATTAATCTTAAAGCTAGACAAAAATGTTTAAAACTAGCCTAATTATCAATAACTTACAACTAATTTACTGGCCCTTTACGGGCGCTCTAAACTAAACCATAGCTCTTAGAACTAATGTCTTTCGACCTAAAAACTATTTTAATTAAATCTAATTTTTTTTTATTTTATTTTATTTTTCAAGGAAAATTTTACAGAAAAAACTTGGTATCTTACTCGTATAATTTTTTTTTTTTTTTAACTTATAAGCTAAACCTAAATATAGATTAAAAATAATTAAAACTAAATAAAAACTAACTTATACTAACTAAAAACAACTTAAAATACTTAAAATACCTAATAATACTTAAAACTACTTAAAAACTAGAACAGCCACAGCAGCATTTTTTTCGTTTTTAAAATTTCTTTTTTGTTTGTTTTTTATATGCATGCAGACACACAACAACATGCAACCCACCCATACATGTACATACATGTACAGACACGCAGATACATGCACGTATGGGCATACGTGCATGTATCTATATATTTTTAATTTTTTTTGGTGCCACCCCGACTGTTCCCTATACCTAATGCCCTAAATCTATGTAAGTCGGCCAAGATATACTATCTTCATCGACTTTAAATATTATAATGCTGTTCAGAGAGCCACCAGAACTGGTTCTCCTGTTTCATCCTATCCCTCCGGTCCCGATCGGACACAGTCCTACTGAACCGAATGCGCTCTTCTCCACCTTGAGCGATGACGTCTCGACAAAATATTCGTTATTGGGGTAATAGGAATAAATTCGCTCTACGTTCGGTCCTAATCAGTGAATTTACATTCACAGCTAGGATCTTAAAGGGCCTCTCCGGCAGCGCGCCCTTAACCTCTAAGTTGCGTTAAGCTCGGCAAAACAGAGTAGAGATAATCCACCCTAGTCGCCTGCTCCCTGATCTGGTTTTCATATTGTCTATTTTCTAAGTACGATGAAATCCAATTTAAGAAATTGTCGTTAAAACCTTGACGAAACAGTTTAAAAATTAGTGTTTTATGACACAACTTGTCAAATGCTGTACTAAAATCAGTAAATATACAATCTACTTGTTCACGTTTCTCAAAAACATCTAAACAAAAGGACGTAAAATTAAACAGATTGGTAACAGTAGAACGCTTTTTCACAAAACCATGCTGGTTTTCACAAATAATTGAACTACAATGAAAGGATAGGACACTACATACGATTGACTCAAACAGTTTAGGTATAACGGATAGTTTAAAAATAGGTCTATAGTTCATTATTTCATTTTTAGGACCTTTATTGTGAATTGGTACAATAAATGAGCTTTTCCAAATAGTTGGAAAAAGCGAACTTTTTAAAGACTTGTTAAAGAGAACACTTTAAGGTAACGACAAATAAGAAACGCATTTTTTTAAAATAGAGGATGGCACACCATCAGAACCAGGACTAAAACACTCATTCAGTTTCAGTATGTACGAGTATTGTTCACTTATTTCTAAATTAATATAATTTAAATGCGGA
The DNA here is from genome assembly GCA_910595825.1 of Philhelius pedissequus. Taxonomy (NCBI): domain Eukaryota; kingdom Metazoa; phylum Arthropoda; class Insecta; order Diptera; family Syrphidae; genus Philhelius; species Philhelius pedissequus. Next base: position 246,080,673 of record OU343160.1, on the reverse strand, counting down.
AAGTTTAAAACTGAAGAAGAAGAGTAAGAAGGGTTTATAGTGTTTGAATCATCAAACGCTTCTCTGAAATAGCTTGCAAACATGTTTTCAATAACTTTTGGTTCATGACTAGATGATGACGAATTTGACATAGAGTTAGGGTGCCCACAAGTTTTTTTCTTACAATTGACAAACGTCCAGAAATTATTTGGATTAGATTTAAGATCAGCTTCCATTTTATGAATATACTCATAAACTAGAGTTTGAATAGTCATTAAATAATTGCTTAAGGATAAGGAACGTTCTATATTCATCATCAGATTAGGTATATTTTACCTAAGCTTTGTTTCTTTTATTTCGTAAATGTTGTTGTTAGAGCTCGGAGGTATGTAAGTCGATATAATGAATAAATATCCGGATGCCAACTTAATTTTTATGCAAAGTACTTCGATGTCAGTGGATAGAAAATCGTCAATCAGGTAGCACGTAAGAGAGCTTTTAATGGCAAAAAGTATTCCACCTCCTACAGTGTCTAAAATGTCGTTTTCATGACGATCGCGTCTGAAGATTTGGTAGGAAGCGTCAAATAACTCCGAGTCAAGAATGTGTTCAGCCAAGTTTCTGTAAGTATAATGACATCGTGAAGAAGATTGCTTATATATTTGTTGACCCTGCTAGTCTTTGTCCGAAGGCCGTTTACATTTTGATAGTAAATTAGAATTTGTTTAAGCTGCTTTGACGTCGATTCAGCGTTGTCCGATTTTGACGAAAAATGTTTTTAATTATTCCTCGGTTGCTTGACTTATACTCAAACTCATTAACTATAACGTTATTTGGTCAAAACGACGACGAATTTAAGACATGAAAGACTGAGTCTGGTACACGTATTTTGAACGATGAATATTTCGTGTAATTCCGATACAAGTCCTGATACAATAGGATGTGTAATACCACACTGTATTTCGGTATTTATATTCATACTGTTTGGAGCAAGAATGGGGTCCAGCTGTCTTAAAGATGAGTTTTCCTTCAAAATGGTTGATGTTTGAGAAATTTCCGATGAGTTACGTAGTTGTGCACGAACATTCCCGTATAGAGCGGGTGACGTTGGCAACGAAAAAAGAGACCAAGAAGTTGTACTTTATTGTTAAAGTGGAAACCAGCAATTGGTCGAGATATAACAGGGTCATTTAAAGTAGATATTACAGCTTTTTTTGATAGTTGGTTTGCATCAGAAATATCGTCGTCCAGTTCATCGCTTTTGCGTTTTGACAGAGCTTCGGTTTTATTTTGTGAGTTAGACGTTATATCCTTATTAATAGTATTGTCGTCAATTGAAGATAAGTTTTCCACTTTGCTACAGAGAAAATGTAATTGCTTTTCCAGCGTTTCTAACTGTTTTGTATTGTGTATGACATCACGAGCAATATTTTTTTCAGCAAACGGGTCGCATTCGTCACAAAAATAATAAAATGATTTCCTTTTCTTAAATAATTTGATGCTGCTAAACGGGGCGTCAATACATTGAATATGAAAAATCCTTTGACAATTACCATTACAGAGAATGGAGTCAATTAAATAGTCAGAAATGTTATCACAGAATGCACAATTGATCATGATTATTGAAATTTAAAATTTTTAAATTTAAGTGTAGTCTATTTATTAATGAACGCCCTGTATGCAAATTAATATGTCGGCTATATAGTTATTTCTAGGTCGCAATAGGTGGCGCCGTGTTCTTGTTATAACTTATTTTATGACTTGCAGGTACAAACAGCTGGTGTCAGAAAGTGGGTGACGTTTGACGTGTGTATATAAAGAGAAAGCAAACGGAAGAGTAGGGTGCAGTCTCTTAAACAAATATTAAACGGCAGAACATATGTATACTAAAGTTGAACTCACCGGGAAAGGAAGATTATTGTATTTAAGAATATACATAAACAATGTTATAGAGAGTACGTATTTAAATGTTCTCTATTAGAAATTCCGTATATAGAGAGGTTATGATTGTCACGATCAACAAAAACTTTCAACATACAAAACTTTCAATTATAGTCATGATAAAACAAAATAAAATTAACAATTATGGACCAAAATGCAGAAAGACACACTTATGCTGTCAAAGTTAAACGATTAGGCATAGTTCTATGAAAACAAAGAAGCAAAAGAAAACATGTCTAGTCACTGCAAAGTAGAAGTGCATGATTTAAATATAGATTTGTAGGTAGGTACCTATTTAACTATTATTTAATCATTAATTCGACAATTCATTATACTAATAATCGAGGAAATCTTACGTACATCTGCTTTACACCTGCATAGGATAACTACACCTAACTAACTAACCATCAATGGTTACATAAAAGCATAAATGGCTACATAAAAGTTGTTAGCTACAAGAGCAAGTTCGTACGACCCAGTCGTGCATTTTATTTCATTTACGGAAGACACGAAATATATGTTTTACCATTGTAATGAAAAATATCATTTTCAAGCTGTTCGTAACGAATATTTTTAAAATCACGGTATTCAAATTGATTTTTATCAGATTTTGGAACAATATTAAACGTAGCGAATATTAGATCATGTTTCGAATAAGCAGGAGCTGAAATTTAAAAAATTGATCGTAAAATAAAATATTATCTATGTTATATGCGAAAAACAAATCTAAAAGTGATGCATTATTATTTGAGAAATGTGTGTTTGTATTAAAGTTACTCGTTGTTAGACCCAGACTGTTCATCCTCTCAACGAATGATTTGGACGTGTCTTTATTCAGTAAATTGCAGTTGTAGTCACCGAATAGTCAGATAATATGGTTTCCAAAGCATTGAACAAATATATAAAAATCTACTCATTTATTTGGTCGATAGACAACACCGGCCAAACATTTATTTCGACCATTCAAAATTTCGATAAAACAGTATTCTCTTGCAGAGGAATTCTCGAAATACAAAATGCAACCATGAATTAAAGAATTGCCAACGTAAATGGCCACTTCACCACCTCTTGCATTACTACGATCTGTACGAAAAAGCTTGTAACCTCTTACACAACATAAGTTGTCAGATAAATTTCGCTTGAACCATGTTTCAGATATACAAACGATATCAAAATTCGAGCCCTCGAACACAAGCCTGAACTTATTAATCTTGGGATAAACACTGCGCATTTAGATGACATATGTGCAGCCCATTACATTGTCTACATAAAATGTTCAGCAACGCACGCATATTCATTATTTGTAAATCTTTAGGAATACCTCTATTGTTATTACTAATCATTTTCAAAGAAAACAAAATTGAAATCTCCACCAAGACACCAAGGAACATTAATGTATAAATGGGAGAAAAACCATTTGGGTATTTGGCTTTTACAGTAGGTTATGTGAGGAAAAAGTAAACAATAAAATTAGGAAATTAAAAAAGAAAGTAATGCAAATGAATTTAAAAAAAAACAATAAGAGTAATAATAATGATAACAACATATGGAAGGCGGCTAACAAGTTTTTTTCATTTTGTTGTTTCATTGGCTTTCATTGTGTCCAAGCTTTCCAAAGAAGAAATCGAATCTGCATTCTCATTACCAATGCGCTGCACGTAGACCTTTCCATTTCTCGTATAGACACTTGAAAGAGCTTTCTAACGTTTCAGTGAAAGAGCTTTTCGAGGAATCAAATGGTTTGATGACGTTAGGCTTTCGTTCACATTAATTGGTCTGTCAGAGTCAAGCTTTACATCATGCAAACAGATTTTTTTAAATTTACATTCCATTTGTGACGGATCGATTGAAAGAATTTCTTTTTTTGGCTCAAGGTGCAAAACTGGATGGCAATAGATGTGTCTATCTTGTTAATATTGCTTTTTGCCTTGACTCGATATATATTTTGTAAAACGGGTGTTGGTGTACATTCCAGGGATTCACATAAGCTGTAAAATAGATTATAAAAAAAAGTGTGATTAGATCTTCATTTTCCCTTGACGGAATTCCCCGTATAAGGACACATGTAAAATATTTCTCACGTTCGAGTGCGTCGATGCGCTGATTAAGCTGATGATGGTCGGAGGGACTGGGGCTGCCGGCATCTGCTGTTCTTGTTTCGAGTTCTTCAATTTTGAGTGTGAGGTTAGCCACATCTTGATAAACATTGTCGAGACGATTAATAAAATCATTTTTAATTTTGCCTAGTTTTTCTGAAGTTTTATGATTTAAAAAAAAATTTTTATTTTATTTTTTTATTTCTTATTTTATTTATTTGACTTCGATTTCCTTACACATTAAGATATAATATCTTATAATATAGTGCTAGGTTCAAAATGACAAATTATGGAACTATATATACAAAATAATAAAATAATTTACATAAAGTATAATCTTAAGAGAAATAAACAACCAATTTTAACCGTCTAAATTTTGAATGATTGTTTCTTAGTTGCTTCTTTTTTTTTACTTTTTTTCAAGTGTGAGACAAATACTTTCTTATTTCTTTTTGTTCTACAAATGAGTTTTCTAATCTTCTGATATTACGCGGGACGCCATTCCAAAGGCGGATACTATTAACGAAGAATTGACGTTCAGAGGTGAATATCTTGGGTGAATGAGTTGCCCAGATCTATTCGAAGAAGCCATTCTTATTCTTTCAAATTGATGAAGTGTTAGGGTGCGGAACCCCAGCAAGTTGTTAGAACTTGTTGTGGAAACCTTGATATTCGTTCGCGTCTTCGCAGCGCAGTTAAATGCCACTTTAAGTCTTCTCTTGCCCTTAAAATTACACGAGCAAAAAATTTCACATCCATATGTAAAGATAGTGATAATCAACGTTTTAACAAACATAGTACTGGTTTTAATCGGGGTGAAATATTGAACTGCCCTCAAAGAACGTAGTACACCATAGGTTTTTCCGACAATATAATTAATGTGACTATCCCACGTAATACTGTGATTGAATAAAACACCTAAATTTTTTGCTGTTTCACAATATTCGATTGAAACGTTGTTCAATAACACTGGATGAAACTAAGAAAGATCAACAGGCTTTTTTGTTATTACTAGCCATTTCGACTTTGATGGATTTAAGAGCAGACCGTTTGATCGGACTAGTTTGAGATTCTCTCTAGGGGTTCATTAAGACATCAAACAAAGTGTTCTATGAGACCAATTGGACAACTTAAGTGCAGCTGTACGTCATCAGCATACATAGGTATATTGCAATACTTAATATATTAAGGAAGTTCGTTAATATACAAGGAGAACAATAGTGGGTCTAATATTGATTCTTGAGGAACACCTTTAGCTGTTGATAAAAAATCAGAGAGGATTTTATTAGCTTGAGCCGCTTGCATTCTTCCGGTGGGGTAGGAGTTTATTAACTTAGCAGCACAGTATTCAAAATAAATTCATGACAAAGCTTACGGCATATAACGGAGTGATCAACACAGTCGAATGCTTTCGAAAAATCTAATAAAACAAAAAACGAAACATTGTCACGATCCATAGACTGTCGCAAATCTTCGATTGAACTTATTAGAGAAGCCAAATTGCCTTGGACTTAAAAGCTTAGTGTGAGTAAAAAAGTATGCATTTGCTTTTGACAAAACCGTTTGAAATTAAATTTAGCTTATCTGTTTTAAATGAATTTAAGTCCCTTTTTTAATAATGTACCAAAATATGATTTCAAAAATGCTGATTTTAATACAATGAATAGTTATTTAAAATGTATTGATTGGCAACCTATCTTTAATTGTTCAAATGTGCAGATAGCCTTTACTATGTTACTGAACATTTTGGAAACTATGATTTCGGATTATGTACTATTTAAAAATTCAAAAGAAAAACACCTTGGTTCAATAAGAGCCTATATAGGCTAAGAAATGTAATAATTAAATTCCAAAAAAAGCCCAAGGTTCGTGTCTCTTTTCATAACCATTTTAAGCAAATAAGAAAAGAATATGTGTTTCTGAGGAAATTTACTTATAAGCAATACATGTGCTCTCTAGAATCTAATATTAAAGCAAATCCAAAATGTTCTTGGTCTTTTTTGAACGCAAAAAGAAAATCACTTGGCATCTCCTCCGATAACATTAATGTTATTTGCAATAGTTTTGCATCTTTTTTCCAATCTAATTTTATCGATTTCAATTTAAAGTTTGATAACTTCGTTGACTCTACATCTTGCATCGATGTTGGTAATTTATGTTTGTCAGAATGTGATTTACTTACTTATTTATCCTCTCTTGAACAAATTTTTTCGGTCGCACCGGATAATATACCATCAGCTCTTTTAAAAAATTGCGGATTCAACCTTTTAGCGCCGCTCTGCTTTCTATTTATCATGTCCTTATATCAAGGTGTATTTTTAGATGAGTAGAAATGTTCGTTCATCACTCCATTATCAATCTGGATCAAAGGGCTTAGTAGAAAACTATAGAACCATTGCTAAGCTTCAGCTCATCCCTAAAGTCTTTAAAGCAATGGTTAAAAATTAATTGTATAATTTAGGTGAAAACCATATATCAGATTTTCAACATGGATTTATGAGTGGTAGGTCGAGAGCGACGAACTTAAGTATTTTTACTAACTATTGTCTAAATAACATGGAAAAGTACTTACAAATCGACACTATCTATACTGATTTATCCAAAGCTTTTGATCGTGTTCAACATAGTGTTTTAATAAGGAAACTTGAAAGTTTTGGTTTTCACTCCCCTCGTCTGAGTTAGATAAGGAGTTACTTAGTTGGTAGAAGACAAATTGTCAAAATTGGCAACGTTTTATCAAATGAAATATTAAATCATTCAGGTGTTCCTCAAGGCAGCCATCTTGGCCCTTTACTATTCATTATTTTTATAAATGATTTGCCAAATCTAGTTTCATTTTCAAAGTGTAGTGTTGTAACATTTACAAAAAATCGAAATCGCTTGTATTTCGAATACAAGCTTGGTAATGATTATCTACAAAGATGTGAAATTCAGAGTGATCTTGGAGTGGTATTTGACTCTAAAATTAATTTCTCTCTCCATATAGACCATTTAATTTCAAGAGCCAATGCTATGTTAGGTTTTCGTTATTCGAAACTCTAAAGGTTTTGAAGATCCATATACACTTAAAACCCTTTTTTACATCAGTATTGTTAGACCGTTATTGGAATACTGCTGCGTTATATGGAATCCTTACATACAGGTAAATGCAGGACGGATTGAAAAAGTTCAAACAAAAATTCACTCGGTTTGCGTTACGAAAGATTTATGGAAATTTAAAAAAGTTCCATGTTATGAAAGCCGAAGCCTACTTATTGACCTTAAACATATCATGTCGAGAAGAAAGTTAAATTCGATTGTTTTTGCTTACGATGTAATTAACTCTAACATAAATTGCCCGGTTTTGTTATCTATGTTCAGTATGTACATTCCTACCCGCTGTTTACGACCAAGGAATGGTGATTTTTTAAATGTTCCATTCCATAGTACAAGTTACGCTAAGCTCAATCCAATTACCAATGCCTGTTTAAATTTTAATGAAGTTGATTTTGCCATTGATTTTAATGTTAATAGAAATGAGATTAAGAAAAATATATCAAAATTATTGTAATTGTCACTATATTATTTATTTATTAAATGTGTAAGATTGTCAATACTTAATTTAGGCTCATTTGGTATCTTTATAAAGTCTTGTTAGCTTGAAAGATGGTAAATAAATACAAAATAACACCTCCCAAACACTTTAGAAAGATAGGGCAAAATAGCTATTGGCCTAAATTTTTCCTTACAGTTTTTTTTGGACAGGTAGGATTTTGTCTAGCTTCCACGGTATAGGATATTCGCAAGTATAATAATAAAATTGAAGATGTGGGTTATATATGGGTATTTTTGTATTATTTATAAAAAAATCATTAGGTATTTTACTTAGTTCATTTTAAGTTCATTCCGCCTTTTATTATTTAGTTTTTTGATTATTTCATTTTTTGTCCATTTCAATTTCGGTTACTTCGCTAACGTGTTTTTCGTATTTATTTTTTTTTTCGTTATAAGTATTAAAATTCACGCGAACAGGTCGTAAGTAACCCGCCTGCTTAGGCTAATTATAGGATTTGGGGTAGGGTCGAGTTTGGGTGTATTCAAAGTTTTTTGTGCAACATTTTTTTTTTTTTTTTATAATTTTGCACGCGCTCAATGGATTATGAATACCATTTATATGTTTTTAACACAGCGCGGGCATTCGGCGAAAGAAGAGAAAGAAGGATAGGAAAGATGTGTGGCGCGATGTTCTGAGACTAGAGCTGGTTGTTGTCTCAGATTTATCTCCAGGGATGGCGGCTGAACTAATATGGAGAAAATAATAAATATGTCTCTTATAATTCGCATTATTTTATTTATTTCGTTGTCATATGTATGCGTATACTAGTTTACTCAATCACATGTTGTTAGTGTTATGCCTGAATATCATGTAATGAGTAAACCAGCAACTCATTTTATGACAATTTTTAGAATTGATTTTTAATGGAATATAAGAAGACATAGACAACGGCAGGAATCGAACCTGCGACCACGAGGTTGACAGGCGAGGCCACCCCCGTGGCTAAGCGGGATTAACCGGGATTTTAAAAAGTGAGATTATAATGAACCGGGATTTTGAATATTTTATTTAACTAAAATAATTCTTTTATTATACAAAAACACTTAACAAAACATAAACAAAAAATAATTGTACATACATTCGAATAAAGTTTTATATTGGACGCCAATGACAATAGATTCTAATAACGAACAAAATGCGAAATAAACCTTTGGCGAGATAACCATGACCTAAATAACTCATTGCACTTTTAACGAAAATGCAAAACGAGTAAAAAGGGAAAGAAAGAAATGTTAAGTGATGGTAGGGCAAAATGATTGAAAAACAAAGTGATACAAAAACGAAGTAAATATGAACGAAGTAAACATAAATCGATGTAAGAGAGGGGGAAACAAAGAAATGCGAAGTGAAAAAAACGAAACAACAGGCACCCGTTATATATATATGGCAATATAATTGGAAGGATTAATTTTAAAAACTTGGGATGCATATCATCTAGACCGGCAGCATTTGACTTGATCGATAGTAAACACTCTACAACGTCTGCACCATCCGCAATTTGAAAACTAAAACTGGAGGCGGAGTCAATTGTATGTTGAATGGGTGTAGACAAATCCCGAACGTCTGTATCAACTAAATCTGCAGGAGATTGTATAGAGACAAATTTTGCATTTAGAGAGTTTATATTGATGTCAGCGGGCACATTACCTCTTGTCTTGCCAACATCTATGTCACGCAAGATTTTCCTAAGTTGACGAACGCTTAAGTTAAGACGGTTGGAATGCACCCGAGACTTAGTATTCCTTATTTTCACATAAACATCTAGCAAGCGATCCCGTTTCCATGACATGTAAGCTTGATCCCTGATAAATAAGTAAACAATTTTGTGAAGTAAACCATTTAGGGGTATGACGCTTAAGAGTTCTTGTTCTTACACGCAAATGCGATTCGAAAAGCATTTTAATGTTTCCATTCAGGAACTCGACGTGTTCACTAGAAGATTGTAAATAGTAAATAGCAGCCCAGTTTGTACCCCTTACTTGCTCCTCTAATGCATAAGCATCAATGTTCCTTAAGTCCCTATATTGAAAGATACTGGAATCTTCTAACGAAAAGTTGAAATCAAAGACTAAGTAAATTAGATCATGTTTTGAGAAAGCTGGCGCGGAGAGTTGGTCATATAGAACTACTCTTTCAATGTCAACTTTCTCCTGAAAAATAAGTTGGTAAGACCATTTTGATTGATTGTAAGTCATATATGCTTAGGCTATCACTGAGATTAGTAGTAAATTACTATTGAAATCACCACATAATAGTACATTTGAACAACTTAGTGAAACTTCTTCCAAAAGATCTAGTAAGGGCATGCAACTAATGGAGTTAAATATATACGTGTAAAAATAGGTACTTATTATTTTTTCTGTCTGTGTTTTCCGTCTTCTTAAATCCTTCTTGGCGCGATTGATTACAATCTTTTTAAAATCAAATCCCGATAAGTCCGTTTTTTTTAACTTGATTTTGTTATTTATACCATTTTATAATATTTTGATAAATTAACAAAAACTAGCTCTGGTCTAGCATGCAAATTACTTTATGTAGATTTTTTTCAGTTTGTACAGGAACATGATATATTTTTTTCTTTTTGAAACTTATAACCAAAGAAAATTATGACACTTGTAATAAGTACTTACAAGAATTTAAAACGTATTGGGTGGCAGCGGTGACAACGCACAATTTTGGAAGAGCAAGTGGAGGCTGCTTGTATGGATTCAAATCGGGGTCTGTTGAAGGTGATTTTTTTTTATAAAAGTAATGAAGTATAATTGGAGATGACCCTTTGAATTGAGTCTCCAACATCTCTTTAAAGAATCGCCTTTTCTTCCATTGTCGATAGGATGTGATTTGACGTTTAAATAACACGACTACCCCTTACCTCTGGTGGGGGAAGCAATCGCTGATATGATTGTATTTTTTTTTTTTTACCAAATTGCCCCTTACCGCTTGTGGGGGGAAGCAATCGCTGATATGACTGTAGATTTACGAGAGTGCCCCTTACCTCTGGTGGGGGGAAGCAATCACGTCGGGGTCACCAAATGTTATTCCGAAGCTTCTTTCGAAATTGTTTTAAAGATGATCAGATCACAGTGTAGCACTGTGACTAATGTACACTCACAGTGTAGCACTATCAGTATAAGTTATTTGTGAAAAAAAAATATCAGAGGTCCAGGTGAAACACCAAGATCTTTTAATCGATTGAAATTGAAGTAAAAGTCGAGAATCCAGTTAAGTGACTGACAAATTTTATTCAATAATTCATATTTATAGGTAAAAAAAGCTTAGTCTACATATTTACAATCAATAACAAATAATCGGAAAATAACAAACAAAGAAAAATAATGAAAATAACAAGAAGCGCGCGTATGAGGAATTATGTTACAAAAGTATTTAGAATTTAATTTGGGTTAACAACCCTTTTGCTGACTGTGCAGAAGGCATCGCAGTCAGTTGTATGATTTCATGCTTGGAATAATTAAAATTAATATGAGAATGAAGTTACGTTAATTTGAAGTTAAACAGATGTCTTAATATTCAAGCTTTCCAAAGGAATCCGACTTCTGAAGTTGTTAGGATGGGTTTTATTATAAAATATTAATTTCTTAAAACAATCTTATTTTTTTAAATTATTATTGAATGATTTATAATTATTAATTTAATGACAAGAAAATTTAAAGATACTAAAGTATTTAACAAAGTAAAAGTAAAGTATAAAGTATAATTGTAACAAGTACTCTTACAACTCGACCATCCTGACTATATTGATCGGCTCGATCAAGAAACTCATATAACAAAAAAAAAACACAAATAATAATAAAAATATTAACATGAAAAACAAAATCATGAATAATAATAATATTAATAACAAAATAATTAATTATAATAGAAGTAAAATTCGAACAAACCCTGGTTACATGAAGTTAAATACAAAATATTTATACAGGTATTACCATTTTGAAAAAGATTTTTTAAGTATGAGAATCCCGCCAATCAACCCATGAACGTATTCGTGAGGCTTCAATTATGCCATCATAAGGAATTTGAATTAATTGACAATTTTCAATGTCTCTTATCACGTATCGATCATCCGGGAGAACCTTATGCACTTTGTATGGACCACCGAATTTGGGGATACACTTTTTGTTAGTACCGGCTGTTGTATCTGTATTTCTTATCATAACAAAATCTCCTTCTGAAAATTGAATATGTGGTTTGTGTGTGTTAGCATGATATTCTGAAGTATTAGACTGACGGTATTCAATGTTATCAGAAGCTTTTTTTCGTAAAGTTCTTATATCATGAAAAGAACACAAATTTCGTTTATTGTCCAAATATTCTGACAAAAATCAACATGACGACCACACCAAATAATAATTGACAAGGTGTAGCACCAGTTGTGGAATGAAGAGAGTTGCTAAGAGCGCATTCGAATCTTGTTAAATGTTTTGACCAATTCGAATGTTGAATTGGTTCCGTAATTTTAGATAATATTGACTTAAGAACTCGATTGACATTCCATTGATTCGATTGACTTGACCATTACTCTGAGGCGATGCTGTAGCTATTTTCGCATGTTGAATATTATTTTCAAGTAGATATGATTCAAAATCAAGTGATGAAAAACAAGACCCACCATCACTTATGATTCGTCGAGGTCGACTATATTATTCAAAATACTTATCTAGACAAACACACACTTCTTAAGTACTTGTTGAATTTACGGGATAAAGTTTGACATATTTTGTAAAAGCATCTACTATAACCAAAATGTGTTTTCTCTTAGAAATAATTGACGGAAGAGGGCCAAAATGATCTACATGAAGAGTATCGAATGGAATAGGTTCCTTTTGAATTTGGTGGAGAGTACGATTTGAACTTTGTAGTGGCACAGAATACGTAAAATACTGAATACAATTTTGAATATACTTTTCAATTTTTTCTCTCATACCTGGGAACCAATAATGCATTTTAATTTGTTCAAGACATTTCATAACACCCATATGACAATTTTTTCCATGTGCCACTGTTATAATTGGCAATTCCATTTCTTTTGGTACATATAACAACAGATTTCCATTTTCTAATTTCCTATAAACTAAACCATCGTCAAGGACAACATTTGGAACTTCTTCTGTTTCTAACTTTTCTCGTAATTTAACTATATTTTCGACTCTATTTTGGGTTATTTGTAATTGCATATCTACATCATATGCATCATCTGATTACAACTGTATCATTTCCTTAACGTCTTTGTGACTCTGAACGCATGTTACTGGGTATCTGCTTCAAACATCAACATGACCCATTAACAGACCACTTCGATGCTGAATGGTGTAGTTATAATTCTCAAGCTCAAATGCCCAACGAGCTATTCGAGCATTTACACTTTTGCGATTCAAAGTCATCGTAAGGGAGTTACAATCCGTTAGAATTTTAAATGAAATACCTTCTAAATAGACACGAAACTTTCGTAGTGAGTATATTATAGCTAGAGTTTCTAATTCAAAACTGTGAAATCGAAATTCAGAATAAGTTTTACTTTGTGAAAAATATGCTATGGGATGAAATTTATTATCTTCTTTATTTTGCATTAATATTCATAATATGCATCACAATGCAATTCTGTGTCATGTTTCGGGCTATGCAATGCTAAAAAAGATGGCGTTACTAATTTATCTTTTAAGGTAGAGAATGCCGAAAGACAATTCATCGAATACAAATTTAGCATTTGGTTTAAAAAGATTTCGTAATGGCATAGCAATATGAGAAAACGAAGTGACAAATCGAGGGAAATATGAAAATAATCTTAAACATTTTTGGAGTTAATCTTTCGTTTTAGGAATAGGGAAATTCTTAATTTTTTCTATGTGTACATTGTTAGGATGGATCCCTTTCTTATTGATTTAAAATTCTAAGAAATCAATTTCGTTGTAGCAAAATAGACACTTCTTAAATTTCAGTTCAAGTCGAAATTCAGCAAGTCGTCGCAGTAATCTTTGGAGTATGTCTAAATGTTCTTCAATGGTTTTAGTTGTAATTGTAATATCATCCATGTATATAACAACCACACCTTATTCGATAAATGAGTGTAATATGTTGTTAATAAACCGCTGAAATACTGCTGGCGCATTTTTCAATCCAAATGGCATTTGTAAAAATTCAAACTATCCGTCTGGAGTAACAAATGCTTCATTCGGAATTGAATTTTCAGAGAACTTAATATGGGAGAATCCGTTTTTATGATCTAAGGTTGTAAAATATGTCTTTTCTTCTAATTTTTCCAAACAATCATCTATATGAGGTAATGGATAACTATCTCGTACCATAATTTTATTGAGGGGTCGATATTCAACACACATTCGTTTTTCACCAGATTTTTTTAGAAACTAAGACAATTGGAAATGCATAGGAGAATTACTTAGTCGTATTTGTTTGTTTTTCAGAAGGTCACTAATCATATCTCTGACAATACGTCTATCTTCATTTGAAAGCCTTCGAGGTGGTGAAATGAAATATCAAATGATTCAAAAAGTGCATCTTCTTCTATTTTAAAAATATCCGGAACAAAATGGTCGATACAATTTGACAAATTAGGTATTTCAACAACGTTAGAGAATTGACATTTGTTGCAATTAGGCGAAAAGTTTAAATTCTCATTCTCAGTGGAATCATGCACACAATGTAATACTTTATTTGATATTTTTATTTCATTTTTATTTGGATCATCTGAAATTGTAAATTTTTTTTCTGGAATTTTATTTAAGGTTAAATCAACTATCATACATTTAATGTTAAATACATTCAAAAAGTCTCGATCCAATAAGAGGGGATATGGAATAACCGAATCGGGTACAACAAAAATATTAATTTGTTTATTAAAATTCCGAAAGAAAATTTCAATTCTAATTTTTCCGAAAGAATATAACTTAAAATGTCCCAATCCTTTGAAAACAGAATATTGAGTCCATGGATTAGTTAAATAATTTGGAACAGCAGATTTCCTCATTAAACTAATTGGACTACCCGAATCAAAAAGTGAAAGGAAACATTTATGCCTAAAACCATTAATCAAAAAGGTAACACTTACATAATTTAACTCGGTAATAGGATCGTTATATTTTTTTTCCATTTTCGGTGTTCTTAAATTTGAATTCATCTAAAAGAGCCCCTTGATTAGTAGGTTTTTGCTGGCTGTTTCTAAAATTATGCTTCTTGGAACCACATTGAAAACATGAACCTTTTTCATGTTTGGGATAAGGACATGAATTTGCAAAATGTCCAACATTTGAGCAATAGAAACAATATATTTTGGAACAATCTATATTTGGTTTTGAAAAAAGTTGATCTTGTAGAAAACACCCTTGTAGTTAATGAAGATTTAAATGCTTCATTTTCTTCACGTTTGCAGCGGAATTTACTATATTGATGAGACAATTGATTCAGATGTTGTAAACTGCAAGCTGGATATAATACAGCAATGTTTACTGAATTATCTTGAAAACCTTCAATTATGAATTGAATAACTTGTGTTTCATCAATGTTGGCACGTGTACGTGCAGCCAACTCTTGCATTTTAAGGATATAACCCATAACAGATAGCTTCGATGATTGGAAAGTTGTTTTTCGTAGAGTATCGATTACTTCAGAAGTAGAGTGTGAATGTCCAAAGTTTGACAAAAAATTGTTGCGAAACACCGCATAATTTGTTGAATTATCCACCTGGAGAAAAATTTAGGCAGTGGAATCCGTTTTCATGAAACGTCTAATTGAATTTAAACGAAATATATCATCACCACTTACCGAATCGCCAGCTCTTTCAAAATTTTAAATCCATTTACGGGCATCACAAGCTTCATTATCAGCAAACGGTATGATATGTTGAATATCTGCAAATGTTGGGGAAAGAAAAATATTCGGACTAAGAACCAGTTCTTGTTGCAACGTTGACATTTTTCTAGTATTACCAAGTAAGTGTATATCAATTTCAACTTCCTCTGCTATAAGAGGAATCCGATTTTCTGATGCAGGTTCCCTGACTTGATTGTTGTTTCCAAGTTCTTTTTGGCTTATCAAAGGGCTAAGTGCATCTCTTTGACTATTTCCCTAATTGTTTTTATTTTCAAAATTCTCTTCTTCTAGTTCAGAAAATTTGTCTTCATACAGCTTTGTTAATTGTGTATAAGTGGTAGTTGATGAAAATACTATTTTATGTTTTTCAAGCCAATTTTGCAACTCGGTTCTGTTCATATTTATTCGTTTATTAGTCGTACTGATGACTGTCAAGCTTTCCAAAAGAATCTCACTTCTGAAGTTGTTAGGATGCTTTTTATTATAAAATATTAATTTCTTAAGACAATCTTATTTTTTTGAATTTATTATTATTGAATGATTTTTAATTATTAATTTAATGCCAAAAAAATAATCGATACTAAAGTATTTAACAAAGTTAAAGTAAAATATAAAGTATAATTGTAACAATTACTCTTACAATCTATATTTAATAATTAATCTACAAAAATCTTTGTAGAGTGACTTTCAGCGATATTTTGAAGACTGAAAGTTGAAAATCAACTTCCAGAAATCAGGAACTATTTTGTTTAGGACTTCGTTGTCTAGCGCCTCAAACGATACGAGAAAGATGCCTTGGTATATGGTTTGATTGGTACTTACATTTCGACAGACATATAGTTGCTGCTCTGGCCAGGGCTAGGGGAGTCTTTGGCCTGACAAAACGCTTGTTTTATAGCGGCCGTCTTGACAGCAGGGTGAAGGTGATTTGCAACATGGACCTCATTAGGCCGATGATTGCCTATAGATGCCCGGTGTGGTTCAACGTTGCCATATCTCAAATGGAATAGATTCCGGTGTTTGAGATTCAGTGTCTTAGACGTTGCCTTGGATTACACAGAACACCAGAGTCGAAACGATATTATTCCAACCGGGGGTCGAATCGGCTAACGCAATAGTTGATAATCACAATCGACACTTTTGCTCTATGTAAGATGATTATCAAATCAACAGTCGAAATATCTAAAATAGTTCACATACTTTTTTTTATCAAAATCGTTGAGATTATTGAGATGGTAGAAAAAATTGTCTTAATACCTGCACCGTTGTTTTGGACCTAAAAAAAACGATTCAAAATTCTGTTTTAGACAATCGCCTAAAACGCTTAAATACCAAGTTTGAAGAAATCGCTTCAGCCGTTTAGCCTGTAGAGGGTTGTACAGACTGACAGATAGACAGACATTCGGAATTGCGGGACCCACTTTTTTTGTGTTCTCTATCATCGTAATGTCAAGTTTGATAATTTTTTTTTCCAAATGTAAAACTTGATTACAGTACCTATATCGCAAGTAAATATGCAGTTAGTGTTATGTCCACTTACAATTTTGCCCTGCGGAATCAACGAAAAATATTTCGTTAATTTACTTCGAAAAGTATGAAATTCCTGGAGGTAATTATTAATAACTATTGAATAAACGCATGATTCTTTTTTCTTTTCATTAGTTATGCCTAGTTTGTATTAACGGAAGTCATATTATGCTCCTCCGACCAACGGAAAATGAAAATATGTTCTTCAACAGAAAAGGAAGGCATAGTATTAATGCAATGATTGTGAGTTCCTTTTAAAATAAATTATTGCTAATTAATTAATACATCATCATGGTTACTTGGTAATATAAAATTGAAATCATAAATGTTTGTGCTGCATTGCACAATATATGCTGCATCGTTAATGTACCTATTCCACAAGTGGATAACTCTCAAAACTCATTAAATCATCAAATTCAAAATGCGCAAGTTAGCGAAGGAGATAATTACGGTAATGAAGATGATGAAATAATAGACAATTTATTTGTAAATAGGCTGTAAAATATATCTATATAAGAGTTTTATTAATAAAAACCAAATTAACAAAAATAAAAAATAAATTAAACTATAAAACTAAAAAAAAAATTGCTTTTCGAAAGTTTTAACAAGCTAACAGTCAGTAAAAATAAGAGTATAACATAAACTTCTAAAAAAAGAATTCCTTTTCTAAAGCTAAAAGAAAAATGATAAAAACAAACTTAAAAATTATTTACATTAATATCACAAAGTTTGAATATATGCATGTATTCATTTGCATTATCTTTGTAAAGACTAATTAGTTTAGCTCCATTAGCTTTAACTCATTAGCGTATTGTGCCACTTCCAACTCCTTTGTGCGGGTCTCGAGCTCTTGTTTTTTAAAGTGGGCAGAAACCCCAACAATTGCTGGCTAAACACAACTCTCGAATCGCCTTCCTTATTTCAACCAGTGGTTTGCAGTATTTGCATTTTCAATTTAGCTTGCACAGAAATCTTTTGCAGTTTCAATTGCTCTTGTAATATCTCATCTTCTTTATTTATTTTTGTTTCTTTTTTGAGGGATATTTAATGCTGTCTCATGTAAAACGTTTTCAGGAACTGGATCCGGTCCCGGTGTATTGTCATTATGCAAATCTGCTGAAGCTTTTCAATTGTCGTACTTAATTTACTTTGCTGCTCTGTTTATGGAAAAAAGTAAATATCAAATATTTACAATTTCTGCCAGTACCATCAATGTGCAATGTTATTTTATTATTTTTATTATTAAAATTCTTTATTTTATTATGAAATGGTTAACAATATTATTATCCTAAGAATAAGGTCTTGGCTATTCTGCCGTCTGCCTGATATGACATTTCCTTTAATTTATAAAAAAAAAGTACAAAAGAAAGAATTAAAAACTTAAAAGGTGTAATTAATACTAAGATGTTAATTTTTCAACAATTTTGGCATGATTTGAAACATAAAAAGTATCAATTTAAATAATAAAAGTAAATTAATTAAAAAGAAAATTTTAATGATTATATATTTTTTTCCTTTTTTAACAATTTTGACATGATTTCAAACACAAAAAAAAAATATCAATTTAAATATGATTTGAAACACAAAATAAATGCATAGGTAGTCGTAAACTGCAGTAACTGGTTGAATTTTTCGTTTTATTATAAGAAACTGTTACGAAAGTTTAGCGCATGTTGGCAATACTTTTGCAAAATTGACCATCCTAATGCTCCGTTCAACATTTCATGGAGTCGGTTTGGAGACAAAAAGCTCTCTTCGAAGTATAAGCGGCGGATTTCCTGCAAAAAAGGGCAGGCCGCAATGAAGTGGTGGACATCTTCGTTTTCTCTTGTGTTACATAAACTACAGATTTGTGGTAGATCAGCTCGATGTGGTATAAAATTTAAGTTTAGGAGCTCCACACGTACCCTAAAAATGCAGCTTATTGCTTCGCTCGAAAATTCGTTGCTAAAATAGTTCTTGCCCGTTGACAACTGGTGATTGAGGTTTCTATAGGTGTTCCTGGATGTTGTGGAAGTTGCTCTAGTTATGTGCTGATTGTATATTTTCCCATCTACGTTTGCGATTACTTCTGCAAACATACCCGGCCATTCATCGACATTTGACACCATAAGTGAAAGATTAGCCCCATTGGTCTGAGCTAATTGATTCCAGTCTTTGAAAGGGGAGGAATTCGTTTGCAGAAGACTTTCCATGATAGATTTGTGAAGACTTCTACCGCTTCTTCGCATCACTCTCATTAAGTAATCGGCGTTGGCTTTGAGATTTTCAATGTATATAGGCGTTATACCAGACTCCACATAAATAGCATATTAGGCAATTGAAACAGTCGCTTAAAAAAATGGCGCTGAGTCGCTTCAAACTCCTCGAAGAAAAATTGACCATACGCCTGTACTCCATAACACATACATGTGTTCACTGTTGCATGAAAAACGCGGTATTTTGACGCATGATCAACTTCTTGGTTTGCGAAAAACTTTGGCCACATTAAGCTCAAAGCTATCTTAGCCTCATTACTTTTTTGCTTCACGTACCTTGAAAAATTTAGATTATGCGTAATCAGAACTCCAAGATATTTAAATTCTTGCAAAACTTCTATACGTGTATTGTTCAACGACCAATTTTCTTCGGGCAATCTTCTTCTTTGACGTGCTTCAAAAATCATCACCTTAGTTTTGCTTGTATTTACATGAAGGCCCCACCTCTCGCAAAAAGTATTAAGTTTGTTAATTTGTAACTGCAGGGTGGATGGGTTGTCAGCCAATAACACTAAGTCATCAGCGTACAGAAAAAACTTTTACTTGTATACCGGCAAACAGTATTCCTCCTGGAAGTACCTCACAAACATCGTCAATAAATAAGGAGAAAAGCAATGGGCTTAATATGCAGCCTTGGGGAACTCCAGCCGTTGTGTCAAACCATTCTGAAAATTCAGAACCAACCCATACAGAGGCACTCGATGAGGCAAGAAAATTGAAATACATCATAAGGAATTTGCGGGAAATCCCCAGCATCGAAAGTTTGTACATCAAAGCTTGTCGGTTAACCTTGTCAAATGCCGCTTTAAAGTCCACGAAGCAGCAGTACAATTTCTTCTTTTTGTCTATTGACTTTCTGGCAATATTTGTTATGGCGAAGATGTGGTCCATCATTGAGAAACCTGCCCGAAAACCGGCTTGGAAAATGCTAAGTAGATTTCTTCCTTCGATCCATTTGGAGAGCCTTTCGTATAGAATAGAAGTCAAAATTTTCCTTAGACTATTTAAAATAGAAATTCCTCGATATTTTTCTGGGAGGTTTGCATCTCCTTTTTTAAAAATGGTGGAAATAACTGCTTTGTTAAAGTTTTTTGGCACATATGAATAGTTATATAATCTGTTAAAGTAGATCAGAAGATAATTCTTTAGCTGATCGGTGCTATTTTTATAAAACTCAACGGGATTCCCGTCTATGCCAGGTGCTTTCTTGTTTTTCATTTTGTAAAGAGATGCTTCTAGTTCCCATAACGCTATTGGGCTATCCAATTCTTCGACTGTAACGTGAGGTAAGGCGTAAGAAAAAGTGTAATTATTTTCATCAGCCGACAAAAGGGTTTTAAAATGAGCTCCTAGTGTCTCAGCTGCCAGGGTGTTCATTACACTTCGACTACGTCCACTAAGTTCCCGGACACTACTCCAAAATGCTTTAGAGTTCTTACAGCTCGATAATTTTATCGACAAGTTTTTAAGATGAGCATTTTTTTTGTCTGCACAGAGTTTTTTGTACTCCTTATTTACATGAAAGTAAATGTTTTTGAAAAATAAGGTATTTGTAGATCTATAAAGTTTGAGGTACACAAATGATAGCTTACAATTGGTATCGAACCATGTGTTCCGGGGAGTGAAGGAGTAATTTTTGTTATTTTGGGAAGACGGAGCTGAGGTTTTTTATAACTCTGATAATATGCTCTTCACATTCTTAAAAACTGGTTGATGATTGAGAAGGAAGAGAACTACAGTGGCGGTTTAAAAGTGCTTTATAGAGTGGAGAAATATTCTCATTCCACTTGAGTTTCGAGAAATTATTGGAGACACTTTGAGCGTCTTCATTAATAAAATTCACTTCAACTTCTATTGGCAAATGCGAAGAAAATGTCTGAATTCCAACTTTGAAGTCTGTAAAAGAGTTAAGCCACTCAGCCGATATTGCACAAAAGTCAATTACAGACTGACCTTGACCGCTTATAAACGTGAGCTCTCCATTACTGTCGCTTTTAGATGCACCATTCAAAACGAAAAGTCCAAAATTTTCAAAAAATTCAGTTATAAGTCTGCCATTTCTGTTGAAATGTTCATCTTTGGAGTTTCTGCTGGGATTAAGTAAATTTTGAGAGTTTAAATTATGAACAGATGGATTTTGATAGCCCTCAATACGAGTATTAAGGTCTCCAATGATCATAATGTTCTCCAATGTGCAATGTGAATTAATCAAATACATTCACATTCATGCTTCTGCTATGAGCGAAACGATATGTATGCACATACCATTTGCACTGCTACCAAAAGTCAAGCCCCCTTGAAAGCCACTTACGGATGCTTCCATACCGCATGCATTTGTTATTGCTTCCTCTGTTTCGTCAATTGGCTTCAAATCGAATGGATGGATTTTTTGTTGTGGGTGACCTTCTTTTTGACGCTATATTTCCGAAGCGTCCAAATCTAGTTTAAATTTTCTGATTATTATTGACTGTCACAAAAATCTATGTATGTACTCGTACGTTCCCTTTTCCACTCAGCAACAAATTTTGTTGACGGGCCCATTGGTATTTAACGACCTAGCCAACTTTTCCATAAGCATTATACGACTTTGCCAACTCCGGGTTTTTTCCATAAATGTGGAAAGCAAAGTAATTTGTAGGTGTGTTGCATGCTTTGAGAAAACCGCATTTTTAGTGATATAGAAAATACATTTTTAGATTGTATACAGTCGCCTCTCTTTAATTCAAACCTGCGATAATTTGAACCTCTCTATAATTCGAAGTTGTCACGAGTTTTCTAGAAAATCTCTTAATCTATACATTTTTAAGCACTTGGTAATTCGAACAAAAATATCATCGCTACGTAGTAAAAAAAGCGTTAATTCGAGCTCATCGGCATTAATCACTCGACAATTCAAAGTTATTAGATTGCATAGAGGTACATTATTAGACAAGCATGAGAATTTGCTTTGGAATGATTAGTTTGACACACAATTCCGCGCTGTTTGATTGGTTTAGTTTCAGTTACTCTTTCGTTGGTTTTGCAGATTAAAAGTTTTTGTTAGTTATGAGTCCTAAAAAGTGCAGATGCAGATAGAGCGCCCGTAAAGGACCAGTAAGTTAGTTGTAAGGTATTGATAAGTATGCTAGTTTTATGAATTTTTGTCTAGCTTTAAGTTATTTATAAGTTAATGGTAAATAAAAATGAATTAAAAAAATCGAATAAGCAAAGGGAAAAAATTAATATCAAATAAAGAGGTGGGAAGATTAGCGAAGATTTTGGTTGTGAAAGTAGGTTCTAAGCATTCGAAGAAACTGCGAGATTCCACAGCCGAACGGCACCAACGAAAAATTGTCCCTTAGAGGTTAGACAGGAATAACGTGGGTATATCAGTATTCGAGATTTGTTTGAGGAGTTAAATCTAATGCTCATAACCAAAATACAGGGCTGCTGCATTTAAATTTTTTTAAATAATAAGATGAGGGTCCTATAACGAAAAACTTGATATGCGATCAAAACGATGAAGACCAAATATGTGGCGAACTGATTGAAAAACAGTCTCGTCTAGGATTATACTAAACGTACCGATGAAGATAAAAACCATAGAATGTTGAGCGTTCAAAGCATATATTGTTGTGGTCCAATTTTTGCTAATTTCCATTTGGTTGGAAATAATCTTGTCGTTTAGATCGTGTTGAATATGCATGTACATAATGTAAGGCAATAGAAGAGGTAGAATTGACTTGACAGAAACAGGGTGTTTGCGATGTCAACTCCATTCTACGTTACAGAAAGTAAGCTCTCAACTGCATCAGAACTATATACATGTAGCGCTAAATTCGAAAATATTGTCTGAAGTGGGTCCTCAGGAATATCATATGTATCAGAGAAAAAGTTAGGACGAAGTTTTGATTAAAGGAATTCGAAGTCCATTTACTCATAAACTTAATTTGCTATTAAATAAAACATTCTTAGCAGATTTTATTTTACGGACTACTTGATTGCGGAGAATACGATACATTTGAAAATGAGTTTTTAATCCGTAACGTTTCACTCGTTGTTCGCCTAATCCACAAGAAACGCTGATTTTCGGTGGAAAACCAAGCACGTTGCCTATGTTTAATTGTTCTAGATCTTAGGTTAACATTGCTGTTAAATAGGCTTACAATTTTAGTACTGATAAACTCTATTTCGTCATCGTTGGGAAAGGTCATGTAAAAAATACGTACCCAATTGAATTCAATTTGAAATTCAAAAGTTAAGTAAATGAGGCCATGTTTGGAAAAGGCAGGTGCTGACAACTGATCATATATTAGAACATCGCTAATGTCGTCTACAAAAAAAAACACCAAGAACTGTTTGCGATCCTCCGATGAAATGAGTTGCACATAGCACTAACTGTGTTGGTCGAATACAATTAAAGTTTCTCATTCTTCAATACCCAAAATTTCAACAAGTAGATTGCTATTAAAGTTCCCAACGATAATAATGATTGAAAAGATGGCAGTGGTGCATTGTTAATTTGCTAATTTAGACGTGTGGGTTCGATCCTTACTTTAGGCAGCATTCTTTTCTATACTTCCAATTTAAATTGGATACCACCAGTGGGTTATAATGAGATAATTAATATCTAATTCTCAAATCTTTCTATTACGTATAACTATTGCCGAGAAATTCAGGTTGCATTTAAAAGACCTTAGGTCTTACAGACATATAGTTCAAAATATTAATTATTAAAAATTATTATTAATTATTAAAAATATTAATAAGTTACTAGGAGAGGGGGAGGTACATCTAAATCACAATGAGGTCTATATAAGCAAAGCGCTATCTTATATAAAATGGAAATTAATGGAATGAAAGGAATATGGAAATAAATAATCCAACCCACTACTCGCACCTGCCTTGCAGTTTAATTTGCACCCAATGGCATTGCGAACATAGGTCGATCGAAATAAAAATAAATAAATAATAATAATTGAAATTTAGATGCCGTCAGCCAAATTAAAAGTAATACATAGTTATTTTAAAATTTCGTCCTATAATATATACGGTTTAAATAATAAGCTGTTATATGTTATTTTTTTTAATTATGTGAATAATATTGAAAACTTTTTCTTACTTGAAGCCCATCTTACAAATGAAAATTTTACTAAATTCGAAAAATAATTTATTGGGTTCAAGCTTATAAGCTTCAGTTGCTTTTAAGCTTCCAAACGATTTGGTCATGTTATGTAAGTTCCAATATAAGACAGTCTATGTACTAATTGCTATTGCTTTCATTATGGATGTTCAGTGTTCACATTGTCATTTTCTTATTTCTAAACGTAATTTGATTTCCTGCGGAGCTTGCCAGTCGACTTTTCATTTAAAATGCATTAAAATCAGTAAAACGAATCGCGCTGTGCTTGAATCAAATGATGACATATTTTGGAAGTGTGGTACGTGCAAGAACATTTCTTTTTCAAGTTGCATACCAAAAATCAAAGACTTGTATCGATTCTTTGTTGACCAAAAATTAGAATTTGCTAACCTTGTGAAGCCGCCTCGTACGACGCGCTCCAATAATAAGCAATTGTTACAACAGTGTAAAGAGAAGAGTTTGTCTATCTCCGATAACGTCAATATAAAAGAGGTTGATAATGAATATTAAGCCGATGGTTGTCATGCTGCAGTTGAGAAGAATAAAGATGATCCCGGGGGTAATGCTGATGTTGTTGCTTTTTCAGCTGAGCGTAGTATTCCTGTTGGTGGATAATGAGGCAATAAATGATAGTGTTGTTAGTGCTGCTAAAGTTGCTGTTGTTGATGATGCTGTTGTTGTTGCTGATGGCGATGGTGATATTGGTGTTAGTGTTGCGGTTGCGAATGCTGTTGCTAACGCTACTAGTATTGCGGATGCTATTGTAGTTGCTGGCGCTGCTAATGTTGCTGCTATTGAAGATGCTGTTGGTGTTGCTGATGTTGATGTTGGTACTATGAATGCTGGTACTAATGTTGCTGATATTGTTGATGTTGCTGATGGAACTGATGGTGTTGTTGGTACTGCGAATGTTGTTGTAGTGGAGGATGATCCGCATCATTGCTGGTTTTAGAGCTGTTGGTAATGAAAATCATGTACTTGCTAAAGAAGATACTGCTAAAGTTTTCAATACGTGCATTGCCGATGTCGATTGAAATAAGGCTACTATTGTTGATTCTAAAAAATCAAATCCTAGACCTCAAGGCCTTGTAGGAAACAGAGGGCAATGTCAAAATATAAAGGTAATGCGCAAATTAAAATGTTTGCCTATCTCTGGTTTTCATCCTGACGCTACCACACTTGCAATTATTGACTACATTGCTTTAAATTTATCTGCATATCCAAATCCTTCAGGAATATCTTGTTTTATGCTCAATAATGAAAAGGAAAAAAAGCATACATTTATTAACTTTAAAATAATTGCCCCGAATGAGTATACCAGTTCAACCTATGATGCGAATTTTTGGCCATCGGGGGTTACTATATGACCATAAATTATATAAACAAAACAAAGAAAATCTAGTCTTTTCTAATATTTATCTTGATTGCCAACGTAAATTCAATTTTTTAAAATAAATTTTTGTTTCGAAACTACATTTGATCCGATGATCTTAAAAATAACAGTAAGCGTTTTTGGTATTTTCTTAATACTAAACGAAAATCATATGGATTACCAAGCTGTATGAAATATCAAAAGAAATGTCAGTTATTTGTAATTTATTTGCAAAATACTTTCAAGCTGTTTATTCGTCAAAATCTTTTGTCAATCAAGAGTTCCAAGCCGTGAGTAAAAGTATTGATATCGGATCACACGTTTTATGCCAAGCGGAAGTTGAAGAAGCTTTATTTAGATTGGAATTGAACAAAAGTGAAGGTCCAGACAATATTCCATCCATCATTTTAAGAAAGTGTGCAATAGCGTTAGCCCTACCGCTAGCAATGATTTTGAATGTATCTATCTAAAGGTTATTTTTTGGATTCATGGAAAATTTCATATATAAATCCGATTTTCAAATCTGGATCTAAGCAGGAAATTACAAATTACAGACCAATTTGAAAGATCTTTGCCATACCTAAACTATTTGAAAAAATATTTTATAATAGATTTTCAACTATTATCGAGGATAAAATAGCATTATATCAAATATGGAAACAGGCTATCTATTAAACTGATATAATTTTCTCCGATTTTTCGAAAGCGTTCGATAGAGGAAACCACCAAATTCTTTTCCAAAAGCTTTATAGTTTTGGTTTTCACTCTTCTTTACTAATATGGGTGAAAACTTATTTGACTGTAAGATTGCAAGTCGTTAAAATTGAAAATCTTAAATCAAATGATATATTTGTTCCACCGGGTGTTCCCCAAGGTAGTAATTTGGGACCTCTACTTTTTCTCCTCTTTGTTAATGATATTCCATCTTTTTTTCAAGATGCTTTCTGTCTACCTTTTCCAGATGATCTTAAACTTTATCGTAGTATTTCCTGTTAATCAGACTGTAACCTCCTGTTGGAAGACTTGGATAGATTGGTGACATGGTGCAAAGCTAATTCCCTTGATCTTAATATAGCTAAATGTCAAGTTTTATCTTGTTACAGGAATCAAAATCCAATAATTTTTGATTACAGCATCTCTAATGTTGATCTAGAAAGAGTAATGCAGTAGAAAGATCTGGGAGTTATTCTTGACGTTAATCTTTTATTCCACCCTCATTTTTATTTTATGAGCAATAAAGCTAACCAAAATTCATACACTCTGATAACATTTTATAATTCATTAGTTAGATCTATGCTGTACAGTTTGAAATCCGTATTACTCTAATTCATCTAAAAGAATAGAAAACGTGGAAAAAAATTTTACGAGATATGCTTTTTTTAAATTAAATTGGAGAATTACTAGACCTTCCTATGAAACCAGATGTGTATTGTTTGGAATGAAATCACTTGAAACTCGAAGGAAATATTTTGCTTTCATGTTTGCCAGGGATATTATAATCATGCATATTAAATGCCCCCCGCTTATTGTGCCTTCCAGAGTTACTCGTGAACGATATATTGTATAGGAACAGTTTCACCACAGAAACTATGGTCGCAATGAACACATCTCCCGTTGTATCATAGAAGCTAATTTAGTATGCTCTAGAGTAGATTTTGATATGAATTGTTCAAGGGATACTTTTAAATCGATTGTTATTAACCAAATTTAATAATAATTAATACAATTCGTTATTATTGTTTATTTAAGTAATGTATTTTTTTTCCTTATTATACATATATTATTATATATATAGTATGTTAAAATATTTATAAATCAACCTGTATTGTATATATTTACCCACCTAGAGGAAAATTTAAAATTGTTTATAAGTCTGTAGGAGTCTAAAACTCCGTTTGATAAAATAGAATAAAACAAAAATAAAAAAAGTGAATTGTTGAATACTTATGTTTTGCTGAATGTGAAGGTACAACAATATTGAAATGTTATAAGTGCTGAATCTGTATCGTTCTTTATTACATAAATTGCAACAAATGGATTGCAGATTTGAATTTTTTTTTAATTTAATTTAATTTAATTTTTTTTATATTTTCATCAATCAGAGTTAGAAAGCTCTTATAGGAATATACATAATTATATCTAATACTTAAATTCTAACAACCATTAAAAAGATACCATTTTTTTCTTAGGATTGGGATTGCCCTGCTACAAAACATACTGAAATCGAGTATGTTACAAACAGAGTTAGCCTGTCTTAAACAAGGGGTAATAGCTTTATTGTAACCATACTCTATGAAAAGAAATCTCAACTAACACACGAGAGCCAATTTGACATTCTGGAAAAAAGAGCACTTGGTTTTAAAGTTAATTATATCTCTTCTAAACATAATTTAAAAGCTTACTCTTCTAGATTCAAGAGATTGAATACTCAGTAACAGACATCTCGAACGGTAAGAAGACAAATGAATATTCCAGTGAAGAATGTGTAACGAAGCGTTACATGCTACCTAGCTTTTTTTTAAAAAAAGGAAAATTTAATCATAATTATTTGTCGCCGGCAATACCCACTGATATACAGATAATATTGCATTTCGACTCGATATGATTCGCCGTTAATGTACGCAGGTGACGTCACCGAAAAATACTAAAATTAATTTATTTTGTTTCCGATTTTCGTTCATCATATTAAAATTCACACTCGGTTCTTACCGAAAACATTATAAGAGGACCTGCTATGTTGAACGAAAAGCATGACCCCATCGACCACACTTCAAGTCATTGGTGATATTATTTCTGATATTGTTTATTAGTCTTAATCTGATCACAGACAAGTCGGTCAGGTCATCATTAGCTTTGTTGCTCGAAGTTAGGTATTTGCCACCAGGGGCTTCGGTACCTGCTAATTTACCAGAGCTTCGACCTGCTGTGTCGAGTGCCACCAGGGGCCTTATACCTGCTGATCTACCAGAACTTCGGCCTGCTGTGTCGAGTGCCAGCAGGGGCATTATACCTGCTGATCTACCAGAGCTTCGGCCTGCTGTGTCGAGTGCCACCAGGGGCCTTATACCTGCTGATCTACCAGAGCTTCGGCTTGCTGTGTCGAGTGCCGCCAGGGCCCTTATACCTGTTGAGCTACCAGAGCTTCGGCCTGCTGTGTCGAGTGCCACTAGGGTTCTTATACCTGCTGATCTACCAGAACTTCGGCCTACTGTGTTGAGTGCCACCAGGGGCCTTATACCTGCTGTTCTACCAGAGCTTCGGCCTGCTGTGTCGAGTGCCGGCAGGGGCCTTATACATGTTGGGCTACCAGAGCTTCGGCCTGCTGTGTCGCGTGCCACCAGGGGCCTTATACCTGCTGATCTACCAGAGCTTCGGCCTGCTGTGTCGAGTGCCGCCAGGGGCCTTATACCTGTTGAGTTACCAGAGCTTCGGCCTTCTGTGTCGAGGGGCCTAGTACCTGCTGATTTGTTCCAATCTAACCCGTAGTACCTCACCTGACAACAAGGGCTTGGTAAAACTACTACGGCGAACGTCATCAGAAATCCAGGAATCCAGAAAGCAATACCAGATCCAGAAGCCACGCTAAGGCCTACTTAAGGCTAGGATATAAATACATCTTTAACGAGGAAGTACCTTCGCCGCTATATAACCAGAATACCAGTATATCAGATCGTATACCCGCCGTAACCATATTTTGGGTGAACTACATATCATAGGTTGTGAATTATAGAGTTGTTTTTAATAAAGATTTTTGCAATAAGGTTTAAAAGACCTTCATTTGGAGTTTCGTGTTTTCTTCATTTCGACCCTGGCGATCCGACGAGGAAAACCTCGGCTGGAAACCAAAAAGCACATCACAAATGTTAATAGCCCTTCCAGTAAAACGCTTCTGAACCCTTTCAATTCTCATAAAATGAGTACTATACATGGGGTTCCATACAATACAGCAATACTCCAAAATAGTTCGAACGAAACTAAAATATAGTGATCTTAATGTAAAAGGATCTGCGAGCTAATAATAATAGCAAAATAAATACCGATAGTTAAGAAATAAGTTCATAAAATATTAAATAAAGCCATATTAAAGTCGCGAGTTTTTTGTGCCAGCTTTGATTTAATTCATGTTATTAAAGTGCGAGTGATAAATTCGGCAAGGTATTCCGGCCAAATATTGGTTCCATTAAAGCATCGAATGCTATATGGAACACACCAGGTGAAGTATACTATATTCAGCAAGACGATCAGACACGGCAAGCTGCCTTATGGTAAAGTATGTATATATTTCCCTTTTTGCAACCAAATCTCGACACGAATCAGCCAGCCGTTAGTAAATTTAAATTGGCTGAGGAAAATAAATTCCAAATGTCCCGTTTGTCTTTACGTATGTATAGTATAGTGCGATCGGCGAGAAAACAAATTATATCCCACAGCCAGTATGAGTAACCCAGCAAGCTACAAAATACCGCATACACACACAGTGAGTTATTGTGAAGAAAACAAATGAAGGGGGTAGGATGGCAAAAGGCAGCTGCTAGTTTTCATTTTTTCATTTGTAAAGTGACAAACAAGCAAGGCGGATCGCCACAAATATTCTGAGTACATAAAAAAGTTTTGTTTGGCTAGTGGTTCTTTTTTTGAAAATGAATTGCAGTTTCGTTATTATTACTATCAGTAAGTAATTATTAATACCCTTTAAATTTTTTATATACGAATTTTCGTTTGAGCGAATGGTGCAAATAAATTATATTGTTGGTATTGTGTTTATAAACGGAATTAAATCGGATATGCGGTAAGCGTCAAGAAAATTATACATGGTGCGATGTATGTATATCGTTTGTGTGTAGCATCAGTTTTTTCCTTTTTGTTGCTATGTGTGCTACAGGATGAAGTGGAGCGAGCGGACAGCGCATTGTAAGGAAGTAAGAAACACGTGGGGGGAGTTCGATGGGTCTCTCACCAAATGGCAAGGACTTAAAGACCGTTTTGTGCCAGTGCTCCATTCCAATGAGCAAGTACCACCAGCCTTTAAGTTTCAGCATCTTAGTAAGTCGCTTACCGGCTAGGCAGCACAGACGATGGAGCAATGGCAGCTGACCAACAGCAACTATTTGGAGGCCTGGCTCAGGCTCAATGAGCTGTTCATTAAAAAGTACCAAACATGTCGCCAGCTATTAAGACAATTTTTTAATAGGCAAGGTCTGCCAGCTGTTCCTCGGGCAAAACATATTCAGCGGCTGTCAAACGTGACACATGAGACGATGAGCCAGCTTAAAGCTCAAGGGGTCCCAGTCGTGCACATGTTGCATGACCGGCTAGATGCGGACACAGCTCGCAAATGGGCAACGGCGCCAGTCGGAAACTCCGACGGCGAAGGAAATGCTGGCATTCCTAGACAGACAAGCGGCAGCATACGCGCAACCAGCGAGCGGTCACCAGGCAAAAACAGCAGTAGTCATGAGTAGCAAGAACAGAGGCGAGGCAACGGTTTGACAAATTTGGTAGCGAGCGACGGATGCAGCGAGGAAAGAAGGGGTGGTGGTGAAACGGCAAGGCGCATCACCTCACTCGGATCTCAATGGATCCATTGCAATCCCCAAGGTAGGAAGGGAGGAATTTAAGGAGGGGAGTGAATTGGAATATTCAGGTTTGAGTATGGGGGCCCTCCTTAAACGATCATGACCTTTGAATAAATTTCACGATATGTTTAAGTGGCTTATTCGAGATATCGCCCAGTTCGTCGAAGAAATAATCTCCGAGGGCTTCTTTCCTTGTTCTGGCTAGGCTGGGGCATTCACAGAGGAAGTGATATGAGCCCTCTTCCGCTTCTTCGTCCATACAACCTCTACATAAATCAGATATGCTGATGCCCATTCTGGTCATGTGGGTTCCCATTGAGTTGTGACCCGTTAGGATGCCCATTAGGAGGGCAGTTGAGGTCTGTTAAGCCCTAGTAAATAATCTGTTTTTTCCTTAGAGATTTCTGTCCAAAGATTTCTCGAAACCCGAGTTTTAAGGAAAGTTTGTTGAATTCTTAAATTTTTTTGAGCCGGTGGCACAAATATTCCGGAAATGATTTGGCTCGGTTCAAGTGATGATCCGGATTTGGCCAGTCTGTCTGCTATTTCGTTTCCTTGTATATCACTATGTCCTGGGACCCAGATTAGGGTGACTAAGTTCGATTCGCTTAGCAATCTTAGTTCATTGCGGCAGCGGATCACTAGTTTTGACTTTGTGATAATTGAGGAAATGGCTTTGATTGCCGCCTGGCTGTCTACGAAAATATCTATATTCCTGTTGACCATCTTACATGTGGAGATGTTTAGCCGCCTCACTTATTGCAAGCACCTCCGCCTGAAATACTGAGCAGTAATCTGGAAGTCTATATGAATTCGGTTAGGAAGGATTTTTCGAACATTTTCCTGACTCTACTCCCGTTTCTGTAAATATCGAAACATGATGTTTTTTGATGACCCGGTTTTCCTTCTAGCTTTCCCTTGTTGGGATCACTATTTGTATGACGGGCTTAAAATCAATGATGGGTGAGATATGGTCTGTTTGAATTGTCATATTTATAAAACTTGTTATAGTGCTGTGACCGTAATTGTCCATTTTCCAATTGTTACACTCTCTTAGACGTAGAGCGCTCTTGGCCGCCAACTCTTTCGTAAATAGGTCAAGTGGGGCTAAAGAGAGGAATGTTTCAAGGGCTGCGGTTGGTGTAGTTCTGGAAGAGCTGGTTGTACCTATACATGCCCACGTTTGTATTTTCGTCATGGCTTTAAGATTGGTTGTTTTTTCCAAGGCCGGCCACCAGACCAAACATGCGTATGTGAATATAGGCCTAATAATGGCTGTGCGCATCCAATGTATGGTTTTGGGGCTTGGGCCCCATCTTTTACAAAATAACCTACTGCACGTGAAGAAAGCTGTTGTAGCTTTTTTCTCTCTTTCTTGTATGTTCTCTTTCCAGTTCAGTTTACGATCTATAACTAGACCTAGATATTTAGCCGTGCCAGTTATGAGTAAGGGCGTCCAATTTATGATGGGGGGGCTTTTATTTGGGATGTTACGTTTCCTCGTAAACAAAACTAGTTCGGTCTTTGATGGGTTTATATTTAGTCAACAACTACTGGCCCAATTACTGAGTTTGTCAAGGCCGTTCTGAGGAATTTCACACAGTATGTGGGTGAATTTCTCTCATACCAACGGTACTATGTCATCAGCATATGCGACGACTTTGACCCCAGTTGGACTTAGCTTTATTAAGATCTGGTTAGCGACCAGAGGCCAAAGAAGGGGGTATAGTACACCCCCTTGTGTAGTACATCTGCATGTCTTAACCTTGAGTTTGCAGTTGCCCAGTTCTCCATTAACGATTCTGGACTGAGGCATAGAGCCTATCCAATTTGACAGAAGCGGGTCAATGCCAGTTGAGTCTAGGGCTTGTCGAATTACTTTGCTTTCCACATTGTTAAAGGCCCCTTCTATGTCAAGAACTACACCCAGCGTAAACTCTTTAAATTTGATAGATTTTTCAATTGTGCCCACCACTTCATGAATTGCTGCCTCAACAGATTTGCCCTTAGTATAAGCATGCTGGGTCTGTGAGAGAACACCGTCCTTTAGCTTCAGACGAATGTGTAAATCTATGAGTCTTTCTAGGGTCTTCAATAGGAAGGAAGATATACTTATAGGCCTGAAATCTTTTGGTTTAGTGTGGGTGGGCTTTCCAGCTTTTGGAATGAAATTAACATTGACTTCTCTCCAACCAGAGGGTATGTAGCTTATGTTAATACAGCCTCTAAAAATAGCTACTAGAATTGGAACGATAACATCTTTAGAGCAATAGGAATTATACCATCCGGCCCTGCAGACTTGTATGCTGAGAAGGAGTCGATGGCCCATACCACCTTTTGATAGTCTATGATTTTGAAGGTCGAGGGTCGATTGGTTGGGCAAGTGCGATCGCTGTAAGATTCAGGAGCTCAGCCTAACTTAATTCCATATGACAAGGTGCAATGTTTCAATATGTATACACGGCAAGCTACAAGAAAGGTTATCGGCGTAGTAGAAGGTTTTGCAGTTCACATTCGTAAGCAGGCAAGGGTTGGAATAGTACCATGGTACAATTCTGAAACATTAATTGAAGAGGATTTTTGGGTACTACCAAAAGAAGCGAGCTGGTTAGTAGTGACTCGGCAACCAATGTGCGGCAAGTTAGGAGAGAGTTGAAGATGCCACTGGCCGATCGCACCTATTGGCCACAAGCTTCAGTGTATATTCTGCTAGGGGTAAAGTTTTTTGCAAGATTAATGGTACGTTCGGTATCACAAATGATGGGGGCAATGGCCGCCGTGGAGACAAGTTTTGGCATAGTTTAATTTGGAGTTGACTCATTAGGTATATCAGAGCGGCAAGATGAAAGCGCTGAGATGTGTTGAGGTAGACAAATTGGATAGCTTGGTGAGACAGCTTTGTGAAATGGATCAGGTGGGGGATTGGAAGTTAAGATCGGCAGAAGAGCAATTGTGGAAGATAATGTTACAAATACGGCAAATCGTGACGATAAGGGACGCTTCATTGTTACGAATCCTATTAAACCCGGCATTTAGAATATAGGCGATTCAAGGGCGAAAGCTTTAAAAAGATTTTTTATATTGGAAAGGAGGTTAGAAAGACAACCAGCTATGAGAGAAAGGCACATTAGTTTTATGGAAGAATATGGAAGCATTGGACACATGGTCAATTGTGTAACAAAGAAATTCAGGGTGATATGCGATTGTAGTTGCAAGACAGATAAGGGTATCTGTCCATGCCATCCTCGATTGTAGTTAGATTAATTTAGCTTGTGCCACCGCACTGATTTAGTGCTAAGCTGTGCTACCGCACATATGACAGTTTGGCAGCACCCATCATCTACTACAATCGAGGATGGCAGCCAACGTAAAAGGGAAATAAAAAAAAAACCCATTGTAAGTTGGTGAGCATTTCCGGCTTTGCCTCTAAGTTTCTTTCCTTTCGTTTGTTGGTTGCCAAAGCAAGCACTTCGTGCTCTCTGCTTGTACGAAAAAAAAAAACCGAATAAAGAAAACATTTTTATATTTATTCATATAAATACAAAAATCCATTAAAACGTAAAAAAAAACAGATTTATTTACATTTAACTAGGAGTTATTTAATAAATATATGTAAACAAAGTGAACTCTATTTACGACTTGGTTTCTCGTCTTTCATTGCAACAAACGCTGCTGTTAGACTCAGCTTTAAACATTTTTTTTTTAAACTCTAACTTGTGTTACACAATATACGCTGGGAAAAATATTGTGTATATTCATTGATCATCATCGTCGGAGTCATCAGGAGTCGTCATCTGATCAGTTGATTGATTTCATCACTGAACGACGCTGATAATCGAGAAAATCTTATTAATTTTTTTCTGCGTGGCACTGCATAGCATTCACCACTCACCCATACTTCGTTCATCGTACGCTTGATTCTCCAACACAAGACATCATTATCATCCATACGGACAGACGCACGTCCGTCAGGAAGACATCATTATCATCCATACGGACAGACGCACGTCCGCCAGTAAGACATCATTATCAGCCATACGGACAGACGCACGTCCGACAGCAAGACATCATTATCATCCATACGGACAGACGCACGTCCGCCAGCATTACAACATCTTAGCTACACGGACAGACGCGCGTCCGCCAGTGTAAGTCCAAATAAAACCAGGCAAGTACGCCAACAGTATCTCACTCAATGAAGTACAGCAGCTAGGTGAGAAGCTTCAACGAGATTTGTTTGAAATAGTAACTCGTTTCCGAAGGCACATGATAGCTTATAGCGGAGACATCAGAACGATGTTTCGGCAGGTCAGATTGGTTAGGGATCAATGGGAGTGTCAGAGAATTTCCTGGCGCGCATCTTCAAGGGGAAGGTTACATATTGGTTGACGGTTGTAACTTACGGCATGACATCTTCAGCATACAATGCAGTGCGAGCCTTGACCCAATGTGGACAAGATGCAAGGGAAATACACCCGGATGCAGAGAATGTCATTTGTAACGATTTTTAAATGGATGATTGTGTTTCGGGCAGTGATAGCGAACAAGAGGCGATATACACGACAAGGCGATTGGACAGTATGTTGCAGACAGCCGGCTTCGAGGTGTGCAAATGGAAATCAAACAGCTAATGGCTAGCCAGCAAGCTACAATCCGCAACGGGTAAAGAATTGATTTTTGATAACAAGGACAAACTACTGTATTGGGTCTGAAATGGTTGGTTGACCTAGACCAATTCACGCTCGAAGTGAAATCATCAGAAGTCACGGACAGAGTTACAAAAAGGAATCTGCTTAGCTATGTCGCGCAGCTTTATGACCCCAATGGTTATATCGCACCGTTAATTAATGTCGGCAAAATTCTGATAAAATATTTATGGCGAGCGGATGTAGGCTGGGACCAAGAAGTGCCGGCAAAAATAAATAATCGATGGCGAGGTTTGTGGCAAGATATAAAACTTTTAGAACAATTTCGGATAACTGGATGGCTAGGCACGTGCAAGGGAGCAAGGGTAGAAGTTCATGGTTTTTCTGATGCTTCTACAATGGCGTATGTGGCTGTGTTATATGTTATATAACATATACACTTATATTAAGTGTGTAACAGTCGAATTGCAAGGTTACAAGTAGTTTAATCACTTCCAAAACAAGGGTAGCTCCTCTTAAAACAATAACTATCCCTTGCTTAGAATTAGCGGTGGCAGAGCTACTAGGTAGGCTACTGATAGAGTTGCTTAAGGCAATGGAATGTGCAAGCGTAAGGTATGTGCTCTGGACAGACTCGGTGGTGGTTTTGCATTGGTTACAAAACTCCCTCGTGATATGAAATCGTATGTTGGGAATGGGGTATCATCAATTCAGATGAATATTTGTGTTAAAAATTGGCGGCATGTCGGGACTAAGGAAAATCCTGCTGATTTACTCAATAGGGGTGTATCACCAGCAGAGCTAATTGGAAGAAAGCTATGGTTACATGGGCCATCCTGGCTAATTGAGCAAAAAGTTAGATGGCCAGTTAATCCGATAGGAAGTGATATTTTACCAATTGCGGCAAGCGAAATGCAAATATGTGTAGTCACACAGGCAAGGGAAATTTTAGGTATATGGGTATCTGAACGTCAAGCCAGCGTTCCAATAGAAGAGTATGTTTCGAGCAAGCGAGGAATACTAGATACGTCATCCAGCTATAGTACCGGCAGGTTCGAGGCTAACCTGGTTGGCGATCGATCATGTTCATTGGGCAACGTAGCATGGAGCCACCCAGATAATGGTGCAGTTCATTCGGCAGCAATACTGGATGCCACGATTACACAGCGATCTTAGAAATTATCAACACAAATGTCCAATCTGTGCACGTTATAATTATGGATTAACACAGCAGCTAATGCCAGCGGATAGGGTGCAAGTTGGAAAGCCGTTATTACACACAGGAGTCGACTAGGCAGGCCCTTTTAAGATTAAGGTGCTGGATGGAGACGGAAAGCGAATCAGCACAAGGAAAGTTTGGGTGGCAATTTTTGTGTGCTTAAAGACTAGTGCCCTTTTAAGATTAAGGTGCTGGATGGAGACGGAAAGCGAATCAGCACAAGGAAAGTTTGGGTGGCAATTTTTGTGTGCTTAAAGACTAGTGCCCTTTTAAGATTAAGGTGCTGGATGGAGACGGAAAGCGAATCAGCACAAGGAAAGTTTTGGTGGCAATTTTTGTGTGCTTAAAGACTAATGCCGGCCATATTGATATGAAAGGGGATTTGAGCTCATTGTCGTTTTTAGCGTATTATGAGCGATTTGTCAGCCGGAGAGGGCATTATCAGCGTATGTATAGCGACAATGGCAAGCAAGCCTGGAGAGAATGGGAAAGGGGCGATCTATTCAGCAAGCTTAATCTGCGAGTTACAAAATAGATATTTATGGTGCCAACAGCTCCGCATCAAGGAGGCATATATGAGGCCGCTATTAAGTCGATGAAGTACCACTTACAGCGGATAGTAGGGCAACGAATCCTAGAGGACGAGCAATTTCTAAAACTATTCACCGGCATAGAAGGGATATTAAATTCCCGTCCAATACATCCACTAGGCGATGATCCATCTGACACGCAAGCTTTGACACCAGGTCATTTTTTAATTGTTGAGCCAATTGTGCTGCCACCCATGTTTTCAACGGCTTAAGAATCAAGAGCAAGGGGAGCAAGGCTTTTCAGGGAAAGACAGATTATGTTTGAGCATTTCTGGCAAAGGTGGCGAGAAGAATATCTTGCAACGTTGCAAGAGAGAAAGAAGTGGCGTAGGGGAAAGGAAAGTTTAAAAGTAGGGCAGCTAGTAATCATAAAAAGCGAAAATTTCCCTTCGGCCCAATGGGCTATGGGGAGGATAAGCGAGCTAATTGAGAGCAAATACGGAGTAATTAGATCCGTAATTTTACAGACAGAGGTAGGAAAATTAACGCGGCCAGTTCAAAAAATATGTATATGACCAATTAAATAGAGGTCTAAAGGAAGATCGGCAAGGTTATGCAAGCTAGAGCAAGTTATTTGACGTAGGCGAGTTTGTAAAGTATAATTTCTTTAATCCAATCCTTAGTTTCGTTACAGACAAGGCAAGCTATTTGATGCAGAGCAAGGTGAAATGATACCATTTGTCAGCAAGGCAGTGAGCGATATGCCTTACGGAAAGCGGGATTCGCATAAACAGCAAGGACCAATCAGCGGCAAGAATTGGGCGAGGACCTAGCGAAAAAGTACCTTTTTGTCGGGACTGTATCGAATGCGAGCGTACGAGTTCTGAAAGCACTAATATCAACAAGAAAGAAATTCTACATATTCATATTTTACATGTATCGTCTTATATCCTTTATTATTATTGTGTTATATTCTACCTATATACGAAATCGCATACAAAAGAAATTGTATCTTTCTTTTATGCAAGAGGAATCTATGTAATATTTGAGTGAGTTTTCATTCGGCATCAGCAGCGGCGAGTCGGCTTAGGCTAAAATAAATATTAGGTTTTTTCGTATGTTTTTCCCCAATCAAAATTATTGCGTTTTTATTTATATCTAAAAATATAAGATTTCAGTTTCGGATTCGACGGGTGGTTTATACAATTACTACTAATTTCACTTGACTGCGATTCTGCCTGGTTATTGGTTATTTCAGTGTCATCTTATAAATTAGAAATCGCAACAAAAAGTTGTTTCAATTTCACTACTGATTTCGCTTAAAAACGATTCTGCTGGCTTAATAGTGATTTGACTCATCGTATAAAATAGAAATCCTAACAAAAACCTTTTTCATTATTCGTTTCTGGTTTTGCTTAATGCCGATTTTAAGAACACGTTTTGTAAAATTACTCATTTCACTTAATTGCGCTTCTGTTTGCTTAATAGAGCGATTTCAGAATATTGTATACACATATTCGAAACATACATACCACAAAGTTGTTTTAAATTAATTACTGCAGTTTCTTAACTGCGATTCTGCTTATTATGTAGTAATTTCTGAGCATCGCTTAAATTCCAAAATGTTACCAAAAGTTGTTTCAATTTAATATGCTGATTTCGCTTAATTGTGATTCTGCCTGCTTATTGGCAGACCGATATTTTCAAGGGACCTTTCGCATTTGACATGAAAATGTTATTGTTGGGGCGCAACGTATATTTTTAAATACTTCCTTTATCTACTTAAAGCTATTTTAAATTTAACGAATAAAGATTAACAATTTAACGAAACATTCAAATTTTCCGCCACAATGTTAAGGCGCGCATCTTTTTTACATACAAAAAATGTATTTTACATAGAAAAAACATAGAACAAACCTGATGATAATCTAGACAGAACAATAAAAACTTACTTCTTGTTATACATTAAAAGCGTACAGTCTTTTCTTTCGATCGGTCATAATTCACTTTTAGCAATTAGTGGAAAAACGCTTCCATCTACCATTTTTTGGCGCCCAACGTGGGGCAAGTTCTTAAATTTAATTCTAACATACTTCAATTAATTAAGAAAAATAAGAATTTTCGAACAAAGTTACACATATAAATATGTTCAAGTTATTTATGAAATTAAAAGTGAGTTAATACATATCTCCAATAG
This sequence comes from Philhelius pedissequus, assembly GCA_910595825.1. Taxonomy (NCBI): domain Eukaryota; kingdom Metazoa; phylum Arthropoda; class Insecta; order Diptera; family Syrphidae; genus Philhelius; species Philhelius pedissequus. The sequence continues at coordinate 246,040,773 of OU343160.1, read as the reverse complement.
ACAGAGACAATTATAAAGAAAGGAGATCGGTACGCGGTTAATCGGGTTTCGCGTGTTAAAATATTTGCAGCAGATCACCTTTAAAATAGGACAAATAATCTACAGAAAGCAGGTCATATCATCATCTTTAAAATAAGGGATCATCAGCGAATCCAGGGAACCCAGAAGACAACGAGTAAAAGGAGTCAACATTTGGTTAAAAAATGGTAGATAAGTAAATCTCCCAACAAGGTACATTACACCACTTATAACGAACTTGCGTTGCAGTGCATTTACCTCGAATATTATTTAATCCATACAATTAAAATCTACGATCCAAAGATCTTTACATCAACCTTAATATACAAAATCTTAAACTTAAAAACGCAGTTTCGTCATAAGTTTGAAGTTATATTATTCAATCATAATATACGATACAATTTCCTTATATAAAAAACAAATTATAAGTAACAAAAAAAAAAAAAAATATATCATATCGTACACTCGATCGATCATTGTGCCTAAGAGCTTTGCATTTTTTCGTTGGACTTTGTATTATATCACACCATATCGATCGTTGTAAAGCTTTCAGTGCTTAAATAAACATAACCGATCGTTATACAGTTTGAGTCACACCATACCATATTTGTATTCCATAGCATACATAACTCATTCTGTATGATTGCAACATAGATCCACAAAAAGCTTTTTTCTACACTAGAAGTGGATTGTAATCAACAACTGCCCACACAGAACTTCGCCGTCAGTGCTTCTTATCTACGCTTATCTCTATAATCTACATTCGTATAAAAACATAATTGGACTTTCATTTGTATGCTGGCTTTATTATTGCTGGCTGTCTGTTTAGTCATCTTTGTTTTTAATAAGGGATTTTCGGATTAGAGATTTAAAGTTGCTGCAATCATTGAATTTCTCCAAAAATAAATTCATCTAAGTACTGAAGCTTTTCATAATTATACTCGTTGGTTTTACTATATAATAATAATTATTTGGAAATTGATTCACCGTGGGAGTTTTGCTGTTTTCGGAGAATTGTTGTTGCTGTAAATACAATTGCGGCTGTAGGATTGCTGCTTTGGTGGTGAATTCGTCGATGCTGTTGATAATAGTTGTTGTTCCTGCTTTTGAATACCTACTTTATTATTTCGAAGTGTTAGGGGTTGATAGGTTTTCGATTAGACTTCTAGTCCAGATTCTTTTTGGAGTTTTTGGAGAGGTTATTGGACTTAGACAATTGTTTTTATGGCTAACGCAAAAACATTTAAAATGCCAGAGGAAACAATAACAATTGATGAATTAAAGACACTTCGTGCTTCAAGTAAAGGAAACATTACTCGAATAAAAACATTGGTCGATAAGTTAACTAGTGCTAATTCAACAGAGTTGGAATGCAGATTAGGAATTTTGGAGTCTTATTTTAAGCAGGTTTTATCGTACCAATCTCAAATAGAACGTTTACAACCAACAGATACTGCAAGGGGTGAATTGGAAGAGCTGTATATTGCAACTAAATCAAAAATTGTTTCACTCTTGGGAACAGGTAGACAATGTAGCTTGTTTGAATCCACCTTTGCCTTTCCTGCATCTACCACCAGTCGTTTGCCACATCTTTCTTTACCCCGTTTTAGCGGAAAGTATTCAGAATACAAAAATTTTATCAGAGTTTTCGATAATTTAGTGAATTCTGATCCTTCCTTGAGCAAGATTGAAAAGTTTAATCATCTGTTGTCTTGTCTTTCGGACCAAGCTCTTGGGACAATTTCATCTTTTCATATAACCGAAGAAAATTATTCTAAGGCATTGGAAAAGTTAAATGAGAGATATGACAATAACACCCTGATATTTCTCGAAAATATTTCAAACTTATTTGAACTTCCAAACTGTTCAAAACCATCAGCCCCGCAACTTCGCAACGTTGTGAATAGTATATCGGCGATCTACAGCTCACTTTCATCTTTAGGAAAAGATGAAGACATTTGTAATGCTATCATAATTTATATAGCTATGTCCAAGGTAGACAACGAAACCCAGGAAAAATGGGATGAGCAATTGGATTACTCTAAACTTCCAAAATGGGATGATTGTGCCAAGATGATAGGCAAACGTTGTCAATACCTTGAAGCTCGTACAAGCAAACATGTTACTTCAAATCGTGTAGAGACTTCAAATTCAGCTCAAAAACCTTTTAATAAGGAAAAGTTGCAAAGATTCACATCAAAACAGCAAAATTCGCTAACTATTTCAAAAAAGCATTGTGTGTTTTGCAAGGACAGCGAACATTTCATTGTCAATTGTCCTAGCTTCATTAAGCTCTCAGTTTTGGAGAGGTTTTCTACAGCCAAAAAGCTCAACCTTTGCACCAATTGTTTAGCAAAAGGTCACATAAGGTCGAAATGCACATCCAGCTTTAATTGCAAAATATGCAATAAGCCGCATCATACACTACTTCATCGAAAACAAGAAGCCATCGAGGAAAAGGGTTCGAGTACATCGTCTGCGGTTGTTAATACTGCATTACAACCAGCTAAAATTAAGACTACAAGCCAAGTCATTTTAGCTACTGCTTTAGTTCTTGCTCATGACTCTTCAGGAAGCTTTCATTTGGGAAGGGCTCTTCTCGATTCAGGGTCACAAATCAATCTAATAAGCGAAGATTTTGCTCGAATTTTGAATCTTCGAAAAACGAAGAAATATATTCAGATAATGGGAGTAGGAACTGCTCAAACTCAATCTAATTTTCAAACGCAAACTATCATAAGGTCGAGATTTAACAACGTCGAGATGTCCTTAGAGTTCTTGATAACGCAACATATCATTGGTCATCAACCAGATATGGAAATAGAGATCTCAAATTGGAATATCCCTTCTAATATTGAATTAGCGGATGATTTATTCAGTCAACCATCAGATATTGACCTTTTGTTAGGTGCAGAAGTCTTTTTTTGACTTAAACAAAAATGTTTTAAACAAAAATGGACAGAGGAGGAAGAAGCTTGTGAAGCTCATTTTTTGGAAACAGTTGAAGATCTTCCAAGTGGTCGTCTTTCTGTTCAACTCCCTTGCAAGAAGGATCCCGGCTGCTTAGGAGCTTCTTTTGATATAGCTTACAAACGTTTTCTGTCTCTGGAGCGTAGGCTAGAAAAACAGTCGTTGGTTAAGATTGAATATTCCCGTTTTTTGAAAGAATATGAGGAACTTGGGCACATGTCATTAGTTGAAGACCCAAATATGCAGGAATCTCATTATTATATTCCACATCAATGCGTGATAAAGCCAAGTAGTACATCTACTAAGCTTAGGGTCGTTTTTGACGCCTCCTGCTGTACTTCGTCACAGGTATCCTTAAATCAAATTCTCATGGTTGGACCGACCATTCAAGATGAGCTTTTTACACTTCTACTTCCTTTCCGTCTCCATCGTTATACTCTTACTGCGGACATAGTTAAAATGTATAGGCAGGTTCTCATACATCCAGAGCAAAGAAAGTTCCAGTACATACTATGGCGTGAAAACTCTTCGGAACCTATAAGGACTTATAAATTGAACACTGTTACATATGGTACCTCTTCAGCACCATTCCTTGCTATAAGATGCCTTCGTTTCCTATCGGACAAATTCAGGAACCAGTTTGAAAAGGGATCTCAAGTTGTAGGATCTGATTTTTATGTTGACGACATGCTCACAGGGGCTGATGACCTAAATTCTCTCCAGAAAATCAAGACAGAGGTTAAAGCCATATTAGGATCTGCTGGTTTTGAGTTATCGAAATGGCATAGTAATCATCCGGCAATTATAGAAGAATCTCTTAACAGGACTAAAGACTTCAAAATTGTTGAAGCGAATTTAACAAGTACACTGGGAATCACTTGGGATTCTCAGCTGGACAATTTTCAGTTCTCGTACAACCCTAATAAAACATATACAAAGGTCACCAAACGGTCTATATTATCTCTTTCGTCTTCGCTCTTTGATCCTATGGGTTTGTTGAGCCCTATCATCATTAAAGCCAAGGTAATGTTGCAAAAATTGTGGATCGAAAATCACGATTGGGATGAATCAATTCCACAGGATTTACACACAGAATGGATGCAATTTGTTTCAGACCTTAATTCGCTTCAAAATCTGCCAATCCCAAGATATGTTCTATCAGAAAAGAAAAAAGAGGTACAAATTCATGGATTTTGCGATGCCATATGGTTGCTGTCTGTATGTCAGAACAACAGATTTTGAGGGAAATGTAACAACAAAGTTGTTTGTCGCAAAATCACGAGTTTCTCCTACTAAACGGAAACAGTTACCACGTTTGGAACTGTGTGGAGCACATTTACTGGCTAAGGTTTGGTCCAAGACAAAAGCTATCTTCGATAATTCTGTTTCCAAGGTTTACTTCTGGACTGATGCTAAGGTCGTTCTACATTGGATAGACACGCCTTCTTTTAAATTAAGTACTTTCGTCGGCAATAGGGTATCTGATATTCAAGAAAGGTCCGTCAATGTGTCCTGGAGACATGTTCCTGGTTCAGAGAATCCTGCTGATATAGTATCCCGAGGATGTACAGTGGATGACTTAAAAAACTCAATATGGTTTTCGGGTCCAACATTTCTGAAATATGACGCCAAAAATTGGCCGACAAATGCCAGAAATCGATTGTCAGAGGAAGAAATGAGCCTTGATGAGCCTTGAAGTGCGGAGGACAGGACTCGTTTGCAAAGAAAAACGACCTAATTATCTATTCGATGTCATTGAAAAATATAGTACGTATACTAAAGTACTCCATATATTCGCATACATGTTAAAAATCGTTGATAAAGAAGGAAAACAGGATTTAATCTATCTTTCACCTAGTAACCTAGAAAAATCTTTAAGTCGAATTGTTTGGGTCATACAGGGTCAATTTTTCTCAGAGGAAATGGCATGCATAAGAAAGAATATGCCTGTAAAAGGGTCCATTAAGTGGCTTAATCCATTCCTGGAAAACGTTAATGGTGTAGAGCTGCTAAGAGTAGGCGGACGTTTGAAACATGTTCCAAATTTATCTTCGGATCAAAAACATCCTTATCTACTTCCTAAAAATTCGAACTTCGTAAAGTGTATGATCAGGCATTTGCATTTAACACACTATCACTCTGGTCCAAAAATGCTCGTTTCACTCATCAGGAGAAAATTTTGGATCATAAACGCACGAGAACTAGCAAGGCGCGTCGTGAAAGAATGTGTACACTGCGTAAGGTATAAACCAAAACTTCTCGAACAAGTCATGGGTAACTTACCGAAGGAAAGATTAACGGCATCTCGTCCATTCGTAAAATGCGGTGTGGACTTCTCTGGTCCAGTGATGACTTACCTGAAGATACGAGGGAAGAGGCCATACAAATGTTACATAGCGGTCTTCGTTTGTTTTGCTTCTAAGGCCGTTCATTTAGAGGCTGTTTCAGACTTATCTTCGGATGCCTTTATAGTTGCTCTTAAAAGGCTTATAGGTCGAAGAGGTTTCCCGTCAGACATATATTCAGATAACGCTACAAACTTCGTAGGGGCGCAGGCAAAGCTCTTAGAACTTCGTAGAACATTTTTAAATCAATCAACTCACTTAGAGATAAATAATTTCTGTACTAATAATGGTGTTAAATTTCATTTTATTCCCCCCAGGGCTCCTAATTTTGGTGGATTATGGGAGTCTGCAGTCAAGGTGGCAAAAGGTTATCTTATGAGAACGCTGTACAACGCCAAGCTAACCTATGAAGAATTGTCCACTGCTCTGGTTGAAGTAGAGGGTATAATGAACTCCAGGCCAATAACACCTCTGTCTTCCGATCCCAATGATTATGAAGCATTTACGCCAGGCCATCTACTCATCGGTTCCTCATTAAGATCAATTCCACGACCGATTTGCGAAGCAGAAAACATCAGCTACTTAAAAAGATGGCGAAGAATCAATGCGGTGAAATCCCACTTTTGGAGATTATGGTCAAATGACTATATATTTGAGCTGCAGCAGCGGAATAAGTGGCCATCCGACCACGAAAATTTACAAGTCAACGCAATGGTGCTGATTCATGAAGACAACATTCCTTCTCAAAAATGGTTAATAGGAAGAGTAATCAAGGTTTTCAAAGGGAGCGATGATAAAGTCCGAGTTGCAGAAATACGACCGCCGAAAGGTATCTTCAAACGCCCAATCAGTAAACTAGTTCTACTTCCTGCTTGAAAGGAGAGTCCATTCAAAGGGGGTGGAATGTTGGGGCGCAACGTATATTTTTAAATACTTCCTTTATCTACTTAAAGCTATTTTAAATTTAACGAATAAAAATTAATAATTTAACGAAACATTCAAATTTGCCGCCACAATGTTAGGGCGAGCCATCTTTTTTACATACAAAAAATGTATTTTACATAGAAAAAACATAGAACAAACCTGATGATAAACTAGACAGAACAATAAAAACTGACTTTTTGTTATACATTAAAAGCGTACAGTCTTTTCTTTCGATCGGTCATAATTCACTTTTAGAAATTAGTGGAAAAACGCTTCCATCTACCAGTTATGTTATTAGTTTCCCGTAGAAAAAGTTGATTGTATTCCAATAAAATATATTTGTAGACATTTATAAATTGTTTGGTACTTTTATATTGTAAATTTAAATTTAAAATACATTTTATACATACATTTTAATAAAATAAATAAAATAATGTCTTCTTTAAGTGGGCGTGGCAGTCGGGAATTTAACTATATATGTATATATTTTTCTCATTAAGAGGAAAACAACTTTAAAAATTTCATCTAAATCGTTGGTGGCGTTTCCGAGAAACCTAATATGTATATCGTTACATAGTATATATTTGGATACGTATAAATATACAAGGTTAACTAACAATCACAAATTTTTTTTTACATTGTTGATTTTGTTTCAAAAAACTCACTTAGCAATCGTTATTGGCTTTATCTTTGCTGGCAGCAACAGTCTTAAACAAAAAATAAAAAGCGCCCCAGAAATACAATTTGCTCATATGCAACAACAAGCATATTACCGGACCCAGAGCAAATCAATTGAAGCAAAAGCGACTTCTACCAACATCCTTTGAAGAACGGTAATTTTTGAGGAGAAATACAAACCCCTCGAATACGACACAAACACATTTCGATCTTCGGCCCTTTTCTACTCACCTGCTCAGGGTCCAGTATTTGTGGTAGTTGTTGCATATTAAATAATTCGCAACCTCCATTAGTCAGTTCACTATTAAAAGGGGCGTGGCTGTGATTTTGTTTTCAATTTGGGTCCGGGGTACATCGTTGCTGCCGGCCAAGATAATGCAAGTAAGAGTGGATGTGGTGCTTTTTTGAACACCAACTTTTGTTGGATTTCCAATATATATTCACTACTATGACTAAAAACTTATTACTGTATATATAAATGTATGTACGAGTATGTATTTCTTTAGGTATAAATGTATGTATATTTGGTTTATCGGAAACGAGGAAAAATATATAAAAATATACTTAGTTAAATTCAACCACTGCCACGCCGACTTTTATTATTTCTTGGTTTCTCGGAAGCATCTCTAAAGATTTGGATGAAAGTTTTTGCTCTTTTTTATGAACCGGACAAATTTTACTGCCACACGCAATTTTCTTATAAAATGACAAAGGATTTTAGTGAAATTTTCTGAGTTTATTTGTATGAACTATTTTTTCATAAAATTGGTTTTAGTAAATAAGAACGTTTGTTTTATAAATAAAGATAAAGCGAAATCAGCGATGAAATTGATACAAATTTTTGTTTTAAAATTTAAGCGATACACATAATATATCTAATAAGCTGAATCCCAGTTAAGAAACTGCAGCAGTTAAATCGAAAAAATCGCTATTAAGAGAAAGCAATCACAAAAATGAAACACACTTTGTTACGATTTCTAATTTATAATTATATAGTAATAATAAATAAAGCAGGCAGAATCACAATTATGCGAAATCAGTAACAAAAAATGAAACAACTTCTTGTTACGATTTCTAATTTATGAGATGACACTGAAATAACCAATAAGCAGCAGAATCGCAGTTAAGCGAAATTAGTAATGACATTGAAACATCTTTGAAATTAGACGATAACGTTAAAATCACTATTAAGCCAGGAGAATTGATTTTAAGCTAAATCAGTAATGAAATTGAAACAAACTTTATGTTACGATTTCAAATTTAGACGATAACTTCAAATCCATAACTAAGCCAACAAAACTGCAATTAAGCCAAATCAGGATTGAACCAACTTTGTTTCGAGGTTAGTAATAAAAATTAAACAACTTTTTGTTGCGATTTATAATTTGAATTATGACTTTGAAATCACTATTAAGCGAGCGGAATCGCAATTAAACGAAATCAGTAATGAAATTGAAACAATTTTTGCTACTATCTCGAATTCAGACGATAACCTTTAAATGAAAATTAAGCCATCGGGCAACAACTTTTTGTAACGATTTCGAGGTTAGTAATACAAATGAAGCAAATTTTTGTTGCGATTTTTAATTTGTAAGATGACTTTAAAATCACTACTAAGCGAGCAAAATCGCAATTAAACGAAATCCGTAATTGAAACAACTTTTCGTTACGATTTCGAATTTAGACGATAATTTTAAATCCACACTTAGGCTAACAGAATCGCAACTAAACGAAATCAGAATGAAAACAACTTTTTGTTACGATGTCAAGCTTATACGATTACTCTGAAATCACTTAAACGGGGCAGAATCGCAATTAAGCGAAATCAGCAATGAAAATGAAACAACTTTTGGAAGGTTTTTGACAGCTGTGTAACTGAGAAGAAGTTTATTTTGTTAGCTCTCCGTTTTGTTTCTTTTTTATATAGTCATTTAATTTATTAAATTGTTTTTGAAGATAAATTAAACAAACCTGAGAAAAAAATCGTGCATAGTTAAATAGTTTAATTAAAATTTGCTATTTTCCCGCAATTTTGAGTCACATAAAAAACAATTCTACTAAGCTCATCATCACCGTTTTTTTTGTGTATACATAACCTACTTACGTACCTTTTTTATATGAAGAATAAAAGAAAGGTAGGCGAAATCTCACCTGAGCATTTAGCTGCAAGCAAAAAAGGACCATCTGTGAACAAATCTGTCCAAATGGCTGTAGGTAATACATATGTCAATCGAGGAATTAAAAGCCCTCCTCGAAGAATGTATAACTAACAAACTCGAAGACATCGCATCAAATCAAACAGCCATCTCATCCGAGATTCAGATATTGCGATCACAAAACACTTGTCTTCTTAACAGAGTCTCTACAATGGAAAACTACTGCCCTCTTCTTGAACGTCAGCTTGAAACTTTATCACGTAATCAAAATGAAAACTCGGTGGTAATACGGCGTCTTAAAAGAGCAGCAACAACATGTTCGACGAATTGAACCCTTTTATCAACGTGGAAGAGAGCAAGCTGGTGGCAGTATTCTTCCACAAAATAATAATAATGTATAGGCTAGTGTTGTCGTCTATCATTATCTTGTAAGTTTTAAAATCCTGTTTTAATATTACTGGTCTGAAAAACAAATTATTTTTTCCTGATTTTTTTAATTTTATTCAAAAATTCGATATTATTATATAAATTGAAACCTTTATTGAAAAAGGTAATGAAACCGAATTATTAAGATATTTTTAAAATTTTAATGTTTAATGTATTCCAGCTAAAGAAGCAATCAATTTGGTAGAGCCAGTGCACTTAAAAATTGTACTAGTAGCTATGTGAAGTTTAAAACATTTGGAAGTAAATTTGTAATCGAAATTAGCTACAGGCATGGCCGCTATTATATTGTCTATGCCAACGTATTTAAATTGTAGCCAGTGTAATAACGACTTTCAAGAGCTTTACAATTTTTTAAGTGAATTTAATTTTAAAAATTAATGATTTTAGGGGATCTGAATGCCCGTATTGGTGATTTCCAAAATTCTCATTTACTTCTGGAGCATACTGGTTTCCGAGATATAAGGAGCTCTCTGGGCAATACGCTTAATAGTTGTGGTAGATGTTTTATCGAGTTTTGTGAGGATTGTGGAATGTTGGTTTTGAATGGGAGCACCCCAAGGGATTTAAGAGGAGAGTTTACATTTATATCTACTTTAGGTTCTTCAACAATATATTACTGTGTTGTTAAAGGTGACTTGTTGAATGTAATTGAGGATTTTGAGATTCGTTGCGTTAATTATTCTTCTCATCTGCCAACAGTTACTTCTCTTAATTTTCAAGACTTCCCGCAAAGTTCGATGGATAATTCTATTAAACTATTAAAATGGATAGAAAGTAAGAGGGATGTATATAAAATTAATCTTGATAGTATTACCAATGAAACAGATCTGGACCATCTATCTTGCGAGCAAAGTGCAGAGAAAATACTTGAATTAGTAAAACAATCCTCAGTTTTGAATAAATCCCGTAGTAAAGACTCTTCTAAAGAAAAATGGTATGATTTTGAATGTCAACAGCTCAGAAAAAGGTCTTTGGTTTTTAAAGTTGTATAGAGGAACTAACTCTGTTTTCCTTAAGTCCATGTATCTCTCCGCTAATAAAGAATACAAACAAACTTGCAGATTCAAGCAAAAGAGTTACTTATGTGATGTCGCGTTAAGTCTGGAGTCCTGCTGGGACTCAAACTCAGTCTGGCGTAAGGTCCGTGCAGTTGGTGGTAGTAAACCTTTCTCTATATCTAAAATGAGTGTGGACACCCTTGCAACACATTTTAAAAATCTTCTTAGTCCGGTTGTCACTCCCACATCTTTCTATTATGCGTTACCTGATATTTTTATCTCTGAATTAGATGATGAGATATCGATTTTTGAATTACAACAAAGTCTTCATTATATGAAAAATAATAAGGCAGCAGGCGTTGATGGAATTCCTATTGAGTTTTTTAAATACTCCATGCCTTTGTTTTTGAGAATTCTTCTGATATTTGTTAATTTTGTTAATTTTAAATGAGGAGGTAATCCCACAATCTTTTTTGAAGTCGCTCATTTGTCCTATCTTTAAAAAGGGAGACAGTACTCTTCCCAAAAACTACAGAGCAATCTCCATATTACCGGTTTTGAGATAAATGTTTACTAATATCTTATACCATAGACTATCAAACTGGATAGAAACAAATAATCTCCTTAGCTCCAACCAAGCTGGTTTTCGCTGTGGACTTTCTACTGTTGATCAAATATTTGTTCTCACAAGCGTTGCAAAGCGATATTTAGAAAGCAAAAAACAGCTTTACACCTTTTTTCTAGATTTTAAAGCTGCGTTTGATATAATAAACAGAAATTCTCTTCTTTATAAACTTTCCAACATTGGTTTGTCCTCTAAGTTTATAAGATTATACAATCAATTAATAAGGAACACTTCGGCTTCAATTTGGAATGGTATCAATTAATCTGAGCTCTTTGAAATTAATACAGGTGTTCGACAAGGATGTGTTATGAGTCCGATCTTATTTGCTCTATTTATTGATGATGTGACAAAAATTTTAAGTGGTGGTATTAGGGTGGGTGATGAAGAAATTAGAATGTTACTCTATGCAGATGATCTGGTCTTACTACCAGAAACCCCTTCATCATTGCAACTCGGCATTAACCGCCTTAAAAACTATTGCGACTTATGGGACCTACAAATAAACACCTCCAAAACGAAGATAATGATTTTTGAATCTATAAACAGGAGAGTATTACCCCGACACAAGTGGTTTCTTGGTCGATTCTATAGAAGTAGTAAAGTAATATTACTATCTCGGTTTTTGATATCGAGTTACTTGGATTTGCGCCCTCATATAAAAGAAAAATGTTTAGTTGCCAAAACTGCAATTAATATTATGTGGAGCAGATTCTTTTGTAATCAAAATGTAGATTCAAGTTCCAAATTTAAAGAACTAGATTCTACGATAAATGCTTGTCTTTGTTACGCGAATCAAGTATTTGGGTATAAGTTTATTGAAGAATTCGAAGCGGTACAACGTTTATTTTTTAAGCGCATATTCGGGCTTCCATCGACAACGCCAACATATGCTTTACACGTAGTATCGGGCATTCTACAAATGTTCATTAAAAATTTAAAAGCAAATGCTGACTACATAGTCAAAGTAATGTTAAGGCCCGGCTCTTATCTACAAAATAAAATAATAGGGGTAGTCACGATCCGATGCAACAAAAAGGTGTAAAATTGCGAAATTTTATTTTTTTCTATAAATCTTGCACGCACATTTTCTATTCTATTGCAGCTCTGGAGTAAACATGTAAAATCAGTTTGAACACAACCGTTTCTGACAGTAAATAACAGCTGCCAAACTGTCAACGCCACCAGGCAAATTTTACACCATTGTATTTTTCTGTTGCAATAGGGTTAGGGTATAGCAATAGTGCTAAAGTGTTGTAAAATCGTAGTCAGTGTAAGTTGTTGTTGTGGTGAAAAAAAAAGTTGCACGTTTGCATTTTTACAATGATACTAGACCAGTTGCACCGGATATTGAATACCCATAATGAAATATGCGTTTAGGTGTAGACTTACTCCATTTAGGATTGGATCTTAATCTATCATTGAGTCGTTTGAATGGTGGCGCGAAGGATTTTATAACTGAATCGCAAAAGTAGATGAATCATTTTATCTACAATGCATCCAACTGAACCACTCCTTAGGTAGAAGCAATTACTTCAGTAAGTATCTCTCTACATACCAAATAAGTGTGGTATTTAAAGCTAGAGTAGAAATCCTGGGACTCAGTCTTAAACCACACATGCAAGAAATCTCATCAGTTTGTAACTTATGTAATAGGAATGAAAATTAAAACGTTTACCACTTCTTAGCAGTATGACCAATTCTTCAGGGTGGCCCACGAATCGTGCTACAATAAGAAATTTAAATAACTTATTTTAAGCGATGTATTTCATTAATTTTTTCTTATATTGGATTAAAAACTAAATTTTATTTTAAATAACTAATGGTTTTTAATGATGATAGACCGCAAATGACCTACACGCTCATCCACGCATATGGGTCACCTGATCAGAAAATTGTTCATTGCGGCCTGAAGGGTTGAAATTGGGATCGCCTCAATTATTGTCTTAATGGACTGCTTCAATTCAGTAAAATTCCTGGGTTTCGTTTTATGCACTTCATGCTTGACATAACCACATAAAAAAAAAGTGGTGCAGACAGGTCAGGTGACCTTGGTGGCCAGCGGAAAGTGCAGTTTCTGGATATCAATTTGTTTGGGAATTTTCGTTGGAGCTCCGCCATAACTTGTGTGGCTACGTGTGCACTTGCTCCATCTTGTTGAAACCAAATCCTGCTGAAAGGGATACGTCTTCGGCGAAGTTCTGGGTAAAAAAAACTCCTTCAGCATCTTTAAATAACGGTCCCCAATGACAGTTTGTGTTACACCGTTTTCTTTAAAGAAGTATGGCCCTACAATACACCTTGATGAAACTGCGCACAACACAGTGACTCGTTCTGGGTGCAGCTCCGTCTCATGGAGCATTTCTGGATTAGATTCACTCTATATACGCAATTTTGCTTGTTAACTTTGTCGTTTAAGTCAAAATAGGCCTCATCAGACATGAAAAAACAATTTATCAATGTGTTGTCTTCTTCGGCCATTGCAATTATTTAGGAAAAATTCCAGGCGAACAGGCAAATCCTGAGGGTTTAACTTGCTTGTAATTTGGACTTTGTACGGAAACAAGTTTTAGTCATCATGAAGTATCCGTTGTAATGACCGTTTGCTAACTCCAATTTGACCCGATAGATTTCGAGTCGAAACACTTGGATTTGCTTGTATTGCCGATGCAAAGGCCACGATGGTATCCTGAGCCCGAACATGGGATCTCGATGATACGGTCTTCGTTGGATGCTTCCAGATTCGGCAAACATGTTCACCAGCCTCATAATGGTCCTTTTGGACGGAAATGACGGACTGCAAAGAATGGTATCGCTGCACTATCCAAATCCTTTTTTCAGTATCCCAAGCATTCATTTTGATAAATCTAAATAGAAGCCTATAAAATAAAAAAAATACGCCGATTACTCACACTGAAAAAAAATTATTGCCTTTTATTTTTGTAGCACGATTCGTGGGCCACCCTGTACAAGAGTTGAGAAGACTTTACTTTAAAAAGAGCTTTTTATCTTTCTTAGAAACCAAATGGGAAATATGGATGGAAATTATCTTTTAGCTTTTGCGACATGCCCTTAGATATCGAAATAGTTTTAGATGTAATAACCATGTTACCAAAATATATTAGGTAATAATAATAATAAAATTTATACATGCACAATACGAATTGGTATACTAATTTTATTGATAATTTATACATGAATCTTCTAATTATGAAAAAATTTCTAAAAATCACTTATAATTGGGAACTTAGTACCTAAGAATTGCTAACCATTTTTTTTATATAATTTATACTTTAAATTTCTATTTCTATTTCTTCTATTTTTATATCTTATGAATATGTCAAATTAATTTCGACAGACGGCAATTATTGCCATATATATTATTTTTTTATATATATTCTTATTTTAAATGAAGAAAACTAATAATAATAATAACAACTTTTTGTTGCGATTTCTAATTTCTAAGATGACTCTGAAATATCCAATAAGCAGATAGAATGGCAATTAAGCGAAATCAGTAATGAAAATGAAACAACTTTTTGTTGCGACTTATAATTTATAAAATGACTCAAAATAAATTACCGGATCAAAACTAAGCTAATATTGTAATAGTGGACGTTAAAATGAAGCTCTCCACCAAAATTCGGCTTTATCGCAATTTTTTCGAAGTTTCATAATTTTTTTGTCTAATTTTTTTCTACTTGGTTGATGTATATCGGTAGAATTAGTATATAGAATTTGTATTATTTAAAAAAAAACTTCGTATCTATATTTGTATTTTCGAAAAAAAAACTGCATTTTCGATGCTCCAATATGCAGACGCTCACATCTATAAATGACTACTAAGTTTAAGAACTATCTAATAATAACAATTCAAAAATGTTGTATATCAATTTTGTTCGTAATGATTTTGAATGACCGACAAGTTGAGTGTGCTACCACCAAGTTTTTCTCATATTATTTCTGGCTGGATTATAGCTATTGCCAAGGTCGATCATCAGATTCCTTTGCTCTAGTGGTGCTGGTCTACTTTTTCATTTCAATTGAAAAACTTCTTGTGCCTCTATCGTGCATTGAACCATGACCAAGCTGCTTAGAAGCCAACGCACTGTAGGTTTTCCTGTTTATCAATTGCATTGAATTCAGTGGCGCTTTTATTAGCCACACAAGTTTCTTGTTGTTCATTCGGGTTCTTTCTTATTTTCTCCTTAATATAAGCCAACCTTTTTGGTTCATGGAAGGAGGGAGATTCTTATATGAAAGATTTGACAATGGTCATTTTTATTTGTTTTTAATTATTATTATACACAACTCAATATAACTTCTTCTTTACAATTGTTTTAAGAAATAAATAAATAGTACTATAAAATATTAGTCAAAGCTTATTTTGCAATATAATGTTATGCGCAATACAGGTTTTGCTTATATACATACATGGGTTATACATATATTTCCATACATTTATTATCTATTTTAGATTCAAGATGATAGACATTTGTCTTTGGCTAAAGCTACATGTGTACAAAGTTTTGTGTTTTCTTTTATAAAACAAAATATTGTTTATACTTGTAGGAGAATCTTGGGGGCAATTCAAAAACTCTGATGTTAGCCACAATATCACCTGCCAGTATACATATTGACGAAACGCTTGCCACATTGCGCTATGCTTGCCAAGCCCGTAGAATAATCAATCGAGTTAAAGTGAATGAAGATCCACATGATAAGATTATTCGGGAACTGCGCGCTGAAGTTGAAAGATTACAAGCTCTCCGCCAGGATTATGAACGTCAAAAGCGACATTCAGCATCAAGCAATGTTCCAGCTAGAAAAATAATCTTTAAAACTTCAGTGGATGAGAGTGAAGTAGAAGCCCTACGGCAACAATTGGCCGAAACAGAAAAACAACTTAATCGAGCTCAGAAGTCGTGGTTGGAGCGTTTAAAAGAAGCTGAAGATCAAAGAAAATCAGAACTTAGACTGCTTAAAAGAAAGGGTTTAGCTATGGAGCTATCTGCTGAGCAAAAACAAGCTTGTCTAGTCAATTTGGCTGCAGACCCAATTTTATCGGGTACATTGTTTTACATCTTACCACCTGGATCAGTAAAAATTGGTCGAACTAGAACATCTAAATATTGCAGTCAACCAGACATTGTACTAGATGGACCACTTGTTGGGTATTATCATTGGTAAGATAGACAATTTGATCAACATAAAACAATAACAAAAATATATGCTTTTCAGCACAATTGAAAACAAAAGTGGGAAGCTTTTCATTACTCCGGACAATGAAGAGTTTGAAACATATTTGAATGGGGATTTAGTGACTGGATCGATTCAAATGTTTCACGGAGATCGTTTGGTCATCGGTGGATCTCATTATTTCCGCATATCCAATCCTTTCTGTTCGAAAGGAAGAAGTAAAAGTATAGTAAGTTCTTATAAAGTATTATTTCAAACATGTGTGCAGGCATCTAAAAAAGATTTTAAAAAAATATAAGTTTTAAAATATTTTTGTCACTGCAGATTTATATTTACAACCGTTTGTTGCATAATGCAGAAATTGTACAATTAGCATAATGATAAAGCCTAGCTTAGCTGATCCAGTTCTGTTCTATTTTGATTTATGTGTGGTAATTAGAAATAAGGTATTCATTGTTTCACATACATGTTCAACATGTTAAAGCAAAGTGGAAAAAACGTTTTCTTAAATATTTTTTTATATTTCAAGCTTTTTTTAGCATTAATTTTTTTACAGAATTACGAGTTAAGCTTGTGCACAGAATAGAAGAAAAAGCAAATAATAATATACTTTTGTTTTTGTGGACTGTGTGGAATAAAGCCAAATTGAAGCTTTTTATGACCTGTAGTCGAAAATGCGTTTCGCCCAGGTACGATAGTTGGGCTCATCAGTTAGATGCTATCGTACCCCAATAAACATTTTTAGCTGTATAAAAGCATTTATAGTCCTTTAAGAGCTAAATCTTAAAGCTGTTTATTTAGCAAGGAGCTCTATATGTGGATTTAGAGCAAAAACAAGCTCCCATGTAGCTAATTCATTGAGTTTGAGAGCTCTTTTGAGCTCTTATTCAGTCTATTATTGGCAAAAGTGACTTGAAGCTATGTAGTACATGGGTTTCAAACTATTAACACACCACTTTTGACATATTATTGTTTGTATTGGTTTGTGTAGTACAAAATAAAAATATATGAAATTCTCATACTATTAAAGAATGAAAACAGTCCACAAAAACAAAAACAAAAATATATTATTATTTGCGTTTTCTTCTATTCTTTTACTGGCCAGACCACGGGCATAACATATATTTAGGTGCACGAATTAAACCAAATTCCCCTAAATAATATAATTTGCAGTGTGTTAATGCTGCAAATTTCATAATAGTCGGTAACCATAGACCGAAAAACATTGCGCCTTAGAAGGATACGATAGCATCTAACTGATGAGCCCAACTATCGTACCTGGGCGGTTTTGTTTACATGCATGTATATTTAGAAAGACACATTTTGTATGTCTTTTTTTAAAAATACATATATGTAATTTGTTTTCGTCACTCTACAAAAGATTATTGATTTTTTAAACGTACACTTATTGCTTACAATAGTACCGACCTCAAGGCCTGCTTAACAACAGCTTGAATCACAGTATATACATATTTTGAGGTAATACATTGCACATGTTGTAAAATTCGGTTGTCATATGTAATCAAAAATTCGGTTGTCATATTTAACAAAATATCTCTCATATTTAACACAAGCACTTTGTTTTTTTTTTTGGCAGATCCACATCATATAGGGATAGGTCGATAAGAGGGTCAGTAAGAGTCATTCATTAAAAGGTTTTAGTTGTAGATCGAAAATACCTGTTAGAGAAATGAGATTTAAAATTTTCATTTTGATAATCTCTTCACACTAACAAAAAGTAATTTAGCTTTAACAGATTCTGGTTTCTAGGCGGATCAATAAGTCCGTGACTTTTGGAATAAAATTTTTGATAAAAAAAATAATTTTATTTTTCAACGTAGTCTCCTTTGAGCTCTATACACTTTGTCCAACGCTTCTCCAATTTTTTATCCCTTCCAAAAAAAACGATTTGTCGAGGCCCTCGAGATGGCTTCATCATTGGAGTCAAATCTTTTTCCACCAAGCCATTTCTTCAGGTTTGGGAACAAGAAGTAGTCGCTCGGAGCCACATCTGGAGAATAGGGTGGATGAGGAAGCAATTCATGGCCCAATTCATGGATTTTTGCCATGGCAACTGCACATGTGTGCACCCTTGCCTTGTCTTGGTGGAAAAAAACTTTTTTCTTGGCCAAATGAGGTCGGTTTTTTTTCAAATCGTCATTGAATCGGTCCAATAAGTTGGCATAATATTCCCCATTGATTGTTCTTCCCTTTTGAAGGTAGTCAATGTGGATTATCCCGCGTGCATCCCAAAAAACAGTCGCCATAACTTTATTGGCTGACAAACCCACCTTGGCCTTCTTTGGCGCCGATTCACCCTTAGAAACCCACTGTTTTGACTGTTGTTTGGTCTCTGGTGTGTTGTGATGGATCCATGTTTCGTCCACGGTTACAAAACGGCGCAAAAACTCCTCCATATTGCGATTAAACAACGCCAAACCTTCCTGTGAAGTTGTTACGCGATTGCGTTTGTGGTCGACTGTGAGCAAACGCGGCACCCATCTTGCGGAAGCTTTCTCATGCCCAAGTGATCATTCAAAATTGAAACCACTGAGCCATGCGAGATCCCTACGGCTCGGCTTCCACAATCTCTCGCACTTTCAATCTTCGGTCGGCCAACACCATATCGTGAATTTTTTTCGATTGTTTCGGGTGTAGAGACCTCAACTGGGCGTCCAAGACGTTCGGCATCTTCAGTGCTTGTACGGCCACAACGAAATTCAGTAAACCACTTTTTTACCATTGAAATCGATGGTGCAGAGTCCCCATAGTATTTATCAAGCTTAGCCTTGGTCTCGGTAATGGTTTTTTTTCGCAAGAAATAATTCTTAATAAGCACACGAAATTCACTTTTTTCCATTTTCTCCTCAAATTAGTGAGCAGTCTGATAAAAATAGCTGTCAAACACAAACTACCTGACGCAGCAAGTTTAAATTTTGACAGGAGTCAACTGACAGATGCCAGTTGACAGGAGCAGTGTTGCTTTTTCAATAAAGAGTTCAGAAATTCAAAAAGTCACGGACTTATTGACCCCACTCGTAACTTAGTCGAAATAAATCGATGTGATTCTGAAATTATCAATAATTATGATTCTCAAACAATGCAGATAACAGTAAAATTCCAGGTATATTTTTCAGACTTTTAGATTCAGTCGTGATAAAAGGTACTCATAACAGACAAAAATCTTCAATATACCTACTATTCTTTAGCACCGACTAGAAAAAGACAAAGAAATTAATCCACTTGGAAACATAATAGAATAAAATAGCTTCGAGAAGCAGGAAGTGTTTATTTGAATGCGCGAAATAAACATATTCCCGTAAGGAAAATTAAAACAAGAAAATATTGTGTTAAAACCTGCTCTTTTCAGTGCAAACTTATAAGTAATGATGAACGCTCTTTTTTTTAAAGAATATTTCCTGAAGTGTATTTAAAGCTTAAGTTGCAATTTCTAAATATAAGAGTTTAATTTTTTTTTTAAATAAAGCTGCTCGATTCATTGTGATATAGAAAATTGGTATCCTTAATGTGTAACCACATCTATTTTCTCTAAGGGAATTAAAGTAGGATTATTTTTTTTGTGATTGTGTTTGATTAGAATTAAAGCCCTGAAAAATGTTTTTTTTAAATACTATGAAAAACCAATATATTTATGTACATTACTATGCAAAACGAGAAATTATCAAATTTCTTCCGCATTGTTTAACAGATTAAATTTATAGTTCCAATCTAAACATGGCTAACTTACACTAAAAATTGAATAGTTACATACATACATTGATTTTTTATTTAAATTAATGATACATTTTTTTTCTTGATAAAATAAATATTTTGTATTTATTTTGGGCAACACCCGATTATAATATGTTCCTGAGTAGATGGCGTCAAGGTATTAATTCTCAGCTCTACAACCGATTTGTAGTTGGTCTTTTTATGCTTTATTTTGACATTTCGAAATGCGCATGCGTTAGTATTTTACCTCTAAGCTAAAGTTACGGCTTAGAGCTCTTTTCGCGTCTGTTATTGCATTTGTGTAGTTGAAAGCTGTACAACGGCCCTTTATATGTGGGAAATTAAAGAAGCTCGTGCATAGATCGCATAAAAGGGATAATGGAGCTACGTTGAATAACTAAACGTTGCACGAGCTGACAGTGTTGTTAAACTTCACTATAGAGCATGATTTAAAATAAAAATACATTGAGCTGTGAAATTATACCTTATAAAGCCATAGCTTTCGATTTCACTTGGTTGGAGCTGCAGAAGAACAGTTTTGGATCTAATAGCTGTGACGATCTTACTTGGGGAATAGAATAGAAATGAATAGAATAGAATAATTATAACACATCGTTCGTATATTGATTTCAGTCGTCGAGCAAAAGTTTTTATTTTCTA